>OU015767.1:3459336-3480006 GCA_907173295.1 Fagus sylvatica | reverse complement strand
AGATGATGTAAAATATAGAAGGTATAAAATAATATTTTTGGTAAATGATTTATATTCATATATCTAGATTAACCAATAGAGTAAATATGAAACTGGAAGAGACCACATATATATATATATATATATATATATATATATGTGTCTGTGTGTGTGTGTTCTCCTGAGTTCTATTTGGATATGAAACCCCCAACCACTGCAGCTATGATAGCCGTAGGATCCCCCAGGATGGCTGAGACAATAAAACGAACAGCTCCACCAGCAATCTGACAGCACTTCCTCACCTTTCCTCGTCTCTCCCCATGACTATGATGATGGTTTTTAAGTATCCCCTTAAGACTTGGGATCCTAGTCTGCATTTCCCTGACCTTGTTTTTGTCTGCATTAAGATAGATGGCCTGCCAGCTCTCCACAAGCAACTCCTTCACACATGACACATGTAGATTATAGGTTTTGCAATGAGACCTGTAAGACCAACCAGGTCCCTTCCCCCCACAACGATGACATGAGCTGGATAGCTTGAGGCACAGGTAAAGGTTGTGTTCCCCATCATTTAGGACTTGTGGGAGGTTTGCACAACAAGGATGCAGATCAAAACCACATCTTTTGCAGTGGTACACAAATCCCACAACATCATTCCTACATGCATCACATATTCTCATTGCTGCACCCGGGGGATTATAGTGAAATTGAAACTCACATTTCTTGTAAAAGGGATGATGAATACTAGGAGATGCCACTGCACAGGCTTTGTGTAAGTCAAACTCGCATTGCTGACATTTGTATTTGAGGCCAATACCAGCTTCTTTGCACCCATCACAATTGAATGGGATTTCTGTATATTCAAGCTTTAGCTTGTGCCGTGGATGAATTGGGTGAGAAATCTCTTTGTCGATTTTCATGTGCTTTTTTTTTTTTTTTTTTTTAATTCTTACCCAACTTCTAATCTTATTAGCCCCATATGAAAATATAAGGAAATGGGATTGTTTATATGGAGGACATGGATGAAGATTACAAGTATATAATTTGGTTTGCTTTTGAATAAATTAAAGTGATTTTTTCAACAGTCTTCTTGGTAGATACTTTGCGAAGTTTTACAGGTAGAGAATAACTTGTTTATACAGTTGATACAACAATTAAGGCAAAGGTGGGTTGAGTGAGAAATCGAGAAAGCATATACAGGAATCTAAATCCGTGCATGGGGAATGTTGGCTTTAGTTAATTGTTGCCTTCTAGCTGATCATGTGATTTACTGACTCAAAATTTCTATTTACCTTGACCAAACTTCACATAATCCAATTTACATGTTAAAACATATAATAGGCCTTTAAATTGAATCTAAACTACTAGTAAATGTTGGGTATAAATAAAGAGAGATCTGAAACTTGAGAATTGTTTCTAATGAGCAAGGGTTTATAAATTGTAGTTTTTTTCTTCTTCTTTTGATTGATAGATTTTAGTGTTTCACAGTGTTAAATATAAGAGTACTAGAGAAACCTGTTAAATATAAGAGTATTAGGGAAATTAAGGTTTAGAGAGAGAGAGAGAGAGAGCAAAAAAAAAAAAAAAAAAAAAAAAAGGAGACAAAGAGAGAGAGAGCAAACACAAAAGAATTGTGTGGTTCGGCACAACGGCCTACATCCACAGCGGACTACATCCACAGCGGAAAACCTTGATGACTACATGTTTACTATATTACTTGATATGTTACAATGAGACCCAAGTAGGATATATATACTAGAGAAACCTAGTCTGCCTAGAACTAGGTTTGGTTCTTTTACAAATAATGGGCCTACGCTTGTTTTGGGTCACATGGCCCAATATATCTATAACATCCCCCCTAAAACTCAAGGTGCAGTATGACGAATGCTTGAGTTTGGAATTGCATGAAGTAGTTCCTCGAAGAGAAGTAGGATCCACGAAGAGAAATGCCTGAAAAATAATTACTGTCGAAAAAGAAGAAACCCATAAAGTGTATGATGCACGTGAAAAGACCACAAAAGAGCTCAGGTAAAACAACAGACTGTAACGCCCCGAACCCAAAGCATGAGTTCGACACGTGACAACGGCCGCGCACCCATAAGGCGTGCCTTACAAGTGTGCCAAGCCTTACTAACAAATTCTAAAAAGAATAATATCCTTGATATAAAATCTCCAAATAAACATATTAACCAGTAAGTTTAAATGAATTAAATCCATACATTATCATTCCAAATCCTAATAAACAAAAGTCTATCATAAAGTCCCTAATCAACAAATAAGAAATACTAATATTATTCATGCCTAGAAGTTCTTCTCACACAACTCCCAGCAACGTCCGAGCTAGCTAATCTTCAGAATCTGAAATGGGAAAGAAAGGGGGGTGAGCTGGGAGGCTTAGTAAATAACTATAGTTTGAAAAGGGTAGATCAAGCATTTATTCAAATAAAATATATAAATGTTCATAGGATAAATCTTATAGACTTAAGAAATATAACACAGTGCAGGGGAAAACTATATATAAATTACAATAAGTTCAAAATATCAAAAGTCTCAATTTACTTAAAATAACGCAATCAATTAGATTTCAAATGTTTAAGTAAGACAATATGACTATGGTCACGCTATATCCCCATGACTAGGCCCAGAACCACACATAGGCCGGTGGTAAGCCCTAGAATAAACTAGTTTCTGTGCCAACGTTTACCCCCACTGCCAGGGTCCAAAGCATAGTCAAATGGTTCAGATTCTTTTCAGATTCAATTTTATTTCAGTCAATATCAAAAGATCATATTCAATAAAATCACAGTTCAACAATGTTTGGTTCTTTTCATAAAATTCAAAAAGAGTTTGATCCCAATTGAAGACACAAAACTTTCTAAACAATTAACTAATTAAATCAAATACATTATAATATTCCAAAAAGACAAAACTCTAATTCTTTTCTTTAAACCAATGTATCTAAAATAATTAAAATAATAATCTGTACTGAAATACAATGAATATTTAATAAATAAAATAGGAAAGTTTCAGCAAAATATAGCTAGTTAAGAAAACGTTACTTACTTCTAGCAAAAACAGATGTAATATTCCTCTCCTTTTAAGATTCACAAGTCCAACCTAAAACAATTTTACAATAATCCAAATGTATCAATCCATAGAAAATATTATTTACTTGGGGACTCATGGTCAACTTAAAAACCTTATGATAATAGCAAGCCATTAAAGTTGTCTCAAAGTGTTCAACTGGGTCTTCTAGTGACTCCTTCACTAGAATTAAAATTATATCTGATTCCTAAAATTACTCCATCTAACTAATGAAGTCTAAATACTCTAGTAATATTTCTTAAAATTAAACTATTTTTGGTCTCTAAATTGATGGACAATCATTGTGACTTCTATACAATTATTTTATTTTAACACATCATTTGATTACATTGTATAATGTATATGTAAAAATGTAAGATGGTCATAAACCTATATGCTGACCAAGGTAAGATGGTTAAGACGGTTTATGTATAATCAGCATGTGGATAAAACATGCTGATTGTACATAAACCTAAAACATATATTCTCCAAAAATTATTCTTGGTGCTATAGTTTATAAACCTCTACTTCACAATTTATTTGCACGATTGGGAACATATATTGTTTATTTTTTGGAGCCTTGATTTATGGAACAATCCAAGTCAAAAAGTTCAGACCAAACACAAAGGACCTAACTCAAAAGAAAGCAGAAATTATAAACAATATATCAAACTTGAAACCATCCCACGTGAACCTTTACCAACTCTAATGCTTTAACTTGTCAATAGATAGGTCTAAGTCAACCAGCCTTTCTTTTTTTCTTTTTCTTTTTTCGCTCCCTAGTCTATATAGGAATACCGTTGGTCAAAGATATTAGGCCACGTCTATATAGGAATACCATTTGCCAAAGACATGTCGGCCACCTGACAAGTACGGTACCTAGAACTAAAGCAAAGAACTAAATCAAGCTATGTGTACCAATTCACACCAACGTATATGATTTTTATGCTACTGACAAAAATTGTTCAACCAATGGCCGGAAATCATCAAAAATCAAATCGGTTTACTTTATTTGTTGGCCAAATTTCTTCACAAACCGTTTATTTAATGAAATAGAATAAGGTTATATGCTCTTACCACAAGAATTCTCTAATTTATCTTTTCTTGAATCCTTCAAATTCTTGTTGTCAAAAAGTGTCTGTTGGTATTACAATCAATTTTAGAACTCTATTTATACCCTAATATTACTAGGGTTACAACTCATTTATTTTTATTTCTAAAAACTCCTAAAATAAATGATTTATTTGTATTTTTACCCTACAATTGAAATTTACTAAATTACCCACTTAAACAAAAATTCTTTTCTTTTCTCATGTGGGTTATGGGTATTACACATACTGTTGTCTAAGACAAAAAAAAAAAAAAAAAAAAAAAAAAAATCAAAAAAAAACAAAAAAAAAACCCACTGTTTTCAGAAGAGCTCATAATGGATTGTCATTTAAGACAATGAACAAATTGTCTTCAGAATAGGAAACAAATCGTAGAGCTACAAGGAAGCTCATGGAAGACAGGTCAGTGCACTAAAACTTGTGGGTATGCTGACGTCAACAACAAGCATGCATCGAGTTTGCAAGTCAAAATCACACTAGGATCTGACCTAGCGCATGTGACGAATTCTGGCTGTGAAATTTCTGGAGGAGGTAGATCAGATGCCACCAAAGAGAACGATGGGCGACACAAGGTGAATGGAGCAGCCTAGAGGCAGATGCAGGAGAAGAAGCCTACGGGTCGGGTGTAGATCTAGGCTAGTACTGACAGTGAAGCCAAGTGACACGTAGGGCCGGCCCAAACTTTTTGGGGGCCTCAAGCCAAATCTTAAACTGGGAATTTTTTTTTTTACCATTCAATATTAACTTAAATTAATATCTATGATATTTTTTTTATTGAGATTTCATTTTTCTTAGAAGATCTCAAATCCTTATTCCTCAAATTTAGAAAAAATGAAAAAATATAGAAAATATAAAACCTATTGACTATTGTAAATTTGTAGTGAGAGAAAGAGATGTTTAAAGAGAGAGAGAAAGTGAAAGGCGTATAGAGAAGAGACAAATAGATATATGTAGAGAGAGAAAGAGTACATCTTTAGATACGTAGTCACGTAGACTATTGAGTACTGACTAGAGAGGTTAAGGGAGAGAGAGAGATACGTAGAGAGAGAAATTCAAGACAATGGGGAAAAAAGAATAAAAAAAAATTAATTTTTAGACCTTTCCTTTTGTTAGAGAGAGAAGAGAGATGCGTTACGTAGAAATAGAAAGAGATGTTGAGGACTGGAGTAGCAGACGCGTGAAGGATTGAGGGACCACTGAGTGACAGACATGTGTAGAGAGAGAAAAATATCTTGTAGTTGCTGGGAAAAAAAATTGGGTTTTTCTTAATGGGCTATGAGATATATATATATATATATATATATGGATTATTAAAATTTGGGGCCTTCCCAATTTGGGGCCTCAAGCCATTACTTAAATGGCTTAACTAGTGGGCCGGCTCTCGCTGACACGTCCAATAGCGTATAGGCACAAGATTCCAAGAGGCGGTAGTTCTGGGGCCATTGAGTGCGTTTGTGGGTGGCAGGTTCGGAATGGAGGTGGTTGGCAGCGACAATGAGCAAAGGAAGTCACAGACCACCAAGACTAGACAGGGCGTGTAGGGACACGTCTAGCTGTGCTTGGGTTCAAAATTCCTAGAGGTGACAGATCTGGCGACGACAAATGCGTTGGTGGATTGCACACGGTGAACAATGATGCTTGATGATGGTGGCAAGAGATAAGAGAACCAGGGAGATTTGAGAGGGATAGGGTTTTGTGGGTTTTGCCAAAAAATACTAATTTGGCTCAAAACAATAATGGAGAAACAATTTGTTGCAAGGCTTGGGCAAGAACAAATTGGTTCTAATACCATGTTAAATATAAGAGTACTAGAAAGATTAAGGTTTAGAGAAAGAGAGAGAGAATAGACACAACAAGTGACATGGCTCGGCAAAACAATCTATGTCCACAGTAGAAAGTTTTTACAACTACATGTTTACTATATTACTTGACTTGTTATAATAAGACCCAAGCAGGGTATATATACTAGAAAAACTTAGTCTGACTAGAACTAAATTTCCTTTTTTTACAAGTAATGGGTCTACACTTGATTTGAATCTAATGACCAAATATATCTCTAACAAATAGAACAACTTAAAAGCGGCATTACTTCTTCTATTGATTTTGGCTTACTCATTCTTCTGGGTACAAAAGAGAAAGAAAAGCAAACAAAGTCACGTAGACAATTACTTGACCCCAACAATATATAGGAAGTCTTTAGGCATCTTTTTGGTTTTATTAAAAAAACCAAGAAAAAAGAAAAGGGTTTTCTATGCCACTGATCATCTTCTTTGTGTCACTATATATACCACTACAAATTTTAGTAGTTGTAAGTGTCATACCAGTATTTTTTTTTTTTCTTTGCTACACGTCATACCAGTATTTGCGACCGTGGTATGGATATATGGTTTATATTGATCAATTGATAATAATGATTCTTTTAACATAATTGACTTAAGTAAAAGCTTCTCAATTTGGAAAATTATTTCTTTTATGATTATCAAAGCATATGAGTATTAAGCAAGAAGCAGTTACAATTTTCAATAAGTTAAACTATTATTTTTGTTCCTAAACTTTGCATGAGTTTCGTTTTTCGTCTCTAAACTTTGAAAAAGTTCATTTTTACACATGGATTTCGTTCCTAGACTTTTTTTATAAAAGGACGAAATTCATGTGTCAAAATGAATTTTTTCAAAATTCAAGGATGAAAAACGAACTTTTCAAAGTTCAAGGACGAAAAACAAAACTCATGTATAGTTTAAGAATGAAAACAATATTTTGGCCTTTTCAACATGCACAATAAACAAGTTCAAAAATTGTTTTCGTTGATCACTGTTGGGGTCATTTTTTTGCCTTGCCACGTGTCGAGATCCGATTGGGCATATTAATTGACCTGGGTTCAAGTTTGAAAAGTTGAGTTTGCTACTCGCTTCACCACGGTAATGACAAAGGCTAGCGGTGCGTTTTGAGCAAATCCAGCGACTTTGGCAAAAATAAACTATGAACAAGTTTCTTTAAATAATTTAGTACTCGTTTAACAAATGAAAATGAGTTGCAGTGGATGGAAATTTATGAGAGAAACGATGAAGGAAAAGGGAAAATTTCTATTTATGTATGTAGTGATTACAAAGAGACAATCCCTTTTTCTGTTTCTGCTGGATAGCTTCAAGTTGCAGATTTTTCTCTCCAATCCCATGTGGCTGAATGTTCTCCCCTTTTTCACGTTAGATTTTTGCCTCCTTTATAGTGTTGACTGAATCACAATAATACCCCAAGGATCAACAAAATTTACTAGTTTATATCATGAATCGTTCTTGAGCAGTGAAAGATTTTGGAAAACTAAGAAATCAAAGTTTCTTGCCCAAACATGAGATATGCTCAACTAAAGCCACCATGGCTGATTTCCTTAAAGGGAAAACTTGCTTCTAGAGTTGTTGAATCCCTGCCTCCTAGAAATTGGTTCTTGCTGTTGATTTTAGGCGAGCATTAATGGACTGGGGTTTTTGTTGAGCAAAGGCTTTCATTCAGCAAGTAAAGGAAATCCTTCATCCATGGATGCTCTTTACACGTTAAAACAAATGAGGGTTTATAGGTCTAGCCTCTGTTTTTTTTTTTTTTTTTTTTGTCCCACGTGTGATTTTATTGAGCCCAAAGCTAATTTGGGAGAAAAAAGTCTCAGTTAGTTAGGCCCACAAATAATTAAAATCAAGAGATGGATCCGACTGGATTTTTTGTGAGATTTTGGGCCTTAACCTTTAGTTTATTTGGCTGGGCTTTTGGTTATCTATGGGCTATAAAAAATCAGCCTCTAACATTAGGCCCCCTTGCACATGGGATGAGTAAGCAATCACGTGTGTGGGCTTAGTAGAGGCTACACATCAATTTTGTTTTGCTTGTGAACGTCGCGGGTTCGATCGTTTCTTTTCCACCTAAGCACTCCATTGTTTGTAGAGAATATATGGGTCAAGAGACCTATTTGCGGATCATGAGGCCCGAGAAATTCATGGGGAATAAAGCGCATTGTTGTGTAGATGAGAGATCATGGCTTGAGTTTTCCCAAACTTTGTAGTGAGTTGCTAGGCTTCAAGTGGGCTTGAGTGGTCACTTAGCCATAGAGAGGAAAATGTGCCATTAGAACCTGCTGAATGTAGCCAAGGTTGCCCTTTGATGGTTCCTTTGAATCTCACCAAGTTTTGTATCACTTCCCCATTTCTTTTCAAAGTCCCCTTGCACGGTGCTCTTATTGCAACTTGATGCCCATTAATTCAATGTAGCTGTGTGGCCAAGTTCAAGAACATGTTGAAATTTCGCTAAGATTGTAGAGACACCTTCAACAACTATCCCTCCTTTGGTTCCAAGCAGTGTGTATCAAGATGTGATTATGTCAAAGGCCAAAGAGGATAGTGCTGGACCAACTACTGATATGAGTGTTGTGGAAGCCGATTTAGGTTATTCCTTGATCTGCTAGATGAGAAAGAGGCCATTTGAATCGAGAAGAAGCTTTGGATATTCATTGCATGTAAGACCGCCATTATTAAAGATCTAAGACTTCTTGTTGGAGATAATTATCTAAATTGCAGCCTGTAAGATGTCACGTTGGTCATCTCTTCGTCTTTAAGGGGTTGTTTGTATTCTCAAACCTTTTTAGGGTTAGGAATAGAGGAACAAGGAGTCGCCACTTGGTTTATCGGTCCAAGAATCATCAATATAACTTCATACACAAAAGGACTAGTCTTGAGCTAAAATACGTCTTGGAAATGTGTTAGGCACTTAAGAACGCTAAACCTAGTGGTCGGCCTTCCTCTATATTACTTGATATCTTAAAGGAGTTTATTCAAAAATCTCTAAACATTCAAAAGCACGTAAACCTAATTCTAGCACAATCAAGAGGCAAACAATAACATGGCAGAACATCAATATTTAGGTCAAAGGAGAATCTCACCTTGCATCCAGCATTAACCAAATTATGGGTTTCATACCCACAACAACATACATAGGTTGTAATTCTAACCTAAAACACATGATAATGCATGAAACTATTCTAATAAACAAACAAACATGACATAGCTCATTGGAGCGTGATTAAACATGCAAAATAAACAAAGATCTAATTATTCTAACTAAACCTAGAAAATGGTATTATAAACAGACAGTCATGGAGTTTGGTATGGCCTATTGAGAAGATTCATACCTAACCTCTAAGGAGCTTATTGCAAGCTAGCAATTCACTGGTCTCTTAGACTTGATCTCTTTGACGAGGTTTGTGTGTTGATCTTCAACAAGAAAGACTTTGAACGCCTAGGTTTTTTATTGGAGTTTTGTGAGAAACGGGTTATTCTTCTAGTTCTTCAACTAGAGAATCACTACTTGCTCAAGAACTCTTCCTCACTACCTTCTTCTAGGCAAGGCTTCGCTCTTCTAAAACTATTTCTTTCTCTCTCCTATTCTAGGCTTCTACTTCAGTAGAGCTTCGCTGCTCTCTATTATACCAAGCTTCTTGGTATTTTCAGTGTTTCTTTGGAGACTCTCCAAGATGATTTGTTTGTGAGATATGTGATTCCTTTTATAGTGATAAAGGGGCTAGGGTTTGCTTGAAGAAGGGATAAACTGACCTGTTCCCGCAGAAATCAACCAGTCTCCACGAATTAGGGTTTTTGCCTAGCGGCACTGGTGCATGCCTCTTCACTACAGACATGCGCCACCTCCAAAGGGGCGCACGTCTATTAGGTTAAAGGTAGCTTCTCAAACTCGTTTTCTAGAACTTTTCGGGTGGTTTTCAACACATATTCGTCATGTAAGAGATCTTAAATTATCATCATTGAGACCGGGGACCATGAGTATCGACCGGTACAAATTGGGGTGTCTACACAGCCCGTCAAATAAGGTAAAGTTGTGGCTGAATGTTTAACAACTCCATTTTAATAGTCCAATAGTGTCAATGAGCTTGATTCGATTGGAGCTATCCTTGATGCAACTAGCATGAATCAAGATATGCTTGAATTGAATTCTGTCATGCCACTAGAGGTGGAGTCTCCTGAGCAAGAAACCTTTTGTTTCGAAAAATCCCAAGTGGTAAGGGCTTATTTTATTTATACTTCTATAGTATGATTCTTCAATCTTGTGTAGTAGAATGTCGTAACACTGGCTTCATTCTTGCTATAATGATGAGGCAAGAACTGGTTAAGGAAACAAAAGAGTACATGATAACATTAAAACACTTAAATGTGTTGCTGGATGTAGTGATAACGTGATGAAGACATTCTTTGAGCGAATTTCGACAAAGATGCACGCGATGCCCATTTCGCTTCTCTTTCCACATTGTGGCTGGATATTGATACAACACGTAGTACCAATCTTATTTTTCTTGTAATGGCATGCAACCAACTTTGAAGTTCTAATGCAGATGCTTTATTTTGTGTAAACGGCACATTCGGCAGTTATTGTACATTTATCTAGTTGTTATGCTTTTATCTTGCAGCTGTTTTATCTAGCAGTTGTTATGAAATTGTCTTGTGGCTTCTTTTAAGAAACTTTGATGACTCTGATGTGAAATGGTTTTAATGATTTCATTGTGAAGCTTCAACAATTTCTGTAGTGGTAGAGTCATCGCTGCCTAATTCGCTGAATAGATGAACTTTTGTTTATGAAATCCAAGAGTGAGTAGCTTTGCACCATCGTCCTAGCAATGCCTATGGAAGTCGTGTCTTCGGCCCATGGCCTGATCTAAATGTTCATGCCACCTCTTTCTTTCTTTTCTTTTCTTTTCTTTTTTTTTTTTTTTTTTTTTGTCTTGCTTGGTTTTGTGAACTTGTATTGTATATCCCAACTTGATTGTTTGTTGTTTTGTACTATTGTTGGGCTTTGTCATTTGCTTTTGTACACTCAAGAATTGTTTAGTGTAATCCAGCAGCTATTTATTTCTTAAGTACAATCCAGCAGCTATTGTAGATTTATCTAGCAACTGTTGTATGTTTATCCAGCAACCATTGTACATCTATGCAGCTGTTGAGCCAGTCATACGCTTTGTAACTTGACTACTAACAAGTGTTGGTAAAATTGAAGTTGATGATGACTTCATAGAATTTCCATCGTCCTTATCCATTACAACTCTCACATTTAAGTCTTGATAAAGTCACACCAGATCATAGTAGCAAGAATAACACCCCTTAAGGTAGCTGTTGGATCTGCTGAAGAGACGAGCCATGCAACTTATAAATAAAAGATAAATCTTCCACAATAGGTGTGCAACGATGAGGAAATGTTGTTGATGCCATAAATGCCAAAACCGGTTGCTTCTCATAAAGGCGATGCTAAGCTTTGTTGAGCAGTTGACGTAGATATATGGTTATAGATGGGCCATGCTTGAGGGATCTTGCTACTTGCAAAGAGAGTAGCCCACTATATAATCTCTTTCAAAATATGTTAAGTAAGAATGCCTTCGTGGAATAAAAACAATCCATGAGGATGTATTCCGAACGTTGATATGTCTTTAGATATTAGCACTCCCCAATATCCATTCTTATGCGAATCATGTAGGTGAAGAGTTTGGATGATGTTGAGATCACCATGGACGATAGAGGAATTGTTTGATCGTGATTGAAATAGCCTCCTTATTGTATTGAGGCCCCTTGGAGCTTAGGTAGTTGAGGAAGCCATGAGATCCCTCCAAATTCATGTAATTAAGCTCATGATATAGCAATAAGCATGTCAATATCCCATATAACAAGCGACCAAAGAGTAGCAGCCTCCATAAAAGGAAATACATAGGATTAGTGGATGATACGACCTTGAATGTTGGAATTTGTTTACTTTGACATGAATATTAATTTTCTTCAAGAAGTTTGCTTGCTTTGTGTTTCTCGGCATGCGTTGCTTTGCTTGTAATGATCTTGAGAAAAAGGCTTCTCTTCGTAAATTTATCATTTGCAGCTTCACTCTTATCATAATGCTATTACATGATTCAGCTGCAACTTCTTTGCCTCACTTTTAAGTTCAACAGTGAGCCTTCATTTTCGGCTAAACTTAGGTCCCCTTTTCTGATTCAGCGAGAACTGTTGTTGTCTAAAAATTTCTGCATGGCCGAAATTTGGAAAGGAAATGTGTCAAGGATGCTTATAATTGGTAATGGGAGGTAGAAGCCCCCAAGCTGACTATGAGAGTTAAAGGCAGTCACTGAATGAGCCATAGCGGTGAGAATTACTTCATGTAATAAGACCTTAAGTTTTGTAATGAATTTAACACTTCAAGTCCAACCAATAGGTTGAGATTTGATAGTAATAAGTTATTGATGCATGTGGTTACCATGGCTTTAGACATGTGAGGTCATCACGGCTTTATATACGTGTGTCCATGGCTTTGTGCATGTGGGTTTGTCACGACTTTATGTATGCGTGTCCACGGCTTTATGCACGTGTGTTTATCACGACTTTAATGTGCGTGTGTCCACAGTTTTGTGCACATGGGTTTATCACGACTTAATGTACGCGTGTCCACGGCTTTATGCACATGTGTTTATCACGACTTTTATGTGTGTGTGTCCACGGTTTTATGCTCGTGGGTTTATCACGACTTAATGTACGCGTGTCCACAGTTTTACGCTCGTTGGTTTATCATGACTTAATGTACGCACGTCCACGGTTTTATGCTCATGTGTTTATCACGACTTTATGTACGTGTGTACATGGCTTTATGCTTGTGGGTTTATCACGCCTTCTAGTAAGTTGTCAATCATGTGTTGGTCTTGAGTCAATCTTGAAATAGAAAAGCCAAATTCTTAGCGATGACTTCAAGGATGTAAATTCGAAACTTAAGTTCATTCGGGATGGTAGAAAATAGTTGGAGCGCATAAAGATTTTTCATTTCATATTCATTGCATAAATCGGATCACCTCAAGGATGGTTCAATTCATCAATTGCTTGATTCTTGACCAATTCGGTAAGGTCATGATCACTTATCCGTTGAAGCGCCAATCATGGATATGAAAGCAATATTGTTGGCGGCTCCTTGATCCAGCAAGTTCCATATGGAAGGTTTGGAAAATATCACTTGAACATTTAGCGAATTGTGCAACATAGCTGCTGAATAAGCCTTTAGCCCCAATATCATGTTCTTGCGAAATACGCAAAATGATGAAAAATTATGGGTGGCTATAGCTTTTTAGTCCAGCAACTTGGAAACATTTAGAGATTCTACTTGAACATACAATAGAAAATTATGAGTGAATAGTGCTTCTGCATAATTTGTTTTTTTGGTCTTCCCCATTTTCACTTGCATCTCATGCTCCTTGATTCAACAAGTTTAGGATAGAAGGTTTGAAAATACCACTTGATTGTCTAAAGAAAAACCATAACATAGCTGTTGAATGAAACTTTAGCCCCCAATCTCATGACTTCACAAAAAGGGACAAAATTGCGGGTTGTTGTGGCTTCTTGATGCAGCAGGTTGTGGTGAGAAATTATAAAATACCACTTGATACTCCAGCAAAGAGGCATAACAGAGCTGCTGATGTAAGAATTTTTTTTTTTTTTTTTACTATCTAAGTGAAATGGATGTGGAGTTACTTTAGAATAGCAACCTTGTTGGCCTTATTTGTTTCTTCTTTGCTGCAGCAGAATGGTCATGTGAACAGTGTTTGCTTTTTTTTTTTTTACCTTGCATCTCATGCTCCTTGATTCAGTAAGTTTGGGGAAGGAAGGATCAAAACATAGCATTCAAATGTCTAGCATAGAGTCATGATATAGCTATTAAATGAGTTTGTACCCCCTAGTACCATGATCTTGCAATGAACGCCAAAGAATGATGTACAATAGTTGGCTATTGCTTATTTATTCGCGATGAGCTATCTATATAGATTTTTATTGCATCTTTGAGGAGTAAGGCTCAAGTGCTAGGTAAAGAATCGCCTCCATATATCTTCAAAGTGTACAGATGGAGTTGGCAACAAAGTACCAATCTCATTTTGAGTTTCGTTAAGAGCAAGAGTCGAATGTTGCTTCGGTAATTTGGTAATACCAAATATTGGGGTAGCATGAGAACCTTGAAAGATCATAGCAACATTGTGCGCCTTTGTTTGTTGAATATCAAGTATGCAATTAGGAGAATATTTTGAGAGGCCACCAAGGAAGATAGCCAAACAAATTCCAGCCAATGTAGCCTTGCTTGTGGGTTGTGTGATTTGGTCCAGTAGATGCTGGGAATGCATTGGTGCTATGAGATACCCAACAACATCTTGGTTTTGCAAAGCACGATTTGGCAAAAAGGTTGCACTCTCATTCAACAAGAGCAAAAGCTTGAGTGTTGCTTCTTAGTTCAGTAATTTGGAGATGCCAATAACACTTGACTATACAATGTAGAGACTTAACATAGCTGCTGAACAAGCCTCTAGCCTTCGATCTCATGACTTCACGATATACGCCAAAAAAGGAAGAGACAGAATTGTGGGCCGCTGTGGCTCTTTGTTGCAGCAAGTTGTCCTTTTGGATTTGACTAAATCTTTGAGAAGTTCGAGTGTTAGGCAAAAATTGTCTTCAAAGATCTTCGAAGTGTGTAAATAACCTCATGTCGTTGATGTGAACCAAGAGGAAGGTTGCTTCCATTGGCGCCATGAGGTATACGGCTTGAGCATATATGAACAAGATGTATTTTGAGCATCGTGGGAAATCCAGCGGAACTTTAGTGTTGTAGAACACAAGTTGGCAATGGTTGTTTGCATTGAGATAACCTCCATTTCCTCGAAGTGATCCAAAAAAGAAAGGACATCATATCCAGCAGCTCTTTGGGGTTGATTGCTCTTCAAATAGCATTGTAATGGTGCTTCCTAATGACATTGGAAGTATGTTGGCGATGTCACGAAAAGCGATCATTAACCACAAGTCTTGTTTGGAACTCTCGAACGTGTTGTGCTTCATTTAGCAGCATATGTCTCTGTTGATTTTGTTGTTTCTTGAGAACACATTGTATCTCGCTTGGAGTTTTGTCTTTGGACTGAGCCAACAGAGAAATTTCTTACATTGGCTCTATGAGACAAACCGCTTAAACATATACTTAAGAAGGATTTGTTTAAGCATTATAGGTAGTCTGATAACATCTTGATGTAGTAAAATGTGAGTTGGTGAGAAGGTTCCACTCTCATTTCGCGTGTTGGCAAGAGCAAAAACTAAAATGTTGAGACTTAGTGTTGTTGAGCATCTGTTGATGCTGCAGAATCTATTAAAGATGTTGTTGGACACGGTCGTTTACGTCGAGGATGACTCCTCATTTCCTTGAAGTGAACTAATGGAGAGAGGGCTTCTCATATAGCAGTTCTTGGTTAGTTGCTCTTCAATGAGCACTATGATGATGATGCCTAATGATGTTAAGGATTTGTTTGCGATATCGCTGAATGCAATCGCTAACCACGAGTCTCATTTGGAAGCCATATGTGTGTCATGCTCCATTTAGCGACATAACGACTCGTGTGGTTTGGTCATAATAATACAATCCAACGAAGATGAACACAACAAAGATAACTCATGGACTAGTAGTCCAACAAAGATATAATTCAATAAATATATATTCCAATAGAGATAGATGCAAGAACATACCTGAAGGGAATATTTGCTAATTTCTCCCAAGTAAAAGACGAAGACCTTCTACTACGAAGAAGACCTTCCTTTCCTTCATCTGATCAACTCCCCTTCTACCGTTCACAACAGCCTAGTCACCAGGCTCAGACCCATCCTTATCTCCTACGGGAACCAAGTGAGACACCTCACCGAATCAACACCTCACCTAGAACAGGTGTCTTCCGAGAATCCAGGGGATGAAGCCCTCGCAGCGTCGCCCAGCACCACGCACGAGCCAGCCACTGCTTGCCAGATGAAGGGCCATAAACTCCCCAGGTGTCCCAAGAT
Organism: Fagus sylvatica; assembly: GCA_907173295.1. Classification (NCBI taxonomy): domain Eukaryota; kingdom Viridiplantae; phylum Streptophyta; class Magnoliopsida; order Fagales; family Fagaceae; genus Fagus; species Fagus sylvatica. Next base: position 3,463,964 of record OU015767.1, on the reverse strand, counting down.
CGGACGACCTCCGGAAGGCCACGTGGGTGACCGAAAGACATAAAAAGCCATCCTCCATCCGTACCCAGGTATGTACGACAGACTGAAAAAATACAAAATATTTCTCTGCATTAAACCACCGGAAAGACCTGGACTAACAAAACCATCGGAGCTTCCTAGGCCGGCCCCAAACCGGTGCCCCTCCGATCACCATCTTTTTCTCTTGCAGGTCTTCTACTCTGCTGCTCGTCCTGACTGCCGTCCACTGATTCCAGAGTTACATCAGTTGGCGCCGTCTGTGGGAATACAAGCGCATCTTCGCTTTTCGCCGCACCAATACAAAGGACTGCATGGTCAGGACGCGATCGATGGAAATACACGCTCAAACGCTTCCCTCCAGTAGCCAATCTCCTGAGATGGCTGCGATGGAAAAGCAAGTACGAGACCTCACTACCAACCTTCAGGAACTCACCCAACAGAATCAGGTCCTTAACCAGAAGCTCCTGCAACATGAGACTGAGAGGCAGAGAGAAAAGGACAAGGGAAAGAGTAAGGAAAGGGGGGACGCTGAGTCTCGGCAAGAACAACAGCAAGAACAACAACAAGAGCAACAGCAGGAACAACAACATGAGCAACGTCAAGAGCAAGAAGGTGAGACGAAGGGCGACAATACGAGAATAACCGGTGAGGAGTCATCGGCCAAGTGGGAACAAGAGCTGAAGGCAATGAGGATATAGATGGGAGAGATGAAGGACGAATTTAAAGGACGGACAGCCAAGAACCTTGATGATCTTGTCCATACAACAGTCTCACCCTTCACAAAAGTAGTAATCTCTTTCCCTCTACCATCTAAATTTAGAATGCCTTCCTTGGAAACCTTTGACGGGTCAAAAGACCCTCTCGACCATCTAGAGTCTTTCAAGACCGTGATGTGCCTTCAGGGGGTCCCCGATGAGATCATGTGTCGTGCCTTTCCCACCACCCTCAAGGGACCTGCTAGAGTATGGTTTAAAAAGATAACACCCGGCTCGGTGGGATCCTTCGCCCAACTTAGCCGTCTGTTTTTCAACCATTTCATCGGAGGACAACGATATGGACGACCTACCACACACCTCCTGAATGTTAAACAGAAAGAAGGGGAGACCCTGAGATCTTACCTCACCAAGTTCAATAGAGAAACACTATTAGTTGACGGGGCAGACAACAAAGTGGTGCTGACGGCATTCATATCTGGCCTCCAAGCGGGAGATTTTCTATTCTCGGTCTATAAAGATCCCCCAAGCACCATGACTGAGATGATGTATGAGGCTCAACGGTATATGAATGGGGAAGAAGCCCTTCTAGCTCGAGATCAGACAATAGTAAAGAAAAGAAAATGGGAACATACCGACCGTCCTGCGGAGTCCCACGAGACAAGGCCCAAAGCCCAGCGGCACAGAAACAGAAGACAAGAGGATAGGAGTGGAAGGGGATTCAATGAGAGGTTCAACCACTTCACCCCCTTAAACGCTCCCGTGGACCATATTTTCATGCAAATAAGAAATGATCCGGCGTTGAAATGGCCAGGCAAGTTGTTGACAGACCCTGACAAAAGACCGAGAGACAAGTACTGCCGTTTCCATAGGGACCACGGCCACAACACAGAGGACTGTTACGACTTGAAGAGGCAGATCGAGGAACTGATCAAGCAGGGAAAATTACAGAGATTCGTTGAACGGGGGCAGAGAGAAGGTCGTCCTCAAGGACCCCGTCAACAACGACCTCCAGTGGAAGTACTTCCGCGACCCCCCCCACTAGGAGAAATTCATGTGATAACCGGAGGAGTGGCAGCAGGAGGAACCTCACGTTCCTCACGAAAAGCCTATGCACGTCAAATACACAACGTGCTGGTAACACAGAAGATCGACAAAAAACCACGACTGGAAGACCTTCCCATTACTTTCACAGAGGAAGATGCCCGCAAGGTCTTCCACCCACATGACGACGCGTTGGTTGTCACTCTGGAGATTGCGGGCTACTCCACAAGACGTGTCCTGATTGATAATGGTAGCTCGGCGGATATCATATACTTGACGGCCTTCCAGCAAATGAGAATTGATAAGGCCCAGCTACGACCCATCGAGACCCCATTGGTTGGTTTCGCAGGAACTAGCGTCTATCCACTTGGTATAATCACCCTCCAACTCGTAGCAGGTACCTATCCGAAACAAGCCACCAAGAAGGTCGACTTCTTAGTAGTAGATTGCCCTTCTGCCTATAACGTGATAATCGGACGCCCTACGCTGAATCGCCTCCGAGCTGTCACTTCAACGTACCACCTCTTGGTCCGTTTTCCGACAGAAAATGGGATAGGGGAGATGAGGGGAGATCAAGCAATGGCCAGAGAATGTTATCTGACCTCCACAAGCACAGAGCCAGTCCATCAAGCACTGATTGTGGAGGAACGGCAAAACATTGCTGAACCAATCGAAGCGCTAGAAGAGATCACACTAGTAGAAGGCCTTCCTAACGAAAAGAAGACAACACGGATAGGCACCTCCATAAAGGGAGAAGTACGAGATTCGATAGTACGGTTTTTAAGGGAAAATGCCGATATTTTTGCCTGGAGCCATGCCGACATGCCAGGCATCAGCACCAAAGTAGTAGCCCATCAGCTAAATGTCAACCCCTCCTTCCAGCCCGTCAAGCAGAAGAGGCGGGTCTTCGCCCCTGAGAGAAACGCAGCTGTAACGGAAGAGGTAGACAAGCTACTACAGGCAGGTTTCATAAGGGAAGTTTACTACCCGGAATGGCTTGCCAACGTTGTGATGGTCAAAAAAGCCACCGGAAAATGGCGAATGTGCGTTGATTTCACGGACCTAAACAAGGCTTGCCCCAAGGATAGTTATCCCCTTCCAAGAATAGATCAACTAGTAGATTCTACTGCGGGACATAAGTTACTTAGCTTCATGGATGCCTTCTCAGGCTACAATCAAATTCAAATGGCCGTGGAAGACCAAGAGAAGACGGCCTTCATCACTAGTAGGGGGCTTTTCTGTTACAAGGTAATGCCTTTTGGCCTTAAAAATGCTGGAGCTACCTACCAGAGGTTGGTAAATAAGATGTTTCACGACCAGATCGGAAGAAACGTGGAAGTATATGTAGATGACATGCTAGTAAAAAGTAAGAAGGATGACGACCACCTTGCTGATTTAAAAGAGACCTTCCAGGCATTAAGAAGGTATAACATGAAGCTAAATCCTGCTAAGTGTGTCTTCGGAGTCTTTTCCGGTAAGTTTCTCGGCTTCATGGTATCTCAGCGTGGGATAGAAGCCAACCCGGACAAAATCAAGGCCATTTTGGAAATGTCTCCTCCGAAGACCGTCAAAGAAGTTCAAAGCTTAACGGGGAAGGCAGCCGCCCTAAACAGATTCGTTTCAAGATCCACGGACAAGTGCCTCCCTTTCTTCAAAATTTTAAGGAAGGCCTTCCAGTGGACGGAAGAGTGTCAACAAGCTTTTGAAGAACTAAAGGCCTATTTGACTTCCCCACCTTTACTTAGCCCTTCCCAGACGGGAGAAGCGTTGTATCTGTACTTGGCCGTATCTGCTTCAACAGTCAGTTCTGCTCTAATCCGCGAAGAGGAACGCGTTCAGAAGGCCGTCTACTACACCAGTAGGGCCTTAAGGGGCGCCGAAGAAAGATATACCAACATGGAAAAATTGGCTTTTGCCCTACTGATTGCATCCAGAAAACTTAGGCCATATTTCCAAGCCCACTCAATCATAGTTATGACCGACTATCCTATCAGGAAGGCCATGAACAAGCCAGATGCGGCTGGAAGATTAGTACAGTGGTCCATAGAAATGGGTGAATTTGATATAGACTACAGGCCACGCACTGCAATAAAGGCCCAAGCTTTAGCCGATTTCATTGCGGAATTCACGCACCCATTAAAGGAAGATGAGAAACCGGGAGAAGGTGAAGCCTGGACGGTGAGCATAGATGGATCATCCACTAAAGAAATGAGTGGGGCAGGAGTCATCCTAGTTTCCCCTGAAGGAGATAAATTTGAATATGCCCTTCAGCTTCGTTTCCGTGCCACGAACAACGAAGCGGAATATGAAGCCCTTCTAGCCGGGCTAAGGTTATCCAAGGGCATGGGAATCAAGGCATTAACCATCAAAAGCGACTCTCAGTTAATTGTGGGGCAAGTGAAGGGCGAATATGAAGCTAAAGAGGACAGGATGAAAAAATATTTGACGACCGTCAGGACTCTGTTGGCTCATTTCGAAAAAGTAGAACTGCTCCAAATCCCAAGGGAAGACAATGTAGCCGCCGATCGTCTAGCTAGATTGGCATCATCAGGAATTGAGATAGATGGCTTCATTGAGATCCAAGGAAGACCTTCCACGGAAGAAGAAATAGTGAACTCCATCACTATCAACACAACATGGATGTCACCCATAATCCGTTATCTCAAGGAAGGGACACTTCCAACAGATAGGACAGAAGCACACAAGCTCAGAATAAGGGCTTCTCATTTCCGGTTGCTGGGGGGCATCCTCTACAAGATGGGTTTTTCTCGACCCCACCTTAGATGTTTGTCACCAGAAGAGGCAAACTATGTTATCAGGGAAGTCCATGAAGGGATTTGCGGAAACCATTCA
>OU015767.1:3352398-3459236 GCA_907173295.1 Fagus sylvatica | reverse complement strand
GCCAAGAACAGGAAGACGAGACAAAGGGTGAAAACACAAGAATGCCCTATGAAGAATCGACGGCTAAATGGGAACAAGAAATAAAGGCGATGAAGGCGCAATTGGGAGAAATGAAAGATGAATTTAAAGGAAGGGCGACCAGAAACCTGGACACCCTCGTCCACAGAACGGACTCCCCATTCACGGAAAAGGTAATTTCTTTTCCCCTTCCATCAAAATTTCGAATGCCTTCCTTAGAAAATTTTGATGGTACCAAGGATCCCCTTGACCATTTGGAGTCTTTTAAGACCATGATGTGTCTTCAAGGGGTTCCGGATGAGATCATGTGCCGTGCCTTCCCAACTACACTCAAGGGACCAGCTAGAATATGGTTTAAGAAACTGATACCCGGGTCTGTGGGATCCTTCGCTCAGCTAAGCCGTTCATTCTTCAATCACTTTATTGGTGGACAACGATGTGGAAGACCTACCACGCACCTTTTAAATGTCAGGCAGAGAGAGGGCGAAACCTTGAGGTCTTATCTCACCAGATTCAACAAAGAGACTTTATTGGTGGATGGGGCAGATGACAAAGTGGTGCTGACAGCATTCATTTCCGGCCTCCAATCAGGAGATTTTTTGTTCTCAGTTTACAAGGATCCCCCGACCTCTATGTCAGAAATGATGTACGAGGCCCAACGATATATGAATGGAGAAGACGCCCTTCAAGCCCGAGATACAGGAAAGAAAAGAAGAAATGACTACGCCGACCGTCCAAATGAGACTCTTGAGTCGAAACCAAAGATGCAAAGGAATCCAGGCAAGAAACGAGAAGACAGGAGTCGAAGGGGATCAAACGAGAGGTTCAACCATTTCACCCCACTAAATGCCCCTGTGGATCGCATATTCATGCAGATCAAAGACGACCCAGCCTTGAGATGGCCCGGAAAACTGCTCACAAACCCCGATAGAAGGGCAAAAGACAAATATTGCCGTTTTCATAGGGATCATGGTCATAATACGGAAGATTGTTACGACCTAAAACGGCAGATCGAAGAATTGATTAAACAAGGAAAACTGCAGCGATTCGTTGAGAGGGATCAAAGAGAAGGTCGTCCACCACAAGCACGACCCCAAAGACCTCCAGTGGAAGACCGTCCCAGGCCCCCAATGGGAGAGATCCACATGATAAATGGTGGAATGGCAGCAGGAGGGACCTCCCGTTCCTCAAGAAAGGCTTACGCTCGCCAGATACATAACGTGTTGGTAACGCAGAAGGCCAACAAGACTCCTAGACTAGAAGATCTTCCAATTACATTCACTGAAGAAGATGCTAGGAAGGTCGTCCACCCTCATGATGACGCCTTGGTCGTCACTCTGGAAATCGCAGGTTATTCGACAAGACGCGTCTTGATCGATAATGGCAGTTCGGCGGATATCATTTATTTGACGGCCTTCCAACAAATGAGAATCGGCAAGGATCAATTGCGACCCATTGAAACTCCACTAGTTGGTTTCGCAGGAACCAGTGTTTACCCACTTGGAATAATTTCTCTTCAAATAGTAGCCGGCACCTACCCAAAACAAGCAACGAAAAAGGTTGAGTTCCTCGTGGTGGACTGCCCATCAGCCTATAATGTGATAATTGGACGCCCTACTCTGAACCGCCTCCGAGCTGTCACCTCAACTTACCACCTTTTGGTTCGTTTTCCAACAGAGCATGGTATAAGCGAAATGAAGGGAGACCAAGCCATGGCAAGGGAGTGCTACTTAACTTCCGTAAGTGCAGACCAAGTTCACCAGACTTTGATTGTAGAAGAACGGCGGAACTTCGCTGAACCAACAGAAAAATTGGAAGAAATCACACTGACGGAAGGCAATGAGAAAAGAAGGACCAGAATAGGGACCACAATGCCAGCAGAAATACGAGGCTCGATAGTGCAATTCTTGAGGGAAAATGCGGATGTCTTCGCCTGGAGTCATGAAGACATGCCGGGTATTAGCACCGAAGTGATGGTCCATAAGCTAAATGTCAACCCTTCCGTGCACCCCGTCAAACAAAAGAGACGAGTCTTCGCCCCTGAAAGGAATGAAGCCGTCATGGACGGAGGTAGATAAGTTGTTGACGGCAGGCTTCATAAGAGAGGTCTACTACCCTGAATGGCTGGCTAACGTCGTCATGGTCAAGAAGCCCAACGGAAAGTGGCGAATGTGTGTCGACTTCACAGACTTGAACAAGGCTTGTCCCAAGGATAGTTATCCCCTTCCAAGAATCGATCAACTAGTAGACTCCACGGCTGGGCATAAGCTACTTCAGTTTTATGGATGCCTTCTCCGGCTATAACCAGATTCAAATGGAAGAGGAAGATCAAGAGAAGACGGCCTTCATCACAAGTCGCGGTCTTTTTTGCTACAAGGTAATGCCTTTCGGCCTTAAAAATGCCGGGGCCACTTACCAGCGACTGGTGAACAAAATGTTCCATGATCAAATAGGAAGAAATGTGGAGGTTTATGTGGACGACATGCTAGTCAAAAGCAAAGAAAATGAAGACCACCTCACAGATTTGAAAGAGACCTTCCAGGCCCTGAGGACCTACAACATGAAGTTGAACCCAGAAAAGTGTGCCTTTGGTGTATCCTCGGGTAAATTCCTCGGATTCATGGTATCTCAACGCGGGATAGAGGCCAACCCTGACAAAATCAAGGCCATCCTAGAAATGAGCCCCCCGACGACCGTCAAGGAGGTTCAAAGCCTGACAGGAAAAGCTGCCGCCCTGAACAGGTTTGTTTCCAGATCCACGGATAAATGCCTTCCCTTCTTCAAGATCCTCCGGAAGGCCTTCCAGTGGACAGAGGAATGCCAACGTGCTTTTGAGGAACTGAAGGTATATTTGTCTTCTCCACCACTTCTCAGCCCCTCAAAAACGGGCGAAGAGTTATATCTATACCTGGCCGTCTCATCATCTGCGGTCAGTTCGGCACTTATCCGCGAAGAAGAGCGTGTTCAGAAGCCTGTGTACTACACAAGCAGAGCTTTGAAGGGAGCCGAGGAAAGATATTCCAATATGGAGAAACTGGCTTTCGCCTTGCTGATCGCATCAAGGAAACTCAGGCCATATTTCCAGGCCCACTCAATAGTGGTGTTGACCGATTACCCCCTCCGGAAGGCCATGAACAAACCTGATGCGGCTGGAAGACTGATCCAATGGTCCATTGAAATGAGCGAGTTTGACATTGACTACCGGCCTCGTACTGCGATAAAAGCACAAGCCCTGGCAGACTTCATCGCGGAATTCACACACCCATGGGAAGAAGAAGGTGAACCAGAGCAGCTCGAGATCTGGACGGTAAACATTGATGGCTCGTCCACCAAGGAAATGGGTGGAGCAGGAATCATCCTCGTCTCACCAGAGAAGGATAAATTCGAGTATGCCATTCAACTACGCTTCCGTGCCACGAATAACGAGGCAGAATATGAAGCCCTTCTAGCCGGGCTGAAACTATCAAAGAAGATGGGAGTCAAGAATCTGACCATCAAAAGCGATTCCCAGTTGGTCATAGGACAAGTAAAAGGAGAATATGAAGCCAGGGAAGACAGGATGAAAAAATACTTGACGGTCGTCCAGACCTTACTCCCACATTTTAAGAAAGTAGAATTCGTCCAAATTCCAAGGGAAGAAAATGTAGATGCCGACCGTCTAGCCAGATTAGCATCCTCAGGAGAAGAGTGCGACGGCTTCCTCGAAATACAAGGACGACCGTCCATTGAAGAAGAAACGGTGAATTCCATCAAGGACAATGTCTCGTGGATGTCACCCATAGTCCGTTACTTAAAGGAAGGGAGGTTGCCCACAGATAAGACGAAAGCACGCAAGCTAAGGATAAGAGCTTCCCACTTCCAGCTTTTGGACGGCATTCTCTACAAAATGGGCTTTTCTCGACCACACCTCAGATGTTTGTCGCCAGAAGAAGCGAATTACGTCATCAGGGAGGTCCATGAAGGCATTTGCGGAAATCATTCGGGAGCCCGAGCTCTGGCACACAAACTCACAAGGGCGGGTTATTATTGGCCGTCCCTTCTACACGATGCCACACAATACGTGAAGACATGTGACAAATGCCAGCGCTTTGCTAACATCCCAAGGGCACCACCAGAAGAGATTACACCCATGACCTCCCCTTGGCCCTTCGCACAATGGGGACTGGACATCATGGGCCCATTCCCGGTTGGAACGAAGCAAGCCAAGTTCTTAGTGGTCGCCATTGATTACTTTACCAAATGGGTGGAAGCAGAGCCCTTGGCGACAATCACTGAGAAAAATGTCAAGAACTTCGTCTGGAAGGGCGTCATTTGTCGATTCGGAATTCCAAGAGTCCTGGTGTCTGACAATGGAAGACAATTCGACAACGGACCTTTCAGAGAATTGTGTGCTCAACTGAATATCAAAAACCATTACTCATCCCCCAGGCACCCCCAAGCGAACGGTCAAGTTGAAGTGACGAACCGGACCTTACTCAAACAGATCAAGACCCGGCTCGAGGGGGCAAAGGGTATGTGGGTAGAAGAGCTTCCGAGTATACTTTGGGCATACAGAACCACTATCAGAACTCCAACCGGGGAAACTCCTTTCAAACTGACCTTTGGCACCGAGGCCGTCATTCCAGTCGAGATAGGGCTAACCACCCTAAGGACGACCTTCCACAAAGAAGAGGAAAATGAGGGACAGCTTCGGCTAAACCTCGACCTCTTGGACGAGACTAGGGACAAAGCAGCACGTAGAATTGCACTTTACCAGGAGAAAATGGCCAAATACTACAACACCAAGGTAAAGCTTCGACGCTTTGAAATTGGTGATTGGGTCCTAAGGAAAGTCACCCAAGCAACTAAAGACCCGTCACAGAGCAAACTGGGTCCCAACTGGGAAGGGCCTTACAAGGTCATATAATATTACAGAAGGGGGACCTACCACCTAGAAGACCGTCATGGAAAAAAGCTTCCCCATCCCTGGAATGCTGAGCACCTCAAAAAGTATTATCCTTGAGGTACACACCCCTAGCTACTTTTGCATTAAAGAAGTTTGTATTATCCAAACATTGTCTTTATCAATAATACGAAGGTCGTCTATCTATGCCTACTTGTCTAAACACGCTTATCTATGATTCAAATATCATCATTCATCAAACAGTCAGACACCCATGAGGTGCAATATCCAGTAGGGCGTCACTAAATAACGGGCCCCTCGGAGGATAGGTCCAGAAGGGAGTCATCGAAACAGATGCCCCTCGGAGGACAGTCAGACACCCATGAGGTGCAATATCCAGTAGGGCGTCATTAAATAACGGGCCCCTCGGAGGATAGGTCCAGAAGGGAGTCATCGAAACAGATGCCCCTCGGAGGACAGTCAGACACCCATGAGGTGCAATATCCAGTAGGGCGTCATTAAATAACGGGCCCCTCGGAGGATAGGTCCAGAAGGGAGTCATCGAAACAGATGCCCCTCGGAGGACAGTCAGACACCCATGAGGTGCAATATCCAGTAGGGCGTCATTAAATAACAGGCCCCTCGAAGGATAGGTCCAGAAGGGAGTCATCGAAACAGATGCCCCTCGGAGGACAGTCAGACACCCCGTGGTGCATGTTATGAAAGAGGTCGTCCAGAAACTTCCTTCCAAATTTATCAGTTAGACACCCACGTGGTGCATGTTATGAAAGAAGGTCGTCCAGAAACTTCCTTCCAAATTTATCAAGTTAGACACCCACGTGGTGCATGTTATGAAAGAAGGTCGTCTAGAAACCTCCTTCCAAATTTATCAAGTTAGACACCCACGTGGTGCATGTTATGAAAGAAGGTCGTCCAGAAACCTCCTTCCAAATTTATCAAGTTAGACACCCACGTGGTGCATGTTATGAAAGAAGGTCGTCCAGACTCGTCCTTCCAAATTTATCAAGTTAGACACCCAGGTGGTGCATTTTATGAAAGAAGGTCGTCCAGAAACCTCCTTCCAAATTTATCAAGTTAGACACCCACGTGGTGCATGTTATGAAAGAAGGTCGTCCAGAAACCTCCTTCTAAATTTATCAAGTTAGACACCCACGTGGTGCATGTTATGAAAGAAGGTCGTCCAGACTCGTCCTTCCAAATTTATCAAGTTAGACACCCATGTGGTGCATTTTATGAAAGAAGGTCGTCCAGACTCTTCCTTCCAAATTTATCAAGTTAGATACCCACGTGGTGCATGTTATGAAAGAAGGTCGTCCAGAAGACTCCTTCCGAATTTATCAATTTAAGCATCCACGTGGCGTAGTTTATGAAAGAAGGTCGTCAAGAAGACTCCTTCCGAACTTATCAATTTAAGCATCCACGTAGTGCCGTGTATGAAGGAAGGTCGTCAAGAAGATTTCTTTCGAGTTTATCAAGATTAAACAGTGCAAGAAGAATAATTCAAGGACAAAACCACAAAGACAACTAGCATAATAGTGATGGTCGAGTCACACCCCTTCCACAAGGAGTAAACATAACTCGCATCACGAAGTTTTGTGTCTACAAAAGCTTGAGTCACACCCCTTCCATAAGGAGTAAACATGACTCCAGTCGAGAGGTTTTTGTCTACAAAAGCGTGGGTCACACCCCTTCCAGAAGGAGTAAACATGACCCCAGTCAGTACAACATTGTTTATCAAAAGAAAAGCCAACATGGCAGCGTTTGCAAACTAAGTGTATCTACAAAGGACATAATTACTTAAACTAAGACATAGAGCCTACTAAACTTCATCACCAACTGGCGGAGGATCAATCTGGTCGTCCACAGAAACAGCCTGGCCACCAACAGGACCAACCGCCGAGTCATCTCCTTGAGGGCCATCTGGGGTACTGGAAGGGACGTCAGACGGGGTAGCCACGCGCTCCTTCGACTGAACCACGTCTTCTCCCTCTTCATCCTCACTGCCTTCCTCCACGGCCGTTGTCTCCTCATCATCAAAAATCTTTACTATAGACCAATCCTGAACACCCCCAAAGGCAAGAGCGGCCCTCTTCCTGAAATGTTCAAAACCGGCAACATAGTAGCGACGGGTAGCCTCTTGGAAATCTTCAGAAGCCTTGTAATCTATGACGGCCGTCTCCTTTGCATCTGAGATCTCTCCTTGAAGAGCCTCAGTCTTGTGCAACAACTCGTCACGGCCCGTCTCCAAAGCAGAAATGAGCTCGTCCTTCCTCTTGACGTCGGCTTCCAGCTGCTTTATCTGGCTCCTCAAACTCCCCTTCTCGGCCTTGAGGCCCTCTGCCGCCTTCTTGTGAGCTTGAGCCTGAGCCGTAGCCTCTTCTAGATTCGCTTTGAGCTTCGCCAGCTCACCCCTTGACGAACGTAGTCTATTGCCCAATACAAACGTCGGGCCCGCAGCCTGGACGTTGAGAAAAGATGTCAAAAAAAAAAAAAATTCTTATAAATAATCAAAAAGAGAGATAACGAAGGGAGAAACGACCTTCAATGAGTCTTGAATTGACATACGAAGAAGGTCCATGTCGTCAACCAAGTCATACACTTCCAGGTCAACCTTCTCATATAACTTAGTCACCTTGTCCATTGCCCTGGACAAGCTGTTATAAATGGTAGGGACGACATCGCCAGGAGCCACCCCCCTTCCTTTCAATGCAACGGGAGAAGGGGGAACTTCGTGATACACGTGGACTTTTTCAGGCGTCTTGACCTTAGCAGAGGGAAGTGGCTTATCTTGGTGACCACCCTTCTTGGAGCTTTGTCCTTTTTAAATAACGACCTTCTTCCCAGACTTCGCCTTTTTGGAAAAAAGTGCACTGGCGTCTGGAAGGTCTTCCAAATTTTGTGCCACCTCCCTCAAGCGTTTACGCTCCGCCCTGGTCGTCATTCCTGCAAACATGGAAGGAAGTCAAACAAGAACCAGGCAAAGAAAAATACAAACATTTCAGAAGGAAGTCACTCACTTTGTTGGTAAGCTTTGATCGCTTTCTTCACCTCAGGACTGGGCTCAGGACCCAAGGACCACTCAGCCAAAGGTAAATGGTGAGAGAAGGTCAACTAGTCTCACTAGCTTTTCCTTCTGATATTCTGCAACCCTCAAAAGACGTTCTCTTAAACGGGTGGACAGAGATGGGCGGCGGAAAGCTGCAAAAAGAAGATAGAGAAATAAGTACCTGGACGACCGTCAAAATAAAAATAAAAGCAAAACAAGACGTAAGGCGTCAAGATTGCACCAGCTGTTAAAGGAATCCCCCATGTACGACGAAGGCCGCAGGGGTCTTCACCTACCGCCTCGTCAGGAGAAAACTCCCAACTATCTCCACATAAAAAGAAAAACTTGGGTTTCCAGCTTCGGTTAGAGTTAGGAAGATTAGGAATAAGTCTTGGGGATCCTTTGTGACACGTAAATGCCCAAATTCCGGGTGAAGCAGGTATATATGCCAACTTATAAAGAAAGAGGAACTCGTCGACCGTCAACTCATATTCCCCGTCACTGGCCATCTTCCAAAGAACTTGAAGGCCTATAGTAATGCGCCAGGCATTCGGGTTTAACTGACTAGGGGCTAATCCTAGACGATGAAGGAGTTCCCTCTCAAAGGGTCTGAAGGGTAATCTCAACCCAGCGGCTAGGTTATCTTCATAAAGGACGACGTCCTCCCCGTTGGACGAGCACGCCCACTCGCCCTTATCAGGTAACCGAAGCACTATGTCTTCCGGAATTTGGTACCGTGTTCTTAACCTTTTGATATCCTTGTCTACAAACTTGGAAGACACCCCCTCAGCAACAAGAGACTTGTTTGGGTCCAGACCCGAAATGGGTAAAATGGTCTCCTGAGATGAGGAATCTGACGTGGACAACTCTGCGGTCTCGGAAGACCGTCCATGACTACCAGAATACTCAGATCCAGACACCGACCCCCTCTCACCCGAAGACGATGACTCCGAAGAGCCATTCACACTCGAGGACATCGGAAACTCAACACGACGGTTCTGCAAGCAATGCAGCACTCAACCTCGCCGCGAAACCTACCGGAATAAAAATAAAAGAAACCCCTTTTTCTTACTCCCCGACTACACGAAAGAAAAACTGAAATGCTGAAAAAACAGAAAAGAAAGGAACAAGAAAGGAAGAAACAGACTTACCAAAGAAGGGAAAGGTCGCCGATACGGGAGCTCCCGAGAAAAACCACCGGAGTCGAGCACTCTCAAGACGGCGGAACCTCCAGCAAGTGCAAAAGAGAAAAGAGAGCAAAAAAAGAACCAACTTTTTTCAAAGGGGGGGAAAATGATGAAATAAAGGGGCAGCTCTAGCATTAAAAGGGACGGTTGGGCCTTGATACGTGCGTCCAGCCCCAAGCCGACACGTGTCAGTGCAAATCGGAAACCATCCCATCTCTTTATGGCCACTACGCCCGAAACAAAGGGAGCAAGAAAATTACGTCCATGACCCTGACCCTTCATATTCCGAAGGTCGTCTAGCTAGACAACCACGGAATAGGGGGGCAACTGATATGGATATTTTACATCTTTTTCCCCAAGTACAGAAGGACGACCTTCCAGCGTCTAAAGAAGGACGACCTTCCAAATACCAAGATGAATGACGACCATCTCTGATGTATAACCAACAGCTCCAATAGTCCAAAACTCAATCCTTATCCATTACGGAAATCCCGCGAGACAGCGCACCAAGCTGATTCACCACCTGCAACAGGTGTCTTCCACGAATCTAGGGGACCAAGCCCATGCACGTCGCACAGCACTACCAACCAGACGAGTACCGGCCTTCCAAGTGAAGGGCTGTTAATGCACCACGTGTCTTCAGATCCAACGATCCCTGGAAGGCCACGTGCCATAAACAGAAGATATAAAAGGCCATTCTCTCTCCTCTCCTCAGGTATGAATAGTACAATTTGAATACAGAATTAATCTCTCGAGTTTTCTCTGCAAACTAGTACTGACAAAGGCATCGGAGCCCCCTAGGCCGGCCCCAAACCGATGCCATTTCCGATCACTTTCTTTGTCTTGCAGGTCTTCCATCTCCAAGCTCGACTGACTGCAGTCCACTGATTTCACAGCAACATCAGTACTCATTAAAACAAATGAAAATGAGTTGCAGTGGCTGGAAATTTATGAGAGAAACGATGAAGGAAAAGGGAAATTTTCTATTTATGTATGCAGTGATTACAAAGAGATGATCCCTTTTTCTATATCTGCTGGATAGCTTCAAGTTGCAGATTTTTCTCTCCAATCCCATGTGGCTAAATGTTCTCCCCTTTTTCACGTTAGATTTCTGCCTCCTTTATAGTGTTGATTGAATCACAATAATACCCCAAGGATCAACAAAATTTACTAGTTTATATCATGAATCGTTCTTGAGCAGTGAAAGATTTTAGAAAACTAAGAAATCAGACTTTCTTGCCCAAACATGAGATATGCTCAACTAAAGCCACCATGGCTGACTTCCTCAAAGGGAAAACTTGCTTCTAGAGCTGCTGAATCCCTGCCTCCTAGAAATAGGTTCTTGTTGTTGATTTTAGGCGAGCATTAATGGACTGGGGTTTTTGTTGAGCAAAGGCTTTCATTCAGAAAGTAAAGGAAATCCTTCATCCATGGATGCTCTTTACACGTTAAAACAAATGAGGGTTTATAGGTTTGGCCTCTTTTTTTTTTTTTTTTTTTTTTTTTTTTTTTTTTTGTCCCACGTGTGATTTTATTGAGCCCATAGCTAATTTGGGAGAAAAAAGTCTCAGTTGAGCCCATAGCTAATTTGGGAGAAAAAAGTCTCAGTTAGTTAGGCCCACAAATAATTCAAATCAAGAGATGGATCCGGCTGGAGTTTTTTGTGAGATTTTGGACCTTGACCTTTAGTTTATTTGGCTGGGCTTTTGGTTATCTATGGGCTATAAAAAATCAGACTCTAACAATCACTAAGAAAACTGCCAACTAGCTTTTTAATTTCTTCTTAGATTCTATAATCTGTTACACTTTATCTTTTATGCGTATTGCCTTTTCTTCTTTCTCTTTTCCTTTCTCTTTTGATCTCTACTGTTCTTTAAAGAAGGATTGAAGAGAGGCATTTTGTCTTCAGGGAGGGCATAAAGACCAAAACAATATATACTTACACAACAAGCACCTCAAGATTAGTTGACTACTCTTAGGCTAAGGCATTCATGAGTCATGACTCATGAGAATATAAGGGAAATCACAACTTTGTTAAAGTCAGTTGATCGATGTATCATGTATGATACAGAGTCTGATTCCATTTCATAAATAGCTCAATAGCTGAGGCTGGTATGTTGGAATCTCTGTGATGAATAGTATCATACATTATAATTTAATGGATCGGGATGGACCCAAGCCCATGATCTGCCCACTATGGGTTGCGGATCCCATTTGGTCATGTGATAATGATAACTATCCATGATTTGAATTGGATCAAATCATGAGATAATGGGTTATCAAATCCTAAAAATGAGAGATGTGCTTCTACCTAATAATTATATTCTCTGTGAATATAATTAATACGTAGAGATGACTAAAAGAAAATAACAGTTTATATTTTATACAGAGAAAAAGCTCTCTAACTCACTAAGTATGAGACTCTTAAGAAATCTCTTAGAATTTAGTTTATGGAAGAAAGTGCAACTCTAGTAGCCAACCTCAACCTACGAGAACAAGGATGAACACAAGAGCAAAGAGGGATTCGTAATTGAAAAAGAAAAGAAGTGTAACAAGCCAACCAAATCGATCTGGGTCTTCCGCAACAAATAAGTATCTCAAACCCGGTTGTATGATATATGATTTACATTCGTATCAGAGTTACAGTTTGGCTTGATTCACTATTTTTTTTATGCTATGATATTCTTTGATGCTATGTTTTATTGGATTAAACCACTGTTAAAATTGTAAAGTTTTTTAAGTAAACTTTTTTATATGGTTATGTTCCTATGAGTTAAAGGAATAATCTGATAAAATTTTGTGTAAAACGGACCAAAGAATTAAGAGAAAACTTGAAATAAAAATCACAAGAGTTAATTTGTTTTCAAGTTCTAGAAATCTCAAAACGGGATTTGGTGGGTGTATGTATTCTTAGATTATTTGGTTGTTTAAGAAGAGAGATATTTGCGTGATTTTATTATCTATGTTGAAGGCATTCACATGATATAATTAATATTGAATTGTTCTTATTGCTCCAAATTAGAAGGAACATGCATGTGAAAAGCTTCTAGGTACATATTTGACTTTAAACGAACCAAGAGGCACTACCTAAAATAATTTGGCCGCTTTTATGATAAAGCGTGAGGATTTTATAATTGTAGCATGAAGTTTGTAACAATTGCTCGTAACAATAGTTCAGGACTTCTTTTTATTTTTTTATTTTTTATTTTATAAGTAATTGTTCAGGACTTCTAATATATATAAGTTCCCTCCTATTAATAGAAGACTTCGGTGCGACTAAACTAAAAAAAGAAGGAAATATCATGTTTTTGTTCCTATGTGGAACAAATACTTAGATTCAATGTGTTCTAGACGTAGACTTTCTGGTAGGAAAGAGTCTAGAATGGTTTAGACTTCACATGATATGGGGCAATTGAACCCCCTGTTACTTAATTTTCTATATGCAATTAATTTCCTAAAATTAAGGAAATTTAACTTTAAGTGTTTATATATATATATATAACAAAGTACATCTTTTTTCCAGTTTTATATTGTAATCTAGAATTTTCTATAGTATTTATTGTGATTAAAAATTATGGAAAATTGATTAAAATCTGAAAATTTTAGTGTAGCTATTACAATCTTTTTGTATAGATTGAAAGCATGATATATGTTGTCTTTTGCTTGCTACCCTAAATGATATAAGGACCTTTCCATCCATTAAAAAACAAATATTTTTGTTGATGTGCAAGCATATTAGTTCTAGGATTAATGGATGGGCAAAATTGACAATTTTTTTAAGCTTATGTTCTTGTATGCGTATATGGCTTAAGAATATTCCATGAGATATAATGTGAAACGTGACATCCCCATTATCTCATTTAAATTAATGTAAATTAGATTCTTTGTAGTGTGGATTAATTTTTGGGAATGTAATTTAAATTATAAGGTTGTATTTTTTTTAAGGGAAAAACTTGTAAGGGGATGTGTTTCACGCCAACATTATACGTGGAATATTCTTAACATAAGCTAAATTGTCAATTTAGGAATCCACACGGGATTATTGCACAATGAATGTTGTATGGTGCAAACCAATGATGTATGACTATATTATCTGTTAATATACAATGTTATGCATGATTATATTATTTGTTGACAAATATTAGGCGTCCTTATACCCCTAATATATAAATTTACTCAAAAATTGATTAATAAATATATTTTCATTCCACATAATTTGAGAGATGATTCTGAGCCTAGCAGAGTTTCGATCTCAAATGTGTAGAAAGATAATATTTATTAATTGGATTTTCAATTAAATAAGAAAGATGTGCAAAATAACTAATAAGTCAACCCTATTGTGAATTGAATGTAGAAATTATGGTAGCAAAAAATGTAGTAGCTAATCTAACTAGGGGCGATAAATTAACTGGCAACAACTATGACATCTAGCATAGGAAGATTCAATATCTTCTCAATGAGCAAGAGCTCCTGGAAATCTTATCCAGTAATATGAACAGACTAGAAGATGGGAATACGACCCAACACAGACGTGATTTTGAAGCCTACCAGTCTTGGTTTATAAAAGATCGTAGCACGCGCTTTACTATGCTAAGCGGCATGCATGATGATCTAATTGGAGAGTATGAGACTTTCCAAAATGCCAAGGACTTGTGGGACCAACTCCAGTTTGACTTCGATGGTACATTTACCACTAGGCTAAGGAGCCTAGTTCTCAAGTTTGAAATGTACTATAAGGATCCAAAGCATACGATGACTGAACATCTTAGAATGATGTCTAGGATGATTCGTGACTTAAAAGCTGCTGGAAATGTCCCTACTGATAAGCAACAAGTGCAAGTTGTAATATGATCCTTACCTGATTCATGGATTAGCATGAAACAAATCATGACCCATAATGATAATATCAAAAACTTTGCTGATATATCTCGTCATATGGAATTGAAGCGGAGCGCCAAGAGGTGACCAAATCTGTAGCCCTTATCGCCCATGGTGGGCAACCCAACCCAAATGAGTTTAAGCGCAAAGACAAAGGCAAGACAGCAAAGCAGGGTGGGCCCAGCACTAGTGCTCCCAAGGTCAACAAGGGTGCAAATCAACACAAGCGGGACAAATGTAGTGCAAAGAAAAATATATCCAAAGTGAAGTGCTACAACTGTAACAAACTGGGACACTTCGCTTGTGATTTCACTGAGCCGAAAAACATATCCCTTTCACTCGATCTTAGTAACATTTATGTATGCTATCCAAGTAGCATTTTTGTATGCTCACATGTATTTGTTGCTAAATCTATTTCTGATTGGATTATAGATACAGGAGTAACAAGACATGTAGCTCGAGATCGAGCAGGGTTCATAGATTATAGAAAAATTTCAGTTGGGACTCATGTTGTGTACATGGGAAATGGACGTTATGAAGAAGTATTAGGAGTGGGTTCGTACCAACTTTACTTGCACACAGGGTGCACACTACTTCTCCATGACGAGCTTTATGTGCTTGGAATCCTTTATAATCTTTTATGAGTTTTTACATTGTTGTAGTTAGGATATGATTTTCATTTAAGTTGGAATGGTCTGGATATTGTGTTAGATGATGTCATTTTTGGACATGGGTCAATTTGTGAAAGTTTATTTAAAATTGACTTATTTGAATCTTCTACCTCTTTTACTTTTGTAATTGATTGTAATTTGACTATTAGTTCATCTACATGGCATGCCTAACTGGGGCACATAGGGAAAGATAGGATGGTTAGGTTAGCGAAAGAAGGTCTTTTAGGCCCACTCGTTAAGGTCAACCTACCTATATGTGAGCCTTGTTTGGCAGGCAAGGTATGTAGAAAGCCTTTTGGTAAGGCTGTGAGAGCTACTCAACCGCTTGAGTTAATCCACTCAGATATTTACAGACCTATGAATGTAAAAGCACGTCATGGCGCCTTATATTTTCTCACATTTATTGACGACTACACTCGATATGGTTACGTTCAGTTGATCGCTCATCGCTATGAAGCTTTGGATTGTTTCAAACACTTTGTAACAGAGGTTCAGAATCAACATGAAAAGAGCCTAAAAACTCTTCGAACTAACTATGAGCGCAAATACTTGTTTGATCAATTTAAGGATCTATGTGAGGAAAAGGGCATACACAAACAACTTACTATTCCAAACACTCCACAACAAAATGGTGTAGCGGAGAGAAGGAATAGAACACTGTTAGACATGGTTATATCTATGATGGCGCAAGTTAACCTCCCAATTTCTTTTTAGGGGGACGCACTCTTGACTGTTGCCTACATACTTAACCGTGTGCCTTCTCAGTCAGTTTCCTCCACCCCATACGAGCTTTGGAAAGGCAAAAAGCCCAATTTGGAGCATTTATGCCCATGGGGATCTATTTGTTTTGTACACAGCACCACCCATAAGTATGGCAAATTGGGCCCTAGAGCTAGGAAGCATATCTTCATAAGATATTCTGATAACTCAAAAGGATATGTCATGTATGGTGAACATCCCAATGGAAGAATGACTGAAATAGAGTCTCGCGATATCGATTTCATTAAGATTGATTTCCCTAGTATTGGCGATGCTAACAAAGATCATGAACTCTATGAGTTAGAGGAAGATGAAGGCACCTTACCATCTTCAAGCGAGGGTGGGGGATTAGTTCCTCATCCCGTAATCGTTGAAAATAGTGGGAGTGGTCTTCAACCTAGTGGGAGTATTACACTAGATCAAGATTTTTAAATGCGCCGAGTTAGCAGCGGGGGCCACTTTCCCCGTCGTCATTTTGAGATTGAGGGGAATGTTCTCCTATGCGATGCTAAAGATGTGGATGACTGCTATGTAGGAAGAAATGAGTTCCATGGACTAGAATAATGTCTGGGAGTTAGTTGATCTTCCACCTGGGCGCAAGACCATTGGAAACAAATGGGTTCTAAAGGTCAAACGTAAGGCAGATGGTTCAATTGACAGGTACAAGACGCACCTCATGGTGAAAGGCTATACCCAATGAGAGGGTATTGACTATGAGGATACATTCTCCCCAGTGGTGAGATTTTCCTATATACATCTGATCCTATCCATTATAGCAAAACAGGATTAAGAGTTTTTCCAAATGGATGTTAAGATTGCATTTCTCAATGAAGAACTAGATGAAGAGATCTATATGGCTCAACCAGTAGGTTTTGAAGTCCAGGGACATGAGCGCAAAGTGTGCCGTCTCAAACGTTCCATCTATGGTCTCAAACAGTCATCTAGGCAATGGTATTTGAGATTTCATGATTCCATTACCTCTTTTGGTTTTGAGATGATTGAAGAAGACCATTGCGTGTATCCCAAACGATCCAAGAGAAGCATTCTAATCTTGTCATTATATGTTGATGACATCTTGTTACCTGGAAATGACATGGATTCCATTGTCACCACTAAGAAGTGGTTGTCCTTTACTTTTGAAATGAAGGACATGGGTGGAGCAAATATTGTGCTGGGAGTTAAGATTACTAGAGACCATTCAAAGAAACTTCTTAGTTTATTCCAAGGGACTTACATTCAGAAGATTCTTGAACGTTTTCATATGCATAACTCCAAACCCATTGACACTCCAATGGAAAAAGGATGCACTCTCAGCCTAGACCAGTATCCTAAGAATGATGAGGAAAAGAATCAAATGTCCAAAGTGCCATATGCATCTGCAATTGGAAGTTTGATGTATGCAATGTTGTGTACACGTCCAGACATATGTTTTGCAGTTGCATGGTTAGTCATTATCAGAGCAATCTTGGACCTACTCATTAGAAAGCGATCAAAGAGGATTCTACAGTACCTTCGTGGAACCATTGGTCATGCTCTGTGTTATCATGGTGGGGACCTGAGATTGACAGATTACAGCGATGCTGATTAGGCCAATGACAAGGATGAGCGCAAGTCCACCTCAGGTTATGCATTCATAGTAGGAGATGGAGTTGTTTCTTGGTGTAGTAAGAAACAGTTATACATTGCACTCTCTACCATGGAATCAGAATATGTGGCTTGTTCAGCAGCTGTCCAGGAAACTGTTTGGCTAAGGAGATTTTTGCAACGTTTAGGTGTTACAGCTACAACTCATGTAGAGGATGTTGTATTACTATATTCTAATAGTACATCAGCCCTAGCGTATGCAAAAGACCCTAAGTACCATGGGAAGGTCAAACACATTGAGCTTCGGTACCACTACATTCAAGATATGGTTTCACAAGGGGAAGTGATCTTACAGCATATATCTACTAGTAGCATGGTGGCTGATCCTTTAACCAAGCCTATTGCTAGAGATTTGTTCTTCTCTCATGCTAAAAGTATGGGACTCCGTAGGATATGATATGCTTGGATACTTTGTTTTTGTATTGACATTATTGTTATTTTTTTATGATTTAAGTAATCATTTTATCAGCTTTATGTGAAATATTGTTGATAGCACATCTTTGAAATATGTCACCAAGCAAGAGTCGACCCTATCACACGGGTGATTCACCTTAGCACTTAGATAGCGAGCAAGATGAGACATTTATGTCATTTAGTGCTAAGATAGCGAATTAAGACATTTATATCTTTGGCGCCTAGAAGGTGAGCAAGATATATATACTTATTAGTGACAAGTCATCTTAGATGGAACTAAGATGAGACCTCATGATAGGTTAAACATAGAGTGATGCCAAGACTCTATGTAGCCTAAATTATAGCCGAATGTGAGTTTTTCAGGTAGGCGCTTGGAGAGTGACTGGGCTGAAAACTCAGGTTAGGCGCTTGCATAGCGACTAGACTCAGATTCGTATGGCGTTTCTACTCATTCATAGTGACATGCTCATTTTTATGAGATAACGTCATTGCATACAATTCATATTGTATGTGCTTTATGCCGACCGACAATGGGAGTGATGAATGATCCCTTCTTCATCACTGTGTGAGCCACATGGATCAATGATCCTACTTTTACCCTTTGTCGACCTAAGACTATGTCATGAAGAGGAAGCTTAATGTCGCTACTTTAGCATGCAAACTGAGGACCATGAGTGATTCGGTCTGACGGGGCATGTCTGGGAAAGCGGTTGAGCCCAATTTAAATGACATGAGGACTTAGGGAAGACTATTTGATAATATACCATGTTATGTAACTCATTGCTGGCCAGCATCTATGTTGTAATGTGGTTGCAACATAGGACATGAGTACATCACATATTTAGGGTAAAACACTGCTTACCATGAGGGATTAAGAGTGCTTAATCTGGTATAGTCAAACCATATAGGGTATAATCAAGATGCTCTCGAATGATGCACTTTTATTGGTCAAGAGATGATTTGATAATTATTGCTCTTGAGGCTGTACGTTCTTCTCATGAGGTCGCACGAACTATTTTCTAGTATGAGGAGATTATTATTTCTGAAGATTATTGATTGAGAGATTGCTTACCTTTATGTGGGTGGACGCCTCACCCTGTGTGGGCGAGTGGGAGCTATTATAATTTAATGGAACGAGATGGACCCAAGCCCATGATCCGCCCACTATGGGTTACGGGTCCCATTTGGTCATGTGATAAGGATAACTATCTATGATTTGAATTGGATCAAATCATGGGATAATGGGTTATCAAATCCCTAAAAAGGAGGGATGTGCTTCTACTTAATAATTATATTCTCTGTAAATTAATACGAAGAGAAGACTAAAAGAAAATAACAGTTTATATTTTATATAGAGAAAAAGTTCTCTAACTCACTAAGTGTGAGACTCTCAAGAAATCTCTTAGAATTTAGTTCATGGAAGAAAAGGGCAACTCTAGTAGCCAACCTCAACCCACGAGAACAAGGATGAACACGAGAGCAAAGAGGGATTCGTAATTGAAGAAGAAAAGCAGTGTAACAAGCTAACCAAATCGATCCTGGTCTTCTGCAACGAGTAAGTATCTCAAACCCGATTGTATGATATATGATTTACAAAATATATAATAACATGCATCACAAACATAGCATTAGGTATACATAACCAAATTTAGAGTAATTATCATATGAAAAACTCATCACTTCCTTTTGATGGGACATTTGTAGGATTACATACATATCTATGTATTTACATTAACAAATTATTTAGAGGAAGGAAACTTTCTCTTTGATGGTAAAACATGATAAAACAAATTATTAAAAGCTTTGGACATTATCTTGCTCAACTTTACCGCAATGGAAACACTTTCCTTTTGGCCACTTTCCTTTTAATGTAACTTTCCTTTCCTAGATTGATTTCCTATTTTGGGGACTCCTAAGGGAACTAGTTTGCCTAACTGTTTGGTCTTCTTCTCCTTCCTACCACCTTTACCTTTTGGTTAAGACTAAAAGTAAAAGCTTGAGCCATAATGACACTAGCCTTGACTATTAGGATGCTTTCCGTTACACATAACTCATTCATTAATTCAAATAGTGAATAAACATTTTATTCATTTAGTATGAATTGGTAATTGAGCTCGGCAATGATTAGAAGATCACATCTCCTTGAGATTCTCAATCTCAACATCCATTATTTCCAATTCATGAGATTACTTTCAAAAAATAATTCGAATTGAATTTATTTTAGCCACTTTGCCAATCAAAAGGCTTCTCATCGTATCTAGCCTAGCAGCACGATATTACATACCAAACATCTCTCTCAGACATGACATGATGTTTTAGACTAGTGCTACTTCTTACATCCAATGCTTGTAGAACATTTGAGATAGATGCCAATATCAACATATTGTCTTTTTATTGGATTAATGACAATGATCACATCGTTGACTATTCACTTAAAATGCATCATGTTTAGGAAAAACTGGAAACTACTAAGTCAACACCTATTTGTGTTTTTCAGCTATGAGCACAATGTCCATTATCCATTCCAATCAATATAATTATTAGATCCTATCAATATGTATTATTAACAATAGGTAGCTAAAGGATTAATTATTTGATAACACCATTAATTTATTAGAATAAGAACATTTTTAAAGACATTATAATTTTGCAAATAATCTATATATTATGGAACCCATAAACCATAATATAATAAATGCAACAACTCAATCCTTGTAGTTAGTATCCCTATAACTTAAAAGAGAGATGATACCATTTACCTTGATTAAGTGAGAAATATTCTCAATAATTAATGTTATCTTGATAACTCTTATCAAACAAAAATTAATTGTTGTTCTTTCCTTGGTCTCTAAGTGATAATGCCAAGAACTCCAATAGGAAGGATAACATTAAGACTTAGTCAAGTGTACACCATTGTTTAGATGGCATGCAATTCACCAATCACTCCACGGCAGCGTGGTCGTGCTGATATACTACACATCACCTATCCTAAGGAGATTCATTCTTGTAATTTGTAAAGTAAACACCTTCTTAAGGAACAAAGCTCTATGACCAAGATAATATGCTTACCCCACATTACTATGAACTAACAATGAAGACCGTGAAATTCAACCATTGAATTTCTCCCCCACTTGATCTTTTGAACAAAATGGTTAATTTGTAATCATTGTGATCTTATCACCATGATGACCTTACACATCTAATGTGTACCAGTGTCTAAACTCAATGTGATCACTAAGTAACTCCACAGCGGTGTGGTTGTTCTCAATGTAATCATTTTTCAAGTAGTTTAACCTTGTAATTCAATAAAGCAAACACTCTCCGATAGGGAACAAGGCTCTAAGACCTAGATAAGATATTTACCCTAAATTACTATTGTAATATCCCGACCAATTAAGTGGTTAATTTAGGATTTATATGTTTATCATTTGTTTTATGTTTTATATTTTAGAGAGATGTGCATAAATTTTATTATTGTAGAACTCTATACATAATTTTTTTGATTTTAGGAATATTAAAAATATGGGTGTAATTGTAGAAGGGTTAAAGTGACAACATAAGAAAATTTGTGGGCTATTTCACAAATTGACTATAGTTGAGAATGAGTCACTATACAACTCATTCCTTAAGTGACATCTATGTTACACTTTTCCCAAATGAGAAACACGTATACTTATTCAAGTTGAGTTTCATATTTTCTGTTTTGGTTCTCATCCTCTCTATTCCTCACTTTTTCACCAAAATTCTCTACACCTTCTTCTCAAGAAAATTTGTAATTTATTTGTGGAAATCACTATGTAACGCCCCGAACCCAAAGCATGAGAGTTCGACACGTGACAACGGCCGCGCACCCATAAGGCATGCCTTACAAGTGTGCCAGGCCTTACTAACAAATTCTAAAAAGAATGATATCATTGGTCGAAAATCTCCAAATAAATATATTAACCAGTAAGTTCACTTGATATACAAATCTCCAAATAGACATATTAACCAGTAAGTTCAAATGAATTACATCCATGCATTACTATTTCAAATCCTAATAAACAAAAGTCTATCATAAAGTTCCAAATCGACAATAAGAAATAATAATATTATTCATGCCTAGCACACTAACAAATTACAAGTGTGCCAGGCCTTACTAACAAATTCTAAAAAGAATGATATCCTTGGTCGAAAATCTCCAAATAAATATATTAACCAGTAAGTTCACTTGATATACAAATCTCCAAATAGACATATTAACCAGTAAGTTCAAATGAATTACATCCATGCATTACTATTTCAAATCCTAATAAACAAAAGTCTATCATAAAGTCCCAAATCGACAATAAGAAATAATAATATTATTCATGCCTAGCAGTCCTTCTCACACAACTTCCCTGTAACGTCCGAGCTAGTTAATTCTCAGAATCTGAAATGGGAAAGAAAAGGGGGGTGAGCTGGGAGGCTCAGTAAGTAACTATAGTTTGAAAATGGTGGATCAAGCATTTATTCAAATAAAATATATAAATGTTCATAGGATAAATCTCATAGACTTATTCAAATAAAATATATAAATGTTCATAAGATAAATCTCATAGACTTATTCAAATATAATACAATGCAACGGAACACTATATATAAATTACAATAAGTTCTAAACATCAAAAGTCTCAATTTACTTAAAATAACGAAATCAATTAGATTTCAAAGGTTTAAGTAAGACAATATGACTGTGGTCACGCTCTATATCCCCGTGACTAGGCCCAGAATCACACATAGGCCAGTGGTAAGCCCCAGAAGAAACTAGTTTTTGTGCCAACGTTTACCCCCATTGGCGGGGTCCAAAGCATAGCCAAATGGTTCAGATTCTTTTCAGATTCAATTTTAATTCAGTCAATGTCAAAGATCATATTCAATAAAATCACAGTTCAAACAATGTTTGGTTCCTTTCACAAAATTCAAAAAGTGCTTGATCCCAGTTGAAGATACAAAACTTTCTAAACAATCAACTAATTAAATCAAATACATCATAATATTCCAAAAAGACAAAACTCTAATTCTTTTCTTTAAACCAATGTATCTAAAATAATTAAAATAATAATCTGTACTGAAATACAATGAATATTTAATAAATAAAATAGGGAATTTTCAACAAAATATAGCTAGTTAAGAAAACGTTACTTACCTCTAGTAAGCAAGAGATCGTCTCTATCTCTTCTTTCCACAATTTATAAATCAGTTCCCAAATCAATTGTCAAAATACATACTAAACAGTATAACTAGTAGGTAATAGTTGTAACACACATATACCACTGAAATCTCTTTAAATCAAATCAATTCCCGAATTCATTGGTTTCTAGCTCCTACGCAGTACATCCTAATTACAAAAGGCTTAGGATTTCTAAAATTTGTTACTCAGCTCCTATCATGTCAATAGCCTATTAGTCTAATAGGTTTACATATCTTTTTCTTTCTTCTTTTATTTTATTTCTTCTCCTTTTTCTGCAAGTACAGGAAGCCAATGGCTTGTACAGTACATTAATCCTCCTTATTTCACGTCAATAGACTAGATTATCTTTTATTTCTTTTTTCTTTTTTCTTTTTTTCTTTCGCTATCAGATTAATTTACCTATGCCAAGCCTATGTTCATTCATCATGACCTATAGCCAACCTAGTTTTCTTCTTTGAATGACCACACCTGAAGCCGAAATAGTACTTTTTTTAAAAAAAAACTCTTCATCTTCTTCAATGACCACACGTTTCTTTTCTCCTTTTGAAATTTGATTTCTTGCAATAAGATCTATTTGGTACAGTTTCCACCGAAACTGAGATCAGATCTATGTTATTATTTCTAGAGCTAGCCAATTATGATATACATGTTGCTAATTAAAATCTACGTATCAACCTAAATTCTACTGATCAATTACTAGCTAACAAAACCAATTCATATTTCAATGACAATTTATTTTAAAGAAAAAGTATTGAGATTCTCACCTTTATTTTCTTGTAGCTTCTCTCTTTTCTTTGAAATCCTTTAAATTCTTGCCGTAAAAAAGTGTCTGTTGGTATTCAAATAAAGTTTAGAACTCTATTTATATCCTAATATTACTAGGATTACAACCCATTTATTTTTATTTCTAAAAACTCCTAAAAAATGATTTATTTGTATTTTTACCCTATACTTGAAATTTACTAAATTACCCACTTAACAAAAATTCTTTGGGACCGGGTATTACACACTACTTGTAAGAAAAGTCAAGATCAAGAACTACAAAGGTAAGGGTTGATGAGTTTCAAAACTAAAAACAAGTAGGTTCAAAGATGTTTGATTTGTGATATTATTTTAGGGTTTTTGCTATGGAAGCTTTAATTTTTGAGTTTTGTTTATGGATATTTCTGAAATTGCATAGTTTGTTTATAGGTTTGATATTGTTCTTGGTTCACGAATATATGTGTGGCCATGGGTGATTTTTTTTAAGTTCTTGATGAAGAATACCCTTTGTTTCTGTTTTCTGTAGTGAGCAGAAAGTTATATGAAATTCTGGGATTTTTTTAAAACTTAATTTTGAAAACGGTTTGTTGAGGAATACTTAATTATATGTCTAGTATTTGGGTATTTAATTTCACATGAAGATATGGCCATTTGGACTCGTTTTGAGAATTTATAAGAAAGTTGTTCAAATCTGTCATTTGGACAGATTCTGTGTTTGATGTTTATAAAATGGGTAATAAATTGTATATGTGGAATCTGAATGTAAATGAGGAATATAATGAAACCTAACACACATATATTGGGTTTAGAATCAAGAATTACAACTTTTGAGTTTATATTGAAAGATTTTTAAATTTTCTTTTAGAATCTTGAATCTGTTAGGAATTATCTGAGTATACTGACTTGTTGTAATTTTTATACATTGTACAGATGTCATTTTTAGTTGAACTTTTATATATATATATATAGTATACTTATATCAGGTTGTCATTATGAAATTCCATGGTATTTTAAAATGGTTTGGTTGGTAAAATGTAATTTATAATAAGACTTCCCTGGAAAGAGATAGAATCCCAAGTACATGAAAATAATGAAACTTTAATGAATTTATTCTTGCAATTGGGTAAGTGATTTGAGTTGTAAGTTATTTTTTATACTATATGGCATGTATAATACTTGGGTGAATTTTTATTTGCCTTAGTTTTATGATTTAGATAATTTAGTATCAAAGGAAATATATGAGCCATGTAATCTTTGTTTTGTTGTTATTTTATGAAATAATGAATGATGTGTTGATGTATGTGCTTGTGTTTGTATTTGGGAACCTCTTGGAGGTGGGTTAGGAATTCTTGAGTTTTTAGTAATAAACTCAAATCATTGGTTTAGGTAAAGAGAACACCGAGAACTAAGCTCGTCAAGGCCTAATCTCTCCGTTCAGCTATCAGGTAAGGGATATGTGATATGAGCTTTTAGTAAGTTATAAGTTTAATTATAAATCTGTTTATGCATTAAAAGGATTTGATAAGAAATATTTCATACATGTATGTTTTGAAGAAATATATGTTCTTGAATAATTTAAATTCAAATATGTGGATATAATATGGAAAAATATTTAGAAAGATTGTTTAATTGTTATGTCTTATGGTATGATCTGAACTCTACCAGTAGGGGTAAATTACTGGCTTTCCATGGAAATATTTTGTTATTGGCCATTAAGAAGTGAGGACTTTGTTGTAACCTCCCCCATGGTTAATGAAAATCACATTAATTGAGTTATGATATATGCTGATGTTGATAATGACTAGCATTCTGGGGAATGCTAGAATGTCTGGCCTAAAGTGCCCGAAACCTCACAAGTTGTGACAGGCTAATCAGATGGACTAACTGAAAGATGTTTTCTGTTCTAAGTATCCACATAATGAAATATTTTGGTTTACATGCATACTTATTAAATTCTCATATTATTAACCCTTATTGAGCTGTGTAGCTCACCCTTAAAAAATTTTAGTACACAGGTTCTTTCTTGGAAGCAACGGGAGTAGAGGTGACAAGAGGATCTATGTAATTATTTTTGGAATGGTTAGAACTAAAAGGGGTCTTTTGTTGTAAAAAGAAAATCAAGATATACTTGATCCTTTTGTTCTAGCATTGATGTATATTTTTAGAATCATAGTTTGTAATATAGAAATACTATGGTAGTGGTTTTAGGTGTTGTCTATATGTATAGTAGTTTGTAAATGTTTTAGTTTATTATGATAGTTGATGTACTCTTAAGTTATAACTATCATGATAATATGTGTACTAAGTTTTGATAAGATTAAATAAATAAGTATTTTGAGGTATTTTTATTGTATCAGAGAAATTTGAATAATTCCTCAGGTTGGTTTTGGGTTCTTGTTGATATTAAGTTGGACTTGATATTAACATGCCGGTCTTGCTCTTAAATTTGAAATACGGATTTGGGTCGTGACAACTATAAACTGACAATGGAGGTCATAAGATTCAACTTTTGAACCTTTCTCCCATTTTGTTATTAGGTTTTCTTATAAAAAAAATTGTTGTTGTGATCTCATAACAATTAATTTTATTAATGTGATCTCATCTCAATCTTAAAACTTTATTAGGATTTCATCACAAATATGACCTTGGTTAATTTCATTATTTAAAAAATAAATAAAAATTTAATCGCAATAGGGTTTATTAAAAAAATTAACACATCATTGCTTGAACAAAAGAGTAAGCAAAAAAAAAAGTTTAAAAAAAAAATTTACTTTTAAGTTTAGAACTTTTGGAATTTTAATTTTATTATGATTCCAACTATTAATTAGTCTTTTAATCTCATTTAAATATATATAATTAATATAGTTTCAAGAATTTTAAACATACGAGAACTCTTCTTAATGTTTAAAGTTTTAAACTTAAACAACTCCTAAACAATTTAGGATTGTTGAGTTCTTATCAATCTTGAACTCACTCCCCTACTCAATCTCTTTGTTAATTTGAATTTAAAGAACTTCTAAACTATTTAGAACTTCTAATACAAGTCAACCAAAAAGTCCTAATCACATTAGAACTTTAGTTTATTAGGACTCATAAACATTTTAGTTATCTTAAACACTTACAAGGCAGAGTCCTCGACAGTGAATGATGAAACAGAGGCTGCTCAAGGGGGCAATGATACTGACTCTGGTGAATTTGGAGTGGCAAACTCTGGTATGAAGCCCGTAAATGATGTACAGCAGACTATAGGTTCTGAGGTTGGACAGGTAAGGGTCCCATAAGGGCAAGCGCGTAGGGTAACTATAAAATAGAAAGCTGTGTGTGAATCCCATCTAGAGCTCCTTCCTACTTACTCTATTCTAATATAAGCGACTACTTGGCCTATTTGGAGCTTTTTAGTCATAGTGGGAGCTTTTGGAAGTCACTGTGCAGGTTAAAACCGTAGGAACAGCAAAGAACATGGCAGAAGACCTTATTTAGATGGATTGGTAACCCAAGTGGCCTTCAACGAATGGAGTTCGGGCAGTGCTCTCTGTGATAACCCTAGTTTTCAAGTTTCAATATTATGTAAGCAATCTCTTAAGCATGAGGTGTCAACTTCTTGATGACTAAGCAATCTCTTAAGCACAAGGTGTCAACTTGTCTTGATGAGTATGCAGATCCTTGGACACATGTCTTGATGACTAGGAAATCCCTTAAGCATGAGGTGTCAACTTGTTGATAACTAAGCAATCTCTTAAGCATGAGGTGTCAACTTGTCTTGATGAGTATGCATACCCTTTGACACTTGTCTTGATGATTGGGCAAGGTTTAGCATGATGTGTCACATAAGGAGTTAGTCTTATCTAATTTGTTACCTACTTTATAATATCTATAAATTGAGATGTGAATGTACACCTTCTGGATGTAAGGAAAGAAGATAGAAACTGAGAAAAGAGAGAAGAAGGCTAGAGCAAGCTATTTGTGGATATGGTGAGGAAATTCATCTTCTTTTATTTTATGTTGAAACTCAGCATGAAATTGCATTTCTTTTAATGGTTTTAGACGTAGCAAGGATTGAGTCATCCTTTGGTGAAAGCAATATGCAAGGAGGCATATGTGCTGTGGTTGTGCGCTATTATCTTCATGAATCGTGTTTTCATTTGCAGGGTATCGTAATGATACAATTTTGAAATACATCCATAAACTATCATGTATTGATTCATATTGACATGTGGATTTAAAATGGGTAAAGTTTTATTGTTGTTGGTGGATTGGGTTTGGTATGGAATAACGAAAAGATGAACTACCCACTGAGTCGTGTTACTCAAGGTGTTACACAATTATATTTTCAGGAGACGATGGATAAAGGCAGCAGCTATGGCTTTTGAATGTCCAAGCTGAAATTGAATGATTTTGTTTTTCCTTGTAGTAACTTCTAATGATATCTTCGAATAGTTGAGGCTTTCAATTCAGTTAAGATTATTATTGTAAATTATGTTGTAAAGATGTAATCTTTTGAGGAGTAATGAAAGTTAGTTACCTTTGAATTATAGTTCATGTTGGCTTTCACTATGCTTTGATGATATTTATATATATAGAGTTGATCAGATTTGATGAGATTTCAGAGTTTCAATTTGAGGGGTCGTTACACTCTCACTTACGGGAAATGAGGGGGGTCGTAGATTAACCACTTTCGTAGTTCACGGCGAAAAGAACCATTCCAAAATCTGGGGAGATTGAGAGAGCAAATCAAGGACAACGAGTAATTCGAAGGATAAAAGGCTTATGATGTGATTAAGGACCTTCCATTTTGACAAGGGGATTTGGCATAGAAAAAAGGATAGTCATCGCTTGGGCAGAAGATAGTGGCACTAATTCTATCCTCCTTTTTTGGTACCAAGGACTCAAAGTTTAGTAATGAGCATAACTGCCCTATTGTTCCAATGGAGAGAAGAACCTATGATTAGCTTTTTGGGAAATTTCCAAAACAATTTCTTATTTTACTATGTTCAACTTTATGTATTCCTCTATTGTAGAGTGCATTGAATGTACAGAAATGGTTGTAATAGATTTTCTATTATTCGTATTAACAGCTACTCTAGGACGAATGTTTTTATGCGGTGCTAAAGATTTAATAACTATCTTTGTAGTTTCAGAATGTTTCAGTTTATGCTCCTATCACTCCATAATAATTTTGTAAAGCTTCCGCATAATTTCCTTCTGATTGAGCTAACATCCATTACGGTCGTCATTTGATTCAAAGAATCTCCGTTCCAGAACCATACGTGAGATTTTCATCTCATACAACTCCTTTTTATTTTTATGTGCATAATGAGAATAATATATGCGATCGCCCTGACTGCAGCCCTGATGGGAATTATGCTTAATGTTGTTACCACATCTAAGATAACAGGTTGAGTAAAAGAAATCAAGTTAAGTAAAACAAATGGTGATACCAGTGGGTTAGTCTAAAATTGCCGACTAAAAGCACTATTACTAGAAGCCAACCAATGTATATTGGACCTTTTGAGGAAATTATAAATCTTAGGGGGCAATTCTGATTGGTCTATATAAATAGATTTCAATGCTATTTCGTTTGGATTTTTCTTTAGTTTAGCCAATCTATCATGACAAGTAAAAAAGTGTAAAGTAACCTTTTGTTGATTGTTTTCTAAATGTAATTTTTCTTCTTCCGCATGTTAAAAGGCAATAAATACATAAAAGACATGTAATTAATAAATATTATAACTTTTTTACGGCAAAGAAAAATATCAAACATAAATTTCTTTTTACACCATTAACATCAAGAAAACACTTTTTCTTTATTTTTCAAATTTATGTGAATAGACTAGGTTATGAAAATCCAGCTCTGATACCAATTGTTGGTTTTGTATATTCAAAATATGAAATCTCATCATATAAATATATAATAACATGCATCACATATCTAGCAACGAAAAATTAGTTAGATCTATTCATACATAACATGTTACATATGAAACAAGCAAATCTGAAAAAACTTTATTCTTAGGAAGTATACCTTTGTAGATTTCTAAACTTTCTACCTTGATAACTTTCTTGGATCTCTTGAAGAAAACTTGAATCTAATTGGTCTCTTGAATGTCTTCACTCCAATGACTACATAGATGGCCAAGAGTGTGGGCACTTACATGTAGAGAATACAATTCAAGATTTTCAACGACTTAGTTTTCTCTCTTCCTATTATGTTGGCTGAATCTTTTATCTCTCTATATCTCATGTATGTCTAACGTATCAAGTTATGACCAGCCCCCTAGGGGTTTTTCTTATATAGCTTGGAGTGGGATTAAAAGGAAAATAAAACCCTAGCTCCAATAGGTCTAGAACTTCTTGTTATCTCATAACTAGCCCATAGGTAAATGTTAGTTACCAGAAATATTGGCTTGGCTTCAGTCTTGCAGAAAATATCGTAATTAAGATCTCTCTCTATGGATGTTTGATGGCCCTTGTCCTGTTGAACGCTCACCAGAAGAACTAGACCACATTGAATGTAGTACAAAGAAGCAAAAAGGCGATTCTTCTGCCTTTACTCCTCAACGACCTCTACGGTCTTATAAAGATTCTCTAGTGTATCCCGAAGGGATGAGCGAGGAACAAAATACTTCATTCCTTCCAGGATGACGAGGTTTTCGATGAAGAAGTC
Organism: Fagus sylvatica; assembly: GCA_907173295.1. Taxonomy (NCBI): domain Eukaryota; kingdom Viridiplantae; phylum Streptophyta; class Magnoliopsida; order Fagales; family Fagaceae; genus Fagus; species Fagus sylvatica. Next base: position 3,429,078 of record OU015767.1, on the reverse strand, counting down.
GATATGGATGACCAATATCCATCAATACTCCTATCTGAAGCTAAAAAGCTTAGGATCCAAGCACCATGGCGCTCTGCTCTTTTTATCAAGGCCATTGGAAAATCTGTGGGGTTTAAGTATATGGACTTCAAGATACACTCCCTATGGAAATCACAAGGTGAGATGTAAATAATCGATTTAGGGTTAGATTTCTTTTTAGTCTGTTTTAAACTCAGTGAAGACTATTGGAAAGTGGTTAATGGTGGGCCATGGTTCGTCAAACAACAATTCCTCTCCGTTCGCTGCTGGTCTCCGTGGTTTATACCCTCTAAAGCCAAACTCACAACTACGGTGGTTTGGGTTCGTCTCCCTGAGCTTCTGATCAAACTTTATGATGCAGAGATGCTTTGAAGAATCGGCAACCAACTTGGAAAACTTTTGAAGATTGATGCTAGAATAATTGATAGCGAACTTGGGCGCTATGCTAGATTATGTGTTCAAATAGATCTCAATCAACCCCTAACACCCAAAGTTAGAATCGGTGACATCCTCCAGCGTGTGCAATATGAGGGCATTTCAACCATTTGTTTTTAGTGTGGTTGTGTTGGCCATAAACTCGCCTGACACACGTAGTTGCAGCCTTGAAGCCATTTGAGCAACCCCCAGTCACGGTGGTTCCTCCTCCCTCCACCGATACTATTGAGAATAGAAAATATGGTGAGTGGATGCTGATCACTAGGAAAAAACCTTTTACCCGCAAAAAGAAAATACCTCCCCCACGTCGGAATCTCAGGCCACTCCAAGTGTCTCCGTCGTGCATGGAGGTACTACAAAGGCAAGAAAGCTTGTTTAAAATAAGTCTATTCTCAACATACCCCCAAATCCATTGGTCTCCACCAAGTCAGTTGTACACACTGGTCTAACAGCTAACCCACCTAAACCGATTGCTATTTCAGACACCGATGTGTCCTTGTGCACTGTTACTCACAAAATGGCAAAAGCTTCTATCAACATCACTTGTCCAAAAGGACAAACAAAGGCTACAATACCAATATTTCCTAACACTGGCCCTTCTGCTGCTCTAGATGAGACAAGTGACCTACATAAACTTGCACCATTACACGTAAATTCTGAAATCCAGCAACGCCACCCTTCTAAAGACATGATTTTGACTTCCCAAAATATGGAAACATTACCGTTGGACGTGACTTCCAACCTTCGAAACTCTGTTCCATCCACATAGCACTTTAATCCGATGGATACTGAAGGGGATATTTCTGGCACTCTCCCAAGAAGGGAGTGACGACCTTCAACGTCAGAAGGAAGGCCTTCGCGTCCCCCAGAACGGCTGACGCCCTTCCATCCATGAACAACCTTCCAGACATCTGGTTATGACTCATCACTTATCTTCTTCGGGAATCCACCGAGACAACTCCTCCAGCTGGTCGCATGCCTCGCACAGATGTTCCCCAACGCGAACTTAGGGGGTTAACGCCCCACGACATCACTCAGCACTACGCTTCAGAGAGGGTAACGGCCTTCCAAATGGAGGGTCACCAGCTCACCACGTGTCTTCAGATCCGACGGATCCTAGAAGGCCACGTGGTCAGACCAGAAGGTATAAGAAACTCTTCTCTCTCCTATTCTCAGCATGAATAGTACACTGAAACACAATATTACACTCTTTTCTCCATTTTTCTGGAAAACTCCGACTAACAAAAGCATCGGAGCCTCCTAGGCCGGCCCCAAACCGGTGCCCACTCCGATCACTCTCTTGTCTCTTGCAGGTCTTCCAGCTCGCGGCTTGACTGACTGCCGTCCACTGATTTCACAGCAACATCAGTTGGCGCCGTCTGTGGGAAACGCTCATTTTTGCCTTTCACCGCACCAATATAAAAGGACTGCATGGTCAGGACGCGATCGATGGAAGTCCACGCTCAAACCCTTCCCTCCAGTAGCCAACCTCCGGAAGTGGCGGCGATGGAGAGACAAGTGCGAGATCTTACTGCCAACCTTCAGGAACTTACACGGCAGAACCAGATCCTCAATCAGAGACTCCAGCAACACGAGACCGAGAAGCAGAAGGAAAAAGACAAGGGAAAAAATAAGGAAAGAGGTGATGCTGAGTCTCGGCAAGAGCGTCAGCAAGAACAACAGCAAGAACAGCAAGAACAACGTCAAGAACAAGAAGGTGAGACGAGGGGCGAGAACACAAGAATAACCGTTGAACAGCCATCGGCCAAGTGGGAAGAAGAAATAAAAGCGATGAGGGCACAGATGGGGGAGATGAAGGACGAATTTAAAGGACGAGCAACGAAAAATATCGACGATCTTGTCCAGGGAACGGATTCACCCTTCACAGAAAAGGTAATCTCTTTTCCTCTGCCATCTAAGTTTAGAATGCCTTCTTTGGAGATCTTTGACGGATCGAAAGATCCCCTTGACCACTTGGAGTCCTTCAAGACCGTGATGTGCCTTCAAGGAGTCCCAGACGAGATTATGTGCCGTGCTTTTCCAACCACCCTTAAGGGCCCCGCGAGGATATGGTTTAAAAAACTAATGCCTGGCTCAGTAGGATCCTTCGCTCAACTTAGTCGTTTGTTTTTCAACCACTTCATTGGTGGACAACGGTATGGACGACCTACCACGCACCTCCTGAATGTCAAGCAGAAAGAAGGAGAAACCTTGAGATCTTACCTCACCAGGTTCAACAAAGAAACGTTACTGGTTGACGGGGCAGACGACAAGGTGGTGTTGACAGCGTTCATCTCTGGCCTTCAATCGGGAGATTTCCTATTCTCCGTCTATAAAGATCCCCCGAGCACCATGACGGAGATGATGTATGAGGCTCAACGATACATGAATGGGGAGGAAGCCCTTCTAGCTCGTGATCAGGCCACCGGAAAGAAGAGGAAAGGAGATCATGCAGACCGTCCGGCAGAGCCCCATGAGACAAGGCCCAAAGCACAGAGGAACAGAAACGGGAGGCAAGAAGATAGGAGTGGACGGGGGTTTAATGAGAGGTTCAACCGCTTTACTCCTCTCAACGCTCCTGTAGACCACATCTTCATGCAGATAAGGAATGACCCGGCTTTGAAGTGGCCAGGGAAGCTGTTGACGGACCCCGACAAAAGGCCGAGAGACAAGTACTGCCGTTTTCATAGAGACCACGGCCACAACACAGAAAACTGCTACGACCTGAAGAGACAAATCGAGGAACTAATCAAGCAAGGAAAGTTGCAGAGATTTATTGAAAAAGGTCAGAGAGAAGGCCGTCCCCAGGGAGCCCGTCAACAACGACCTCCAGGGGAAGCACCTCCAAGACCCCCACTGGGAGAAATTCACGTAATCACCGGAGGAATGGCAGCAGGCGGAACCTCCCGCTCCTCACGAAAGGCTTACGCTCGACAAATACATAATGTGCTCGTCACGCAGAAAAGCAACAAGAAACCGAGGGTGGAAGACCTTCCTATTACATTTACAGAAGAAGACGCCTGCAAAGTCTTCCACCCCCATGATGACGCATTGGTTGTCACAATGGAGATTGCCGGCTATTCCACCAGACGGGTTTTGATTGACAATGGCAGCTCTGCGGACATCATATATTTAACGGCCTTCCAGCAAATGAAAATTGATAAGGATCAGCTACAACCCATCGAAACCCCTTTGGTCGGATTTGCAGGAACCAGTATCTATCCCCTTGGAATGGTCACCCTTCAAATCATAGCAGGTACTCATCCGAAGCAAGCTATGAAGAAGGTAAATTTCTTGGTAGTAGATTGCCCTTCTGCCTATAATGTGATAATTGGACGCCCTACTCTGAATCGCCTTCGAGCTGTCACTTCCACATACCACCTTCTAGTTCGCTTTCCAACCGAAAATGGAATAGGGGAGATGAAGGGAGACCAAGCAATGGCCAGAGAATGTTATTTAACCACTGTTAATGCAGAGCAGGTCCACCAAACGCTGATTGTGGAAGAACGGCAAAACATTGCTGAACCAACCGAGGAATTAGAGGAGATCGTATTGATAGAAGGCGATGAAAAGAAGACAACAAGGATAGGAACTTCTATGGCAAAAGAAATACGAGCTTCGGTAGTAAGTTTCTTAAGGGGGAATGCAGATGTCTTTGCATGGAGCCATGACGACATGCCTGGTATTAGCACTGAAGTAATTTCCCACAAATTGAACGTCAACCCTTCCACACCCCCCGTCAAGCAGAAGAGACGGGTCTTCGCCCCGGAAAGAAACACTGCTGTGATGGAAGAGGTTGACAAATTGTTGAAGGCAGGCTTCATAAGGGAGGTTTATTACCCGGAATGGCTCGCCAATGTGGTAATGGTCAAAAAATCCACGGGGAAATGGCGAATGTGTGTTGATTTCACAGATTTAAACAAAGCGTGCCCCAAAGACAGCTATCCCCTTCCGCGAATAGATCAACTAGTGGACTCCACGGCCGGACACAAGTTACTCAGCTTCATGGACGCCTTCTCTGGCTACAACCAGATTCACATGACAGAAGGGGACCAAGAAAAGACGGCCTTCATCACAAGCAGGGGCCTTTTCTGCTATAAGGTAATGCCCTTCGGCCTCAAAAATGCTGGAGCCACCTACCAGAGACTGGTAAACAAGATGTTCCATGATCAAATAGGGAGAAACGTGGAAGTATACGTGGATGACATGCTGGTAAAGAGCAAAAAAGATGAAGACCATCTCATTGACTTAAAAGAAACCTTCCAGACTCTAAGAAGGTACAACATGAAGCTGAACCCGGCAAAGTGTGTGTTCGGGGTCTCCTCCGGCAAATTTCTGGGTTTTATGGTATCGCAGCGCGGGATAGAAGCCAATCCAGATAAAATCAAGGCCATCCTAGACATGAGCCCTCCGAAGACCATCAAGGAGGTCCAGAGCTTGACAGGGAAAGCAGCCGCTCTGAATAGGTTCGTTTCAAGATCTACGGACAAATGCCTTCCCTTCTTTAGAACTCTCAGGAAGGCCTTCCAGTGGACAGAAGAATGCCAGAAGGCGTTTGAGGAATTGAAGGCCTATTTATCCTCCCCACCGTTACTCAGCCCTTCCCAGACGGGTGAGGAATTATATTTGTACTTGGCTGTATCAGCCTCCGCGGTCAGTTCTGCACTAATTCGCGAGGAAGAACGCGTTCAAAAGCCTGTCTATTACACCAGTAGGGCCTTGAGGGGAGCTGAAGAAAGATATTCGAATATGGAAAAATTGGCTTTTGCTTTGTTGATCGCGTCTAGAAGGCTCAGGCCGTACTTCCAGTCCCATCCCATAGTAGTTTTGACTGATTACCCCCTCAGGAAGGCCATGAATAAGCCGGATGCGGCCGGGAGACTAGTACAGTGGTCCATAGAAATGAGTGAATTTCATATCGACTACCGTCCACGAACTGCAATAAAGGCCCAAGCCTTGGCTGATTTTATCGCAGAATTCACTCAACCATGGAAGGATGAAGAAGACTCGGAGGAAGGCAAGGCCTGGACGGTAAATATAGACGGGTCCTCTACCAAGGAAATGAGCGGGGCTGGAGTCGTCCTTGTCTCCCCTGAGAAAGACAAATTCGAATATGCGCTTCAGCTACGTTTCCGCGCCACCAACAATGAAGCAGAGTATGAAGCCCTTCTAGCCGGACTAAAATTATCCAAGAGTATGGGAATCGAGAACCTGACCGTCAAAAGCGATTCTCAGTTAATCGTAGGGCAAGTCAAGGGGGAGTATGAAGCTAAGGAAGATAGAATGAAGAGATATTTGATGGTCGTCAAGAACCTACTAACACAGTTCAAGAAGGTGGAATTACTTCAGATTCCAAGAGAAGAAAATGAAGCCGCCGACCGTTTAGCTAGGTTGGCGTCTTCAGGAGTGGAAATAGACGGCTTCGTAGAGATCCAAGGAAGACCGTCTACAGAGGAAGAAACAATAAATCCTATCTCATTCACTACGACGTGGATGTTGCCCATAATCCGATACCTCAAAGAAGGGACCCTTCCTGCAGATAGGGCAGAAGCACACAAACTTCGAATACGTGCCTCTCGCTTCCAGTTGCTAGGGGGCATCCTTTACAAGATGGGTTTTTCACGACCTCACCTAAGGTGTTTGTCACCAGAAGAGGCGAATTACGTCATCAGGGAAGTCCATGAAGGGGTTTGTGGGAATCATTCAGGGGCAAGATCTTTGGCGCACAAGCTCACAAGGGCAGGCTATTATTGGCCGTCCCTTCTACATGATGCCACCCAATTTGTGAAGGCCTGCGACAAGTGTCAACGCTTCGCCAATGTCCCGAGAGTGCCACCGGAGGAATTCACGCCCATAACCTCACCATGGCCTTTTGCACAATGGGGGCTAGATATTATGGGTCCCTTCCCGGTTGGAACGAAACAAGCAAAATTCTTAGTGGTTGCGATTGATTACTTTACTAAATGGGTGGAGGCGGAACCCTTGGCAACAATTTCAGAAAAGAATGTCAAGTCTTTCGTCTGGAAGGCCGTCATCTGTCGATTTGGGATCCCACGAGTCCTGATTTCCGACAATGGGAAGCAATTTGATAATGGACCCTTCAGGGAGTTATGTGCTCAACTGAACATAAGAAACCACTACTCATCCCCCAGACATCCATAAGCAAACGGCCAAGTCGAAGTAACAAACCGGACCTTACTCAAACAGATTAAGACCCGGCTCGAGGGGGCAAAGGGCATGTGGGTGGAAGAGCTTCCAAGTGTGCTGTGGGCATACCGAACAACCGTCAGAACCCCAACAAAGGAAACTCCCTTCAAGCTCACCTATGGCACGGAGGCTGTCATCCCCGTCGAAATTGGACTGACCACACTAAGGACGACCTTCCACAACGAAGGGGAAAATGAAGGGCAGCTTCGTTTGAACCTTGATCTCCTCGATGAAGCAAGAGAAAGGGCAGCACGAAGAATCGCGCTTTATCAAGGAAAAATGGCCAGGTATCATAACGCCAAAGTAAAGCTCCGACGTTTTGAAGTTGGTGATTGGGTCTTGAGGAAGGTCACCCAAGCAACTAAGGACCCGTCACAGGGAAAGCTGGGCCCTAATTGGGAAGGTCCCTATAAGATCATCCAATATTATCGAAGGGGCACCTATCATTTGGAAGACCGTCATGGAAAAAAGCTGCCTCATCCATGGAATGCTGAGCATCTCAAGAAATACTACCCATGAGGTAAGTATATCAGTCATCTTTTACGATTAAGAAGTTTGTATACCCAAACAATGACTTTTATCTATGAATAGAAGACCATCTTCATCTAAATAGTTGTCTAAACATACTTGCTGTCGCCCCAAATATTATCAATTATTATCTCGACAGGCGTCATTTACACAAGTCAGACACCTTCAAGGTGCACAAGTCAGACACCCACGAGGTGCACAAGTCAGACACCCACGAGGTGCAAGTCAGACACCCACAAGGTGCACAAGTCAGACACCCACGAGGTGCACAAGTCAGACACCCACGAGGTGCACAAGTCAGACACCCACGAGGTGCACAAGTTACACACCTTCAAGGTGCACGAGTTAGACACCCACGAGGTGCAAGTCAGACACCCACGAGGTGCAAGTCACACACCCACGAGGTGCAAATGCTAGACACCCACGGGGTGCATGTACCATGGAAGCCCATCAAGAAAACTGCCCCCCTACTAGTCAACCGACGTGAGACACCCAAGGGGTGCATCCAGAGAAGAAGACCGTCAAGAGTGTCCCTTCTCTACCTATTATCAAGTGAGACACCCAAGGGGTGCATCCAGAGAAGAAGACCGTCAAGAGTGTCCCTTCTCTACCTATTATCAAGTGAGACACCCAAGGGGTGCATCCAGAGAAGAAGACCGTCAAGAGTGTCCCTTCTCTACCTACTATCAAGTGAGACACCCAAGGGGTGCATCCAGAGAAGAAGACCGTCAAGAGTGTCCCTTCTCTACCTATTATCAAGTGAGACACCCAAGGGGTGCATCCAGAGAAGAAGACCGTCAAGAGTGTCCCTTCTCTACCTACTATCAAGTGAGACACCCAAGGGGTGCATCCAGAGAAGAAGACCGTCAAGAGTGTCCCTTCTCTACCTATTATCGAGTGAGACACCCAAGGGGTGCATCCAGAGAAGAAGACCGTTAAGAGTGTCCCTTCTCTGGATATTATTAAGCGAGACACCCAAGGGGTGCATTTAAAGAGGAAGCCCGTCAAGGATGTTCCCTCTTTGCCTATCTAGTGTATCCCTCCCGTGTCTGTTATCAAAATTAAAAGAAGACCGTCAAGGACGTCCCATTACACATTAGGGTTAATCGAATGATTCATCGGCAGACGACCGTCAACAGTACAGCAAACACCACAGTATGAGAAATCTACTTCTTGCTTAACATAAATGAGAAGAAACAAAATAGCAGTTCTAGAAGGGATAGCAAAAGATAGTTGGCATATAAACATCACATGATCCCAGTCAAGACATTGTTCACAAAAGTATGGGTCACACCCCTTCCAGAAGGAGTAAACATGACCCTAGCTACGAAATTGTTCTAAATACGGGCCACACCCCTTCCAGAAGGAGTAAACATGACCCTAGCTACGAAATTGTTCACAAAAGTATGGGCCACACCCCTTCCAGAAGGAGTAAACATGACCTTGTTAAGGCTACATTGTTGACAAAAGAAAAAGAAACAACGAACACAAAATGTCTGGATCAAAGTCACAAGGATTAAAACTATGGCATATCGCCACCAGTTGGAGGAAGAGTAGCCTGGTCGCCCACGGGGATAACCAGGGTCGTCCACTTGAATAGCCTGGCCGCCTTCAGGACTAGCAACAGGGTTGTTACCTTCATCACCATTAGGAGGAGTAGACGGGACATCAGTTGGGACAACCGCACGCTCCCTTGGATTGAACATCATCCCCTTCCTCCTCTTCCCCACTGTCTTCCTCCATCGCAGTGGTCTCTTCATCATCAAAGATCTTTACCATCTTCCAATTGACGACCTCCCCAAAGGCCTGGGCTGCCCTCTTCCTGAAGTGCTCAAAGCCCGCCACATAGTAGCGGCGAGTGGCATCATTAAAATCCTCGGAAGCCTTGAAGTCAGTGACGGCCGTCTCCCTCGCATTTGCGACCTCTTCTTGGAAAGTCTCAGCCTTCTTCAACAGATCATCACGCTCCTTTCCCAGGTCAGCTAGACGGGCGTCCTTCTTTTTCAGATCGGCTTCCAGTCTCTTCACTTGGCTTCTCAAAGTCCCCCTCTCAGCATTAAGAACCTCTGCAGCCTCCTGATGAGCAAGGGTCTGAGCTTTGGCTTCCTCAAGCTCCACCTTGAGCTTCGTCAGGTCACGAGCTGAGGAACGAAGCCTGTTCCCCAAAATGAACATCTGACCCGCAGCCTGAGGAATAAAAGAAAAACTTCAACGAGTAAGATAAAATATCTATGTACATGTATGAGATACCGTCTTTAAGAGAGGGAGAGAGAATCGACCTTCAATGAATCTTGAATCGATATACGGAGAAGGTCCATGTCCTCAATGTGATCATACACCTCCAGATCAACCTTCTCATACATCTTGTTCACTTTGTCCATTGCCCTAGACGTGCTGTTATAGATAGTGGGTTGAATGTCGCCAGCAGCCACCCCCTTCCCTTTCGATGCAGCAATAGGGGAAGGGGGAATCTCGTGATACACGTGGATTTTCTCGGGCATCTTCGTTTTGGCCGCAGGAAGGGGTTTATCTTGGGTGCCACCCTTCTTAGAACTGGCCCCCTTCTCCATAATGACCTTCTTTCCCGACTTGGCTTTCTTTGGGAAAAGCGCACTCGCATCAGGAAGGTCGTCCAGATTCTGAGCGGCTTCCATTAGGCGTTTGCGTTCAGCCCTGGTTGTCATTCCTGCAACAAGGAAGGGCGTCAAGAGGAGGTAATAATAAATAAATAAAAAAAAAGGATATTGAAGTCCCAAGCATCAAGAAGAGAGATTACTTAAATTGTAAGACTTTATTGCCTTCTTCACTTCTTCACTGGGCTCGGGACCCAAGGACCACTGCGCCAATGTAAACGGCGATAGAAGGTCGGCCAACTGCACTGCCCTCTCTTTCTGGAAGTCCACAACTGCAGAAAGATTTTCCTTTAAACGTTAGGATAAAGAAGGCCGGCGAAAAGCTGCAAAAAGAAAAGACAAGGTAAATGTCTGGAAGGCCATCCATAAAAACATACAGACATAAAAAAGAGAAGGGGCAAGTGCACCATCAGCAGGAGGAATTCCCCGGGGTCGGCGAATGCCACAAGGATCCTCGCCTATTGCCTCTTCAGGGGAAAATTCCCAATTTTCCCCGCATAAGAAAAAGAACTTGGGCTTCCAACTTCGGTTCGATTTAGGAACACGAGGGATAAGCCTCGGAGATCCTTTATGACAGGTAAAGGCCCAAATCCCTGGTGTGGACGGCATGTATGTTAGCTTGTAAAGAAAAAGAAATTTCTCGACGGTCATATCATGCTCCCCTTCATGAGCCATCCTCCAAAGCACTTGAAGGCCTACCACTAACCGCCAAGCATTTGGGTTCAGTTGGCTGGGAGCTAGACCGAGACAGTGAAGGAGCCCCCTTCCAAAAGGCCTAAAAGGCAATCTTAGACCCCAACCAAATTATCTTCATACAAGGCAACGTCTTCCCCATTAGAGGTGCATGCCCACTCACCATTTTCAGGAAGCCTAATCACTATGTTTTCAGGAATTTGGAAACGGCTCCTCAATCTCCCAATGTCCTTCTCAACAAGTTTAGAAGGTACCTCCTCAGCAATGAAGGGCTTGTTTAAGTCCCGACCTGGAATGGTTAACTTAACCTCCTGGGGTAGGGAGTCTGATGTGGACGACTCCGTGGTCTCAGAGGACCGTCCCCGGCTTCCGAAATCCTCAGATCTGGATAACGGTACGGGTGAATATCTCTCACCGGAAGATGGTGACTCCAATGAGTCATCCACATTTGGAGCCATAAAGACTCGAGACGAAGTCCCTAGAGGCAATGCCGTACTCACCCACGCCGCAAAAACCTACCGAAGTAAAGGAAAAGAGGGTAAAGGTCGGACCTTTTTACTCCTCGACTACCCAGAGAACATCTAGGACACTAGAAAGCAAAACAAGAAAAAGAGAAAGGCGGCTTACCAGTGGAAAAGCTGTCACCGGAAAAAGAACCGCCTAGGAGCACGCGAATCGCCTGAGCAAAAATCCCTCTGAACGAGCAAGACTCCGAGAAAGTTGAAAAGGAGAAGACACAAGGGACTGAGAATTTTTTTGAAAAAGACAGAAGTTGATGAGAATAAATGAGGCGCCTGGGGCATTAAGAGAGACGGTTGAGGCTTTAAAACCTGTGCCCATCCCCGGGGCAACACGTGTCTCTACGAAATCGAAACCGTCCCATCCAATAATGGCCACGGAGCTCAACAAGGGAAGCGGGTGGAATTTACCTCCAAGACCCGGACCTTTGGTATTCCGAAGGTCGTCAAGGCGCACGACCTCGAAATAGGGGGGCAACTGAAGGGGATATTTCTGGCACTCTCCCAAGAAGGGAGTGACGACCTTCAACGTCAGAAGGAAGGCCTTCGCGTCCCCCAGAACGGCTGACACCCTTCCATCCATGAACAACCTTCCAGACATCTGGTTATGACTCATCACTTATCTTCTTCGGGAATCCACCGAGACAACTCCTCCAGCTGGTCGCATGCCTCGCACAGATGTTCCCCAACGCGAACTTAGGGGGTTAACGCCCCACGACATCACTCAGCACTACGCTTCAGAGAGGGTAACGGCCTTCCAAATGGAGGGTCACCAGCTCACCACGTGTCTTCAGATCCGACGGATCCTAGAAGGCCACGTGGTCAGACCAGAAGGTATAAGAAACTCTTCTCTCTCCTATTCTCAGCATGAACAGTACACTGAAACACAATATTACACTCTTTTCTCCATTTTTCTGGAAAACTCCGACTAACAAAAGCATCGGAGCCTCCTAGGCCGGCCCCAAACCGGTGCCCACTCCGATCACTCTCTTGTCTCTTGCAGGTCTTCCAGCTCGCGGCTTGACTGACTGCCGTCCACTGATTTCACAGCAACATCAGATACTAACATGGTCCTTAAGGCCAATACTTCTTCACCAATATCAGAACATAATCTTCCTTCTCTAAAAATTCGTACCAAGGTTACTCCGAACCTTAGCACTCCATAAATTTCTGCGCAACACTACAAACATCCATCCCATGGCTCCCCCAGCTTGGCGTCCTCACCACCTCAAAAGGCACAACTCCAACCCGTGCCCAACACCTCGCACACGGGAATTTCAAGCTCTTCCCTCTCTCCCTCCCAAACCGTACACACGGTCAGACACCACCCCATATCAGAACAATTGGGCATTTCTCATGAGGGGTCGAATGCGCCCAATAGGAGATGCCCTGGTGAGTTGGCTGCAATAATGTCCGAACATGTTCTAGCGCAATGTAGAAGATGTGATGAAGCGCTCCTTAAGGAGCCAGATACCACAACTTCCTCCAAGCACCTAGTTTGGCCGGATCATTGTCAACCTGACCACCAACCTAGCCATATTTTCCCCAACGATGATTCTTGAGCTTGGTCTTCCACCTCGGTGGAGAGAACTGAGAGTCGTCATCAGGGAACTTCTCCCAGGTCCAACAGCAACACCTGGGACCGAGACAAGCTTCGAGTCGAACGATGTCGAAGTCCTCGAAACTTTGACATCAATAATATTGTTGGAGACCACTCTATTGTTTCTACCTTTTCTAGCCAGCTTCTCAATTGTCATAGTCATAGAAGTGCACCAGAGAGTGATGTCCTTCATGCTATCCATCGACTTGATTCTGGACGGGAGCAACCTAGGCGACTCTTATCGCATGGTTGTCAACCCCTAGACGCGAGCTGCTGTGGAGACTTTCCAAGATTATCGCCACCGCGATGCGGTGTGGAGAAGGAGGGGGGGCCAAACTGCACCAGCTCCAATCCATAATACTTTGTCCATGAAGATCCTATTATGGAATTGTAGAGGTGCAGGCAACCCTAATTTCCATAGGAATTTTTCAGCTCTTATGAAGTACCATTATTCTGCTATTGTTGTTCTCGTCGAGACTAGTTTCTCTGGTCAGCGAGCCATTTCTGTCAACTCGGCTCTTGGTTTCGATAGGGTGGTCCATTCGGACGCCGTTGGTTTCAATGGTGGCATTTGGCTCCTTTGGGATTCTGCATAAGTCCTACTGGATGTGCTCTCTATGTCACCCCAAGTCATCCATGCTTCTGTCCTAGGTGAGCTCTTTAAACACTTTTTGGTTATTTTCTGCTATTTATGCTAGTCCTTCTTTTGATTCTCGGATTTAGTTATGGGATCACTTGGTTGCTTTCACCGATACCCACTCCATTCCTTGGGTAGTGGCGGGCGATTTTAATGAAATTCTATCAAGTCACAAGAAATTTAGTGCTACCCCGGCTAGCTAGAGACGAATCCGAGCATTTACAAACTGTCTAGATACTTGCAACTTATTGGACTTAGGTTTTAATGGACCTAGATGGAAACATTGTTTCGAGGAAGCTAATGTGCTTCATCTTCCTAGAGTGTCCTTAGATCATAATCCCATTCTCATTGATACGAGTTTGACTCAACATGTTTTTAGGCCACGTCCTTTTCGTATCGAAACAATATGGTTCAGTGATCCTTCTTTTCCTAACCTTGTGAGGGATTCATGGTTGTGTTTTCCTCATGATGTTAACTTGGAAATTAAAGACTTCACGAACAGGGCTCTGAAGAGGAATCGTGAGGTTTTTGGGAATATTTTTCACAAGAAGAAGCACTTATTAGCTTGTTTTAATGGCATCCAAAAATCTCTCAGTTTTCGCCCTTGTGCTGCCTTACTTGACCTGGAGAGAGATCTGACTTGCCAGTACCAAAATATTCTCATATTGGAGGAGGAATTTTGGGCTCTGAAATAACACATTCAATGGTCCAATCTAGGGGATAGAAACATTTCCATCTTTCACCTCTCCACTGTTTGTCATAGACACCACAACAAAATTTGGGGTCTTAAAGATTCATCTGGAAATTGGTCAAACTCTACTTTGGAACTTAAGCATATTGTCCGATCCCATGTTGTCCAATTGTAAAAGACTGATGCTGTTAGATCCTTGCGTATCCCAAACCACCATATTAATTGCACCAAGCTCAAGAATGAAGAAAAACTCTTGCTTGATCTGCCTGTCTCTCGTGTGGAAATTGAAAGTGCTTTTAAGTCTTTTAAACCATTTAAGGCTCCTGAGCCCGATGGTCTCCATCCGATATTTTTTCAAAAATTCTGGGACACGATTTGAGAATCTACTACTTCATTCATTCTTGATATCTTTCGTGTTAGAAAGATGCCTATTGAGACAAATGTTACTTTGGTTTATCTGATTCCTAAGGTTGCGAAACCTGAATCTATTCATCAGTTTCGACCTATTGGTTTATGCAATACTCTCTACAAAGTGGTTACAAAAATTCTTGTGCTTCACCTTAAACCTTTATTAAGCAACCTCATTCATCCTCTCCAAGCTAGTTTCATCCCTAGCAGGAAGGCTAGTGATAATGTTATTATGGTTCAAGAACTCATTCATTCAATGTCAAATTCTCGGAGCACAGTGGAAACCATGGCTTTAAAAATCGACCTTGAGAAGGCGTATGACCGTTTTGAATGGTCTTTTATCCATCACACCCTTCAGTTCTTTAATTTTCCTTCTACTTGGATTGATCTTATTATGTCTTGCATCTCGTCCTCATCTCTTTCCATCTTGGTGAATGGAGAGTGTTTGGAGAAATTTTCTCCGTCTAGGGGTATCAGACAAAGGGATCACTTATCTCCATACATCTTTATTTTTTGTATGGAATATCTTGCTTGCCTTATTCATGATGAGGTAGTTCAAGGCAATTGGACAGGTGTTAACCCCTCGAGAGATGGCCCCTCCTTTACGCATCTATTCTTCGCTGATGATTTAATTCTTTTTGCTAAAGCAACCAAGAAGAATTGTATTGCTATTAATTGTGTTTTAAAGGAGTTCTGTGGTGCTTCGGGCCAAAAAGTGAGTTTGGCCAAATCAAAGATTTTCCTCCCGAAATACCTTGATGAATCTAGGTTTGGCTTTCTTGAAAGCGAACTTGGGTTGAAGATCTCCAACTCTTTTGGAAAATATCTTGGAGTCCCTATTCTTGTAGATTCCTGGGATAAAAAAGCTTTTGATTTCATTCTCGAGAAAATGAGAGATAAACTGGCGGGATGGAAAGTTAGAACCTTATCTCTAGCTAGGAGGTGCACCTTGATTCAAGCAGTGACCACAGCCATTCCAACCCATATCATGCAATGTACAATGCTCCCGCGGAAAATCTATATTTAGTTGGATAAACTCAATAGAGACTTCTTATGGGGAGATACCTTGTAAAAAAAGAAACTTCATCTTCTTAAATAGAAAACGGTTTCTCATCCTAAAACAGAGGGTGGCTTAGGAATTAAAAATTCTAAGTGTCGCAATTTAGCACTTCTTGCCAAACGAAATTAGGATCTCCAATCAGGATCTCAGGAGATTTGGGCCAATGTTTTCCGGAAAAAGTACCCTCATGGTCGATTTGATTCGGGGCATCGCTCCCACGTTTGGTGTACCATTTGCCATACGAATGATCTTTGTGATTGTAGACACCCCAATTTTTACTGGTTGATACTCATGGTCCCCGGTCTCAGTGATGACAATTTAAGATCTCTCATAAGACGAATGTGTGTTGAAAACCACTTGGAAAGTTCTAAAAAATGAGTTGAAAAGCTATCTTCAACCTAATAGGCGTGCGACCTTTTGGAGGTGGCGCACGTCTGTAGTGAAGAGGTGTGCGCCTCTCTGAAAAGGCATGTGCCAGTGTCGCCAGGCAAAAACCCTAATTCTTGGAGACTGGCTGATTCCTGCGGGAACAGGTTAGTTTACCCCTTCTTCAAGCAAACCCTAGCCCTTTTATCACTATAAAAGGAGCCCCATACCTCACAAACAAATCATCCCGGAGAGTCTCCACAAAAACACTAAAAATACTAAAAAGCCTGGTATATTAGAATAAAGAGTAGCGAAACTCTACTGAAGTAGAAGCCTAGAATAGGAGAGAGAGAAATAGTTTTAGAGGAGCAAAGCCCTGCCTAGAAGAAGGTAATGAGGAAGAGTTCTTGAGCAAGTAGTGATTCTCTAGTTGAAGAACTAGAATGATAACCCCTTTCTCACAAAACTCCAATCACAAACCTAGGCATCAAAGCCTTTCTTGTTGAAGATCAACACACAAACCCCTTTAAAGAGATCAAGTCTAAGAGACTAGTGAATTGCTAGCTTGCAACAAGCTCTTTAGAGGTTAGATATGGATCTTCTCAATAGGCCATACCAACCTTCATGAATATTTGTCTGTTTTACTGTGTTTTTTAGATTTAGTTAGAATAACTAGATCTTTATTGCATATTTAATCACTCTCCAATGAGCTATGCCATATTTCTTTGATTATTAGAATAGTCTCATATATCATCATGTGTTTTAGGTTAGAATTACAACCTATGTTTATTATGGGGATGAATCCCATAACTTGGTGAGTGCTGGATGCAAGGTGAGATTCCTTCTTTCACCTAAATATTGATGTTATGCCATGCTTTGTTTGCCTCTTGATTGTGTTAGAATTAGGTTTACGTGCTTTTTGAATGTTTAGAGATTCTTTAATAAACTCCTTCAAGAGTATCAAGTAATATAGAGGAAGGCCAACCATTAGGTTGGGCGTTTCTTGGGTGCCTAACACCTTCCCAAGACGTATCTTAGCTCCAGACCTAGCTCAAGACTAGTCCTTTTGTGCATGAAGTCATATTTATGGTTCTTAGACCAATAAACCAAGTGGCAACTCTTTGTTCCTTTGTTCCTAACCCTATAAAAGATTGAAAATACGAGCGACCCTTTAAAGAAGAAGAGGTGACCAACGCGGCATCTCATGGTGGCGACTCCACTAGTGACAAGAGAAGCTTAACTTCTACTATTACTTGATTATTCTTGAAATTGTTTATTTTATGAATCTAAATGCACACAAGCGCATGCTTTTTAACCTAAGATACCCGACGGTACCAAACCTGCCAATCCTGAGTTCCAATTGTTCTGCAGGACGTAGGGTTGGTATTATCACCTCATGACCTGTGTACGTTGCCTATGATGGGTTTGGTGCACAGTTAAGGATTAGTCTCTGTAGAGGCCCATTTTTTCGGTCCACGGTAGACCGAGTCCAACACCTTAGTGATCCACCAGAGGTCCAAAGCCCAACAAGCCCAGTAGTCCACGGTAGATAAAACGTGGGAAGAAATGGCCAAAAAACCATCAGCCAAGTCCAAAGCCCAAAAGAGGAAGGGAAGCCCAGCCCATCTGATCATCAAACTTAGGTCTGCCAGGACAAGATTCAAAAGTGATTCAAAAAAGAAGAGGGAAAATGGCTGTCTTGGAAAAGCCATTTTTCCCTCCTCTCTTGGCACGGTGCTCAAAGTACTGAAGGGGGATATTTCCAAAGCTGAATCATTACACTGAAGAACTGGTCTTCTTCATTAGCCATCAGACATAGAAAATACTCCAAAGAAAATGATCTGCGGTAGCACTGACCAAGAACAAGAAAAGATGAAGGAAGTTGGTCCTCCACGCTGCCTCAGTGGTCCACGGCGAATTACCCAGCGGTCTACAGCAAACTCAATCACAAAATGATCTGCGGCAGCGCCAACTGCAGCAAGTGACGGAGAAGATGAGACAATGGCCGAAAAAACCAAGAGATCTACCATGGCCTCCCAAATCAGTACCAGCCGAAGTAATAAATGATGAAAAGCAAGCTGGTCATTTCCTTTGTCCACGGGTCACGGTGGATGTCTTCACAAAGTAATCCACGGCACCACCAGCTGGAACAAAAGTGATAATCAAGGACCGAAAAGACTTGAGAAATCTGCCATAGCCACCAAGGCCACCACCACTTAGGGGGAGTGACCACCATAGCCCAACACTCCGGTGGTCCCTACTCCTCACCATCATGGAACTTAGGAAGCACGGTTTGGAGGTAGGGGAATCAATTTACTCAAGTTTTATTTGATCTGCCGCAACAGAAAATGTATTAATCTGCTGGGGAAAAAACACCGAAAATGGTAAGATCAAATTTAATTAATGCAAAACGTATATGAGTCAAGTCATCTTAATTACTTCAGCCCATCACCAAGCATTAAATGCTCATCACTTCCTTCCTCATAAATGGCCTGAAGATCCGCCGTTCACCGCAGATCAAATCAGATCTGCGGCAGATGAAAATCATCAGCTCAACCACAAAATGTCAAATCTCCGCCCTTTTGTTTCTCGGGTAAACAGTGATTCTCATGATTAAGGGGATAACAAATCAGACCCTTAGACATAAACACCACTATAAATAGGGGTGAGAAGAGGAGATAGGGGGTTGGTTGGCTGATCAGAAAACTCTCAGACTGAAATTTATTCTCCATAAGAGCTGACTTCAAAAGCTCAAAGGAGGTAGATAACCAACAAGAGTCCACGGGACACTTCCCGTAGGTCCACGGTAGACTGAAAGTACTTTTAGTCTGCCACAACAAAAAACTTACATCAAACACTTAACCCTAACTCAATAGTACTGACTCATGTACGTTTTGCACAGTAAATGATTCTCTTCCTACTCCCAAATCTCCTAAGTTCTATGATTATTATGTTTCTTTGATCTGCTTCTCCTTTTTTGCAAGTCATAGAGGAAGTCAAGTGTATTATGCCCAGTCTCTTGATCCACGGCACTGATCCTTGATTTCTACTGCTTGTCATGTATATTGTGTTTTTTGTCACTGAATGTGAAAGTTTGTAATATATTTTCTCATTTGTTGTTCTCACTATGCTGTGATTGCTGAATGTTCTGGTGGAAGTAGAGTCCAAAATTATTAGCTTATTTTGATCTGCGACATTGGTTTCATTAGTCCACCGTAACCTCTTACGTGAGTATTGCAGCCTGGTGGATTGAAGGATACCAGAGGGAATGCACCATCAGCCATCATATGGTCTACCACACTTGATGTAGAGTTTTGGGCTCAACACCCCCACACACAAATTCGGCCCGTGTCCAGCCTTTTCGTGGATTGATACGCGGCCCATACGGTGCTGAAATTTTTAGCATCCACAGTCTCTAAACTAGTGTGTTTACATACTAGGAGAGACACTTTTGTCGGAATGAGGGACCTTTGTGGAGTGATAAGGGCGGAACCTAGAATTGACCACCTACACTACTGAAACCCTAGGGTCCATATCTTTTAGCACGGTCCAAAGAGAATGCATGTGCTTGAGCATATTTGTTTGCATACATGACATGAAATCATGGGAGGTCTGCAAGTCTAAGCAAAGTTATAGATGTTTGTAATTATAAACCCAATGAGAATTTTCAAAAAAAGGGATGGAAGGAATTTTTATCTCAAAACCAAAGGGTTTAAATCACAAATATTTCCATGAAGATGAATTATCATATTCTTTGAAACCTCCTTTTCAAAAGAAAGAAAATCTATTTTTGTCAAAACCTAACTGAAAGCATATGGTAATCCATCAATAAAGAACTTGAAGTGAGTGTGAGAGCTAAAAGCCAAAACTTTTCTAGAAGTTCATGAGCAAACTCATAGAGAATTGTGAGAAGAGAGCATTGTAAATGGGTTGCTCATGAAAGAAAGAAATTTAACGTAATGTGATGCATTGGGCCTTGGCAATAGTGAAGATCAAACCCAAAACACCACAATGCACTTGGCACGAGTCATTAAGGTCTTTTATTCACAAAACCATCAAGTGTAGAAGTTGATAAAACATTTTGTTCTCTCTGAAGGCATCATTGCACCAAAGAAGAGCAACAAACACATCCCCAGCTCCGCCTAGACAAGATCTCCATCGACCGGTCGTCTAAAGAAGGGAGAAGATACTCAAGCGCCAGTCACCATGTCTGAATTAGTCATCAAAGGGTATCTCAAGGAGTTCGCTGAAAGGATCACTAAAATAGAAGAAACTCAGAAGAAGAACTCTCGAACTCAGGATGATGAACAAAGGAAAGAGGAAGAGAAGGCAAAGGCCGCATTTGAGCACAACAAAGAGTTCGAAACTTTCACTGCGAGTTTCAAGGCGAAGATGGAACTTATGCAAAAAGCGCTTGAAAAGACCCAAAGGGTTAATGACTATCTTGCCACCATGGGAGGTATCACCAAAGAAGAGCCTTCGCAATTGCCACCCAAGTTTTCCATACTTGAAGCCGATAAGTTTGTTGAAGTGGGCGATCCTAAACAACACTTGAGGCAATATCTGAATTTTGTCAAGATCAAAGGGCTCAATGAAGAACAAGTTCTTCGAGCTTTCTCATTATCACTGGCCAAATCAACATCGAATTGGTATTACACTTTGAATGTGGGGCAAACCAAGAATTTGGGGGTGTTGGTAAAGTTCTTCATTGATCAGTTCTCATACAATACCATGATCGACGTCACCCTAAGTGATGTAGAGACAACTCATCAAAGAGAGAATGAGACATTCTCTGAATTCCTTGTGCAGTAGAGGGCCAAAGCTTTGAAGATGATGAATAGGCCGAAAGAGAAAGATCAAGTCAACATGGTCATGAAAGGATTTCTGCCGGTTTACCACAACCGAATGTTTGCATCACCCATCATGGATTTCAAGCAACTTTGCAATAGTGGGATGAGAATTGAAGATGCCATAGACAATGGGCAACTTGACAAAAGAGAAGGAAGGATCTCTGTCACACCTAAGAAGATTTTCGAATGTTCGAGCAAGGCCCCAAATATTCAAGCCAACATTAATGTTGTTCAACCGAATCAATATCAATATCAACGTCCTCCTTAACATCAACATCAGAATGCATATCCATATCCAAGACAAAGGCCTAAACCCAAGAGGCACTTTAATCCATTGGGAGCACCCATAATCAAAGTCTTCGAGCACATGTGCAAGAGAGGTCATCTCAAACCTCTGGATCGAACTCCATATCTCGACCCTTCTCCCGAAGAATTGGAATACAAATTTGTATTGCCTTTTCCACCAAAGAACAGGGCATAGTACCGATGAATATACACAACTGAAGCATGAGATTCAAGATCTCATTGACAATGATGTCATCCCAAAGCCTAGGCTTACCAATCAACCCAATGTGCACCAAAATCCGTTGCCAAACTATCAAAGTACACCTCTTCCTAATCAAATTAATTTCATTGAAGTGATACAAGAAGATTGGGTTGCTAGCCATTGATGATGAAGCTTGGGATGAACTCGAAGGAGAAGGGGAAGCCCGTAACACTAGCTGGTATTTGGAAGACATTACCGAAATTGAAGAGGCGCATCACTTAACGAGAGGAGGAAGGCATTTTAAGCCTGCTTATTTGGAAGAAGACTACCCTGGGTGAGACCCACCACCTACAAGAGAAGCTGACAAAGCCAAAGCTTCCAAATAAACTGAAGAAGACAAAGTTCTAGCTCAACCGAAGAAGACTCAAGCTAGCATTTCGATCTGGGAATGATAATGGCTTCATAAAAGCATAGAGATGCTATACTGGAGGCCTTGGCTGGGAAAGAAGTTCCTATGGACACCACACCGGAGCAAGTGCTATCCATCATGGGCATGACCACCAATGAATCCTCCATCATCTTCACTACCAAAGACTTGCCACCCGAAGGAAGAGATCACAATAGAGCTCTATATGTGCCTATAAATTGCATAGGCTCCAAAGTGCTGAAAGTGTTGGTTGATAATGGATCCTCAATCAATGTATGCCCAATGCGTACCGCCACCAAGATAAGGTTGACTAAAGGACAACTAGCACCTTCAAGCCTCACAGTCCGAGCTTATGATGAAAGTAGCCGAGGGGTCATTGAAACTTTTGAAGCCGAATGCTAATTAGGACCGATAAGCTCATCCGTACTATTCCATGTCCTTGAAATCACTACATCCTACAATTTGCTGTTGGGAAGAGTTTGGATGCATCCTCTAGGGATTGTGCCTTCTACGGCCCATCAAAAGCTCAAGCTGCCATGGAAGGGAGAAGTCCTCACCATTCTAGGTGATGGAAAGATTAGCGCACCTATGTGTGATATCAAAAGCAACAATGATATACAACTATGAGACTTTGAAGTGATGAAGACTTTGAGCATAGTCATTGCTTCCATAATAAAGATGGGCTATCAGTCAGGCATGGGGTTGGGTAAGTTCAACCAAGGAATCAAGAAGCTCCCTGAAGTCTACAATCAAAGTGCCAAGTGCATGTATGGCTTGGGATACAAAGAAGAGATGGGAGAGATGCCCAAGAACAAGTACACTCTAAATGGGAATTTTGTCAAACCTGGAGAAGACTTCCCATACTGCGAATTTCCAGAGCCAAGAGGAGGCAAGCCAGGGTTCAAGGTCTTCTTCAAGACTCAACTGACCTTAGAAGACAAAACCTCAGTCAAAGACAAAGCTCCCGTGGAAGATGAAGCTAATGAAGACTGGATGGAGCAAATGGATCTTGAAGCTAAGAAGATGTTCGTCCAAGAGGGGGATGTGTTTCACATTGAAGAAGAGCTCAAGGAAGATCCTGCTGCCATGATCATGCCATCAGATGGAATTAGTAGCATTTGGTCATTTGAAAACAATTTTCTTAATGTAGTTTTTAATAATTTTGAGCCTATCAATCCTGTTTCCAATTATCCAGTTAATGAAATGAACTTGAATTTTGATTACATGCATGTGTCCTCTGGTAATGAAGCTTTAAATACTGAAGGAATTTTAAATAATGAACATTTAATTAATGAAGAAGATGAAGCTAAAATCAAACCAATTGAAAATAAACTATCAAAATTAACTTGGGCACTTTAGAGAATCCTAAAGAGGTTAAAATTGGTTCAACACTATCATCAGAAGAATAAGAAGAGCTCACTAAGCTTCTCAAAGAATTTCCCAAAGTATTTGCATGGTCATACGAAGATATGCCTGGGATCGACCCTGATATTGTGCAACATCGAATACCGACTCTCCTAGAGGTCAAGCGGTCAAGCAGAAGCTACGTTGCATGAAGCCAGAATGGATGTTGAATATCAAAGAAGAAGTAATCAAACAGTTGAAAGCCAGATTCATCAAGGCAGTCAGTCAAACTGATTGGATGGCTAATGTAGTCCGTTCCTAAGAAAGATAGAAATGTCAAAATGTGCGTGGATTTCAGAGATTTGAATAGAGCATGCCCAAAGGAAGACTTCCTTCTACCACACATCAATGTGTTAGTAGATAACACTATAGGAAGTGCATTAATGTCCTTTATGGACGGTTTCTCAGGGTATAACCAAATTCTAATGGCTCTTGAAGATATGACAAAGACAACATTCGTGACAGAATGGGGAATCTACTGTTACACAGTAATGCCTTTTGGGTTGAAGAATGCTAGCGCAACGTACCAGAGGATGGCTAGAGCTTTACTGCATGATATGATGCACAAAGAGGTGGAAGTGTATGTGGATGACATGATTGTCTAATCTGCCACTAGGGGTGAACACATCACCAACTTGAGGAAGTTCTTTGAAAGAATCAAGAATACAAGCTAAGGCTTAACCTAAACAAGTGCACCTTCAGAGTCACTGCTAGAAAATTACTAGGCCACATGTTCAGTAGTAGGGGGATTAAAGTGGACCCAATCAAGATCAAAGCAATACTAAAGATACCATCGCCTAAGACAGAAAAAGAAATAAGAGGATTCCTAGGCAGATTACAATACATCACTAGATTTATAGCGAGGCTAACTACTACATGAGAACCAATTTTCAAGTCGCTCAAGAAAGGAGAACCCAAAGAATGGACAAAAGATTGTCATGAGGCCTTTGAAGCAGTCAAGGAATATTTGTCCAATCTGCCAGTCTTGGCACCACCAAAGCCAGGGAGGCCATTGAACATTTATCTCTCAGTCATTAAAGACGTGCTAGAAAGCATGTTGGCTCAAGAAGACGAAGACAAACAAGAACATGCGATATACTACCTGAGTAAAAGGTTGAAAGACTATGAGACCTGATACACCGCAGTGGAAAAATCATGTTATGCCTTAGTTTGGACAGTGTAGAAGCTCAGACATATCCTGCTAGCACATCAAGTGTTGGTGTCGCCAGAATGGACCAACTGAAGTATCTGTTCGAGAAGCCCGCTCTCACATGAAAATTCTAACCAGCACGAATATGGAGTAGGGGTTCTCCTTATAGCACCAAATGGAGTGCACATACCGTTGTCAGCCAAGTTAAACATTGTGGCTACCAACAATGTCGTAGAGTATGAAGCATGGATAGTAGGCCTCAAAGCACTTTTGGCTATTGATGTGAAAGAAGTAAAGATCTATGGAGATTCTGCATTGGTATTAACACAAGCTCAGAGAATATGGAAGACAAAGGAAGAACACCTAAAGCCTTATCAAGCCTACCTCGAGAGAGTGTGTCAAAAGTTTACCAAGATCAAATATACATACGTGCCCAGATCTTAGAATCAGTTCGCAGATGCGTTAGCCACACTAGCATCCTTGGTGCAAATACCTGAGAACACATTCATACGACCGATAGAGATCAAGAGAAGAGAAGTCCCACCACATGAAAGAGAAATCTGTGTGCTAGATGATGAGATCAACGATAGGAAGCCATGGTACTATGTGCTGTGATTTTTAAAGTGCACCCAAGTGCAAGTTTCACAAGTAGTAATAAAGTCTTGGTAAGTCCGAGGTCGAACCACAAGGAATGGTTGACACAGTGTAAAAACTCCTATTATTATGAAAAGAAAACAAAATAGTAAATTGATTTGGTTGTTTTCCACCTGAAGATGCAGCAAAATATTATGAAAACTAGAATTAAAAGCAGATAAATAAAATTGGTTGAAATTAATGGAGAAATGCACTAGGGTTTTAAGGATCCACCTAATATATATCTATGAGAACTTGGATTATTCTTTTACTCAACTAGGTTAGAGAGGCTACTTGCCTAATCCGAAGATTTAATAATAAAACACTTTATAAGGGTAATGTAGATAGTGTATAGGTTGATTTAGCTAATAAATTCAAAAGCATGCTATAGGGGAGATTAAGCATTCAGCATATTTCAAATCATAACAAATCATGGCATTCATGTATTTGATATATTAAAATCATACTAAATCAAAATAACCTGTCAACACATAATGATTTCAAATAATGAATCAAACCCAATACTAATTATTAAATCAAGAAAAATACATCCTCTAATCCAAGTCACACATAGAAGATATATTAGGATTCACCCTTAACCCTAACTGGAGATTTAGCTACTCATAGTATTAAAAAACAATATTAGTGTACAGAAAATTATGAAAACACAAAGAAAACTCATGGTCTATGAGGCTAGGAATAATTCCCATTGTTCATGAACTGCCTCCTCCCTGAATCTTCCTATGCGGCTCCTATTCTCTTTAGTGTTGTGTTGCTGCTCTAGCTCTCCAAGAATATCCAAAAAAAAACTCCCCGATCTTACGGTTGGCTCCTTATATATATATAGGTTATCGAAATAACCTATTTCTCTTTCTTTCTTTGGCCCACGTTTTCTCCTATTGCCGCCTTAACCTTTATGGGCTATCACCTAGTCTTTTATTTTCTTTCTTCTTCTTTTTTTTTGTCTCTTTTCGGCCCACGTGCAAACTCATATTTGCCTCTTTTTTTCTTCAAGCACAGTAGACCACCTTTCAATTTGATTAACCATCTCAATTATAACAATACTTCCTATATTACCCGTGGCCCCCACCATTGATAGTTCTTATTATTATCAAAGGCAATGATAACATCACCCAAAGTCAATTTCTTGTTCCTCTTTCTTTTTCCACACTAGCCCCGTCTACTTTTCTCTTTATGTGCACAATAACTTGAGTTTCTCCTTTGCTTGGTAGTTCCTAGTTTGACAAATGAGCATTTCTCTTTAATGGCTCTGAAGGTGCCTTTAAATTATGACGCTGCTTTTGAGCAAAACAAAGTTGGGATAAATGAGGCATGAAGAATTTTTATTGAAATAATACACGTAAAGTAATATTTTTCATGCTATGTAATGGTGTGAAAAAATTATCATAATATACATGTAATTGAGAATTTGATACAAGAAAATTCTATTAAAGTCATATTAAACTAATGTTAATGAGTCATAATTCATGACTTATCACTATAACATCCGTAACTTTGTAAAAGACAGGGTATATCCAGAAGAGCAGACAGAAAAGATAGAAGAGCACTAAGGTTGCTGGCCACCCAATACATCCAATGTGGTGGTGTTCTATATCGAAGATCCTATGAAGGAGTACACTTGAGATGTGTTAACAAATAAGAAGCAGAAAGGCTTATCAACGAAGTTCATCAAGGGGTGTGCAGACCACACTTGAATGGGAAAATGCTCGTTAAGAAGATCGTGAGATTAGGATTCTACTGGGTCACAATGGAAGCAGGTTGCATAGAGCACGCGAAGAAGTGTCATCAATGTTAGATTCACTCCAATCTGAATCATCTTCCGCCGAAGGAGCTGTACAACATGATGTCACCATGGCCATTTTTAGTATGGGGTATCGACATCATCAGGAAGATTACGCCCAAAGCATCCAATGGACATGAGTTCATCCTAGTGGCTATTGACTACTTCACCAAGTGGGTGGAAGCTACATCATTCTCAATATTGAAAGCCAAGCATGTGGCCAGATTCATAGAGAGAAATATCATATGTAGTTATGGAGTGCCTCATGAGATCATCTCAGACAATGGTATGCATTTTGAAGACGAAGTCCAAAGAATTCTGCAGAAATATGGTGTCAAGCACCACAAGTCATCTCCTTATCAACCACAAACCAATGGAGTCGTTGAGTCAACTAACAAGAATGTGAAGGTCATTCTAAAGAAGACTACTGAAAGATATCGAGACTGGGCAGATAAGCTACCATTTGCATTATAGGGATACCGTACTTCTATTCGAACATCTACTGGGATGACACCGTATTCACTTGTTTATGGTATGGAAGTCATCCTACCAGCTGAGATAGAAGCAGAATCTCTAAGGATAATCCTAAAATCTCAAATTCTAGAGGCGGAATGGGTGAAAGCCCGATATGAGCAACTGATTCTCATAGAAGAAAAGAGATTAAAAGCTTTGTACCAGGTACAAGGGTATTAGAGAAGAATGGCCCGAGCATTCAACAAGAAAGTGAAACCAAGGAATCTAAAAGAAGGAGATCTAGTTCTCAAAGAACTCAGAGCACCAATGTTTGACCCTAGAGGAAAGTTCAAACCTAATTAGGTTAGACCTTATGTCATCAAGACTTTCTTTTCATGCGAAGCAACCAAGCTAATGGACATGGATGGGGAAGAGCTATTCCAACCAGTTAATCTTGAATCTTGATGGGTTACATAAGTATTACGTATGATAAAAAAATAAAAAAAATAAAAAATAAAGAACTCGTTAAGTTGAAAACCTGAAAATGTGGCTTAAGAAAAAATTAGGGTGAAATAAAAGACCATGAGTGTGGTGAAAACTTGAAAGAGCATCACAAGTAAAAATATGGAAAGAACAGAAATAGAAATTCTCATAAATGATGAAGCAAAAGCAAATTAAGGTAGCTACATTTCAAGAGACGAGATTTAAACTACATCTCCCTTATTAATTGAAAGTACTGAAATTTAAAAGACTGAAAGTAAATAAAGGTAAATTGCCAAGGGCTACATGATGGAATCATCGTATTTTATTCTTTTCACACTTGAACTCCCTTCACTTTCTTCCTTTGAGGAGTTAAGGGGCCCATACCTTTGCGTCTCTCTTTTTCGATGTAAGCAACATCGTCAGAAGCCCTACAAACGTCTTCTTCAAGCCAGATGGCATATGGATGATCCAGATACACAGAATATGTCTCAACAAAGTTCACAATCCTTGAGTGCCTCGCCCAAGTGCTAGCCAGACAATCCAAGAAGCGTTAGGTCTAGGTGTCAACATGGCACAATTTCACTTCTTTCAGAATAGATTGAATGCAACCCCACTGAAGCTTGATGCGTGAGGGATAATAGAAAGAAATCTTCTACATGGTAGCCAACATAACGGCACCTCTCTCGAAGGTATCAATAGTAACATTGCAGATCCTCCACCAAGCAAAGGACCAGACAATGTCCTTAGGAGTGACGCTCTCAGCAACTTCAGCAAATCTTCACGGTAGGGAAGAGGTCCACCAAGCTCCTATGATGATAGTGACAAGGTTGGTAGTCCAAAGGATGCTTCTCAAAAGCAGTGATCAAGGAAAAATGCTCATACAGCTAGATATGCAAGAAACAAACAAAGGGTCAACTCACAAGGAAGCTTAAGAGGTAAGTTGAGAAGAGAAAGAGATCATACCTGAAGAAGTAAGGGGTTTCCTTTGAAATAAGGACACGTGCTTTCCTTCAGCTCATCGAGACCATTCAACATCTCTCCTAGGATCATAAGGACAGGATTCTCCCTATCCATGCAGTCAACCGCATCAAGGACCACAGTGTTAACTTCAGAAAAATCACCGGTAAAGAAGAAGCCAACAAGAACAGCTACAGCCAATGCTTTAGGGTAGCATTCCTCAACAACTTCTGAGAAGTGATCCACCAAAGCATGAAGGTCGAAGCCATCGTTCTCGAACCATGAAAAGCCAAGTCTGTAGGGTATGCTCAAGACCTCATCAAGAAGAAGGACAGGGTCAGCATGTTTGGGAGGAAAGAGAATGTGGTCAAAGTTACTAAGGCCCATGATGCCGCCAAACTCCTCCATCATAAGGCATAGCTCACATCTATTGAAGTGGAAGACGTGGCAAGTGTGATCCCAAAAGTTGCTAGCAGCGCGAAGGAGAGGAAGGTTCAACTTCACTTGCCCATAATGGACAATACAAGAAAGGCGCGCATGCCTAAGGTGATCTCTACCTACATCGTTGGTACGACTTACCCACTTGCTAATCTTCCTAAGAAAAGAAAGCTTCATAGCTAACTTGCAATTCTACAAGGATTTCTAAAGGACTTCTAGGGACTTCTAAAGACTACCGAAGAAGGTGTGAATAATAGTTGACGAGGAGGCCTCAATTTATAGGTTTTGATGACCTATTTCTACACAAATTCGGAGCTCTTGGCCTAAAACCGCCTCTTTTCCCTAACAAGCGTGCGCTAGTTCACTACAGGTGTATGCCACTTTTGAATCGATGTGCGCCTCTTCCTTTGAGACGTGCACCTACTTTGGTTGGCAGAATCGGATTTTGGCATATTTGGTCCATTTTCAGCTTGTTTTAGCCCAATTTGACTCTTTAATAGACTCAAAATTGTATTACTATAAAAAGAAGTTAATTTTTAATGAATTAAATGCAAGGGGTTCCACCCTATATGATCTATGTCTGTTCAAACAAGTTCAAATAAATGCAAGAAGTTGTATTAAGAAGCAAGAAGATAAATGCCAAACCGAGGGCACAAATGTTATGAAAACTATACATACGAAGGTTTTGTGAATAAAGATAATAAAATATTTCTGGAAGGAAAGCAAATAAAAAATTAAAAAAAGGCATGCATCATGCATCAAACATGTCTTCCCCTCTGAGCTGCAGGAGCGTCGTCGTCATCATCATCCTCAAGATCAGTAGCATCCGGATCAACCTAAACACCTCTACTACTGCTGCCTAGTGGCCTAGAAAAGCGGTCTCGAGACAAGTCCGTCATCATGGTCTTCATGTTCCCACACAACTGAAACATGTAATTCAAGTCTGCATAGGTAGCCTAGAAGACACCATCAACAAGAAGAGTCAGTTGCAAGAATGCAAGACAAAACAGAAATACTTAAAGATCAAAATAAAAGACTTACAGGGTGAGCGTCCTCAGGAACAGGATATCTCAAGACATCAGTGTGTCTAATGATCTCGACCTCACGAAGCGACCATCAGCATGATAGAAAGGAACGGACCAAGAAGGAAGGACTATATTTGCTGGACCCATAGGGTCAGCTGGGACAAAATGTCAGCAGAAGCCTGCAATAAAAGCAATTGAGCACAAGCACAAGTCGAAAGATTGAGCATAAAGATGTCAAAAGAAAAGATTAAGATCTTACCGCCTGAGGAGGGAATAGAGTAGGCATGAGTGACCGCTGGTACTCCTCAAAGTCACCATCCTCATCCAATAGATCCAGAAGAGGGATGCCTAACCGCCAAAGAAGGATGACTTCATTAGGCGCTTCATAAGGAAGGAGAGTGAACTGCAGTGGAGGCACAGGCACCAAGTCCTCATCTTCGCCCAGCTGGCGAGTCACTCTCTTAGCCATGTAAAAGGCACAGACCCCTAGCACCTCAAAGAGGTGAGAAAATTGAGCCAAGCTATAGGCCCTTTTATCAGCAGTGAGGGAGCCCACTCTCTTAACGCCTACCCAGGCATTCCAAGTGACCTGCATAGAAGAAGAATCCATGTCAGAATCTCTCACACAAGGGTTCAAATTCAGAAGGTGTTGGAAAGAACACATACCTACTCAGGGGTCAAGCCGTCGAAGAATTCCCGCAGACGCACTCTCTGGTGAGATATAGGCCTCCTAGATATCGCATGGCTAAAATACTGAATAGCCCAACTTTGCATGAATGGAATAGGAAGACATGTCAGTACATTGAAAGCAAATACAGAATAAGATAAGAATGAAGAAAGTAGAGAAATACATGCCAGATTCTCCAAGGACCGACAAAAGAAGTAGTGGCTCCCCGAGAGACAGCATCAAAGCCAGCATAGAGGTTGGCTAAGGCCACCCTACCCAAGTTGTATTGAGCAGTCCGTTGAAAGTCAACCAACAAGTGCAACCACCTCACCGAGACGATCTGAGAAGTGTTGCAATCTAGGGTTGTACCAATCAGGTACAAAAGAAAGGCCCTCACCATCCGAGTGGCCTCCTCAATAGTGCCCTGGGGAGCCTTAGAGAAAGCTAGTAGAAGACTAGGGAGGTTAGCGGAAGTCGCTCCCAGATCCATACCAAGGTACTCCCGATCAGGTCGAAGACGTGCTGGAAAAGCACTGAAGGTAAGGATGATCCCATCCACCCTCAAATTGGTTAGCCGATACACATCATACGACGTGATCGTCATCTCCACACCTGCTATGTGGAAAGTATGAGTGGTGTCCCACCACCTCTTAACCAGGGCACAGAGAATAGACTTCTTGGCAATCTCGGTAGGCTGAGACTCCACAAATTGCTTGAAACCCGTCATTTCCTCAAAGGAGCGAGTTATGGAAGTAAGCCTAGCCCACCCCTTGAGGACCTCTGTAGGGTTACCTCGAGACATGAAGGAACGAGGAGGCTACACAAAAGAAGGAACCATGAGTCAGTAAGAAGGAAAACAGAAGAAAGCACAGAAAACAAAAGAAAATACAGAGAAAATAGAAGAAAAAAAATCATAAAAAGCATTATGTTAGGTCAAAGAGGTGTATGCCACTACCAAGTAGGCACACGCCTGTAGTGAAGAAGCGCACGTCGCTCAGAAGCGAATGCACGCCCCTAATTTGAAATTCGAAACCCTAACAAGTGCACGCCACTCCCTATGAGGCGTACGCCAGCCAGAAAAAGGCGCATGCCTGGTTCCAGGTGGTGTATGCCTCTCTACCTAGATCGTGATTCTGATCGGATTTCTCACCATTTCTCAACCAAAACTCAAGTTTTTCAACATCTAGCCTAATGGGTTTTGTTCCTATGCTTATAGAAGCATTATATGAAGTTTTAAGGCCTAAAACTAACATTTAGGCATTCAAATCAAAGGAAATCCGAAAATGCAAAAATGGAGGTTTTGAAGATTTACCTCATTGTTTCACACCCGATGTGAGAGATGCTCCTCAAGCCAGAATAAGATCGTGATATCCTCCCCATAGGCAAGTTGTGGTGCCCATCGATTCAAGGAAAAGCGGTCGTCAACCGGATATAGATCCATGGCCGTCGTATTGCTCAAAGAACTCCCCCTACTGTGACCTCAAGAACCCGAGCGTCAAGACATGATGAAGAATGAGAAGGATTTGGTGTTTTGGAAGGAAACTGCATTGAAATATGCTTTGAAAATGGAAGAAAACTAAAGAAAATGGAAAGGCACGAATGAAGGATTCGAAAACCGCTCGGAATATGTAACTAAAGCCAAAGAGGCGCACGCCTCTTCACTATAGGTGCATGCCACATAAAAAGAGGCGCACGCCTACACCTAAGACAAAAAATAAATAAATAAATAAATCCAAGATAGAAGCATCTCTACACCAAAAGTATCTCATAATAACCAACCAAAAGTTTAAAGATGGAAGAATCTACAAGCTGGAAGCGTCTCAGATTAATCAAACTGAAAGTCTATAGATAGAAGTATCTCCGAGATAGAAATATCTTCAAGCCAGAAGCATCTAAAGAAGGAATCTCAAACAAATAAATATGGAGGTATCCATGTCAGCAAAGGTAAAAGAAAAGGTACGTGTTTCATCTTATCCACAAGCATGCATGCACCATGTCTCCTCAGAGAGAATTTTCACGGGTTTTGCCCTCAACGGCTTCTTTTCTATTTTCCCCAGTGGATTTTTACCGTGTCTCTTTGAGAGAGAACCACGGGTTTTGCCTCCAATGGCTTTACACTTTGCATTTCCCCAGAGGATTTTTACAGTGTCTCTTCGAGAGAGAACCATGGATTTTGCCTTCAGCGGCTTTACACTTTGCATTTCCCCAAAGGCTTTATACCGTGTCTTTTTTAGGGAGAACCATGGACTTTGCCTTCAGCAACTTTACATTTTCATTTCCCCATAGGATTTATATCATGTCTCTTCGAGAGAGAATCACGGATTTTGCCCTCAATGGTCTTTCATTTTCGTTTCCCCAGTGGATTTTTACCATGTCTCTTCAGAGAGAATTTTCATGGATTTCTCCCTCAGTGGATTCTTTGTATTTTCATCCCTAGTGGATACCGTGTCTCCTCAGAGAGAACATTCATGGGTTTTACCTTCAGCGGTTTTTCTTTTATTTTAAATCCCCAACAGTTTTGCCCTCCAAAAGACCCCTTTCACTTTGATAAGTCATGAAATATGACTTATTTACATGTATTTTGGAGAGATTCTATTGGGGTTGTGTTGCATTTCATGTCTAATTAAACTTAAATGGATGTTTGTTGTTCAATTCATTGAATTACATGACTTATGCATTTAAGTGTATTAATTTAATCCCTTATATGTTAATTTAGGCTATGTTTGATTGTAGGCACAAGCTAGATCAGATTGGAGTTAGATATCACAAGCTGGAAGGAGCAAAAGAGAAGAAAAGAGGTGCAAATTAATGTTTGAAAAGAAAAAGAAAAACAAAGCCCACAAGCCCACATGGCCACCAAAGCCCACATGCTCACACTTTACTTTCCTACCGCATCACACAAGATCATTACTCAAAGGAGCTTTAATGAAATTCACGTGGGAGCCTTATTTTGGCTATGGATTGCACATCCTCAACACTTACCCGCATTACACAGGATCATTTGGAACCTTAAGTGAATTTCTCCTTGCCGTGGATTGCATTGCATGCTTTCTTTTTCTACCGCACCACACTAGATTATTTTTCCAATGGAGCCCTAAATGAAAGAAACATGGATAGCAATTTGAAAGTAGTAGCCGCCTAGGAGCATTTATTATTATTATTTTTTAGTTTTCTTTTTTTTTTCTCTCTAGTTTTCTCTCTAGAAATTATTTTCTCTAGTTTTCTTTTTTCTTGGCCATGATTGGCTAAGCCTCTTGCTAGGGCTAGGGGCTATGTTTTCTGTATAAAGGTATGAATACTTGTAATCCTTTCTATTTTTAATGTTAAATACAAGTTGATTGTTAATTATTTGATTCCTATTAATGTATGTTTTATTCCGTACTTTCTATAAGTTCAATCATGTTTTTCTTATGATTAAGGAAGAATATTGCATGGTTTTAATTAGGTTTCGTATTATATAAATTGAAAGGTCTTTCTAATTATTACTCTAGCCACTTTATTTTCTCCGGTAATATAGTGTTACTGAGTTTTATTAGTTCAACCATGTCAAGAGCTTTTTAAAAGGAAAATAATCAACTTATAAATTGTTATTAGAACAAGGTTTTTAACTAGGATTACAAGGAATCATACTGGTATAGAGAAAACACCCCAAAACCCTAGTGCCTTTTTACATATATTCTTTACAAAATTTCCACAAACCAAATCTATTTTATCCTTCTTGCATATTGAATTACATTGTCTTTTGAAAACACAAACTCCCTAAGGATCGACAACCCCTTACACGTACTACAAGGTACCGCTTATTATTGAGCAACATCACACTTTATTAATGTGATGCGTGAGTGTGTGGACTCATGAGCTTCAACCTACAAATGGTTTCATCTATTGACTTTCGATCTTCGATGCTTGAGGGCAACTAAGTCGAAAGAGGGGTACTGTAGACACCCCAATTTGTATCGGTTGATACTTATGGTCCCCGGTCTCAGTGATGACAATTTAAGATCTCTCATAAGACGAATGTGTGTTGAAAATCACCTGGAAAGTTCTAGAAAACAAGTTGAGAAGTTGCCTTTAACCTAATAGGCATGCGCCCCTTTAGAGGTGACGCACATCTGTAGTGAAGAGGCGTGCGCCTCTCCAAAGAGGCGTGCGCTAGTGCCGCCAGGCAGAAACCCTGATTCGTGGAGATTGGCTGATTCCTACGGGAACAGGTCAGTTTGCCCCTTCTTCAAGCAAACCCTAGCCCCTTTATCACTATAAAAGGAGCCCCATACCTCACAAACAAATCATCCCGAAGAGTCTCCACAAAAACACTAAAAATACCAAGAAGCCTAGTATATTAGAATAGAGAGTAGCGAAGCTCTACTGAAGTATAAGCCTAGAATAGGAGAGAGAGAGAGAGAAATAGTTTTAGATGAGCGAAGCCCTACTTAGCAGAAGGTAGTGAGGAAGAGTTCTTGAGCAAGTAATGATTCTCTAGTTGAAGAACTATAATGATAACCCCTTTCTCACGAAACTCCAATCACAAACCTAGGCGTTCAAAGCCTTTCTTGTTTAAGATCAACACACAAACCCCGTCAAAGAGATCAAGTCTGAGAGACCGATGAATTGCTAACTTGCAACAAGCTCTTTAGAGGTTAGGTATGGAGCTTCTCAATAGGCCATACCAACCTCCATGAATATTTTTCTGTTTTACTATTTTTTTTAGGTTTAGTTAGAATAACTAGATCTTTATTGCATGTTTAATCACGCTCCAATGAGCTATGCCATATTTCTTTGATTATTAGAATAGTCTCATATATCATCATGTGTTTTAGGTTAGAATTACAACCTATGTTTATTGTGGGGATGAATCCCATAACTTGGTGAGTGCTGGATGCAATGTGAGATTCCTTCTTTGACCTAAATATTGATGTTATGTCATGCTTTTTTTGCCTTTTGATTGTGCTAGAATTAGTTTACATGCTTTTTGAATGTTTAGAGATTCTTTAATAAACTCCTTCAAGAGTATCAAATAATATAGAAGGAAGGCCAACCATTATGTTGAGTGTTTCTTGGGTGCCTAACACCTTCCCAAGACGTACCTTAGCTCTGGACCTAGCTCAAGACTAGTCTTTTTGTGCATGAAGTCATATTTATGGTTCTTGGACCAATAAAACAAGTGGTGACTCCTTGTTCCTCTGTTTCTAACCTTAAAAAGGTTTGAGAATACGAACAACCCTTAAATAAGAAAAGGTGACCAGCGCGGCATCTCACAGTTATAAAGGCAAAGGGTGGTTAATTCTCTATGGAAAAACTATTAACTTTTGGTTTGATAATTGGTTAGACTCTGGTCCTTTGCGAGAGCTCATTTCTGGTCCATTCCTACCTCATGAGTCCAATATTAATATTTGTGATTTGTGGGACTCCCAAGCTAATTGGGACTTGCGGCATCTTTCCATCCATCTACCTCATAATATTTCCAGCCTCATCTCAACAGCACCATGCCCCATTATTCCCAATCTTGAAGATGTATTTTGTTGGAAGCCATCTAACAATGGCCGTTTTAACTCCTCTTCAACCTACCATTTGGCTTTTGATCTTACTTCCACAAAAATTTTCTCTAGTTGCTAGAAATGGCTTTGGAAACTCAACACTATCCCTAGGGTGATATATTTTTTGTGGCTAGCTTGTCATGATCGTCTCCCCACCAAACTATGCCTCTTGAGAAGGAATATCACTACGAACGATCTTTGTCCATTATGTAAATCTGAACCCGAATCCGTGATTCACACCTTGAGGGACTGTTTCCATGTGAAACCTCTCTAGCTCAAAACGGGATCTGCTCTCCCACAAGACTTCTTTTTTATCTCAAATGTTAAAGCTTGGAAAAAGACATGGTCCACTTCCACTTTGGACACTTCTTTCCATCCTTCTATTCATTGGAAGGATGCTTTCCCTTTACTTTGTTGGAGTATTTGGTCTGCTCACAATAAAGTTGCCATGGAGGGAGCAAAATTCATCTTATCAGAAGTGTTGAAAAGAGCCAAATCTCTTGCTATAGAATTCTTCTTTTCACTACCAACTAAGGGTGATAGCATGCTAAATCAAATACTCTCATTGGTTGGCAACATCCCCTAAAGGTTTTGTAAAAGTAAACACTGATGGGTCAGTGCTTGGTA
The DNA here is from genome assembly GCA_907173295.1 of Fagus sylvatica. Classification (NCBI taxonomy): domain Eukaryota; kingdom Viridiplantae; phylum Streptophyta; class Magnoliopsida; order Fagales; family Fagaceae; genus Fagus; species Fagus sylvatica. The sequence goes on along the minus strand of OU015767.1, from coordinate 3,392,348 downwards.
ATCCGGGACAAGCTGGCTTGGGTGGCTTATTGAGACACAACAATGGGAACTGGTTACGTGGATTCTCCCACAAATTAGGAATCACAAATTCTTTAGCAGCCGAGCTTTGAGGTATTAGAGATGGTCTACTACTAGCTCGGGACCTTAATATTCGCAAACTCATTGTTGAAAGTGATGCTAAATCTGTAGTGGATCTCCTCAAGACCAAGAATCTTGGTGACAATGCTTTTCATCCTTACACTGCTTTAATTAATGATTGCAGGTACCTGATTCTATCGTTTGAAGAAGCCTTTGTTCAACATGCTCACCGCGAGAGCAAGCGCAGATATTTTGGCTAAGGAGGGACACAATCTTTTGATTCCTTTCTCCTTTTATATTTCCCATCCTACTTTTGTTGTAAGCCAATTATTGGCAGACATTTGGGGGGTCTTGTACCCTCATATGTTGTGAACTCTTATTTCGTTTAATGCAATTTCCTTTTCACCAAAAAATAGATAAAAAATAAAACTAGCCCATAGGTTGCCATTAATTATATTTTATTCCACTAAAAGAATATAATTGCACTCTAGGATTTTATTTAATTACACAAGTTATCCTTAACTTATTTGAATTACATTTAAACCCCTTCATTAAATCATCCATAGTGATATAAAGTCATTAAATAAAAACTGTCACTTTAATGTCACTACATCTTATTCCTTGAGTCCCTAATTTAATCTTTTGATTATTCTTATATTCATGTGGAATCAAATTCCTTAGAATATAATTTTAGCAACTCTTTACTAAAATAGATGGTCATCTTTCTAAATAATCAATTATATGTTTATGTCTCTAAAAGAGATTATGGATTCCTTCTTGAGTAATAGTGTTCTCACAATTTTACATGTGATCACCCAATGTATCGTAATCTATTTGACCATATAAGATTGCACCCTTTAATACATCAAAGCAATCTACACTTTACATTTAAGTCCACCATTCTCTCAGGTTTTAGAGTTAATGTCTTAAACAGTTTGTGAGTGAATTAATCCAATTAACAGTAGTTTGTAGAATAATTACTCACGGTGGTCCAGTTCAATGTATTCCAAATATATCAACATATTAATTAGTCACCACTTCCATGATCAAGACAAATCATCTTAATAAATATGTTATAGCCTATACAGATGAAACGCCTAATTTCATCAAAGATTACGAACTTAGATTTATGAGTTTACAAGAATTTGTGATTTAGATCTTCTATATGAAAATCATATTTTCATACCTTAATCACATTCAATGCATCTCATGGACTTTACATAATATCAAATATTTATATATTTATTTTCTTAAAATAAATTTTTTTATTATATAAAGTTGTTACACAAATTGAACTTTAGGGCATAAATCCCAACATTTATATTGATATTTATGTACCCTATGCTATTTGGCTTTGATTTTTCGTTGCATCAAGCATGAAAATTCACAAGTTGCTAAATTACAAAACAAATAAATCACAAGCACAGCAAAGAGCCTTATATAACTCAATTAGTTGGTACATTCTTGTGTTTTTCAAAGCTAGAAGACATCCAGGTTTAAATCCCCCCTCCACCAATTATCGAAAAAGAAAAAAATCACAAGCATCAAAATCTCAAGGGGTTGGTCTAGTGATTCTTAAAATCTCATGAGATCCATGAGCTCCTACATTTGAAACCTCTAGTCAACATCTTAGAGTCATCCCTAAGGGATTCCTCATTGTAATTACCTCCAACATCTTGGAGTGCTATCGTGGTTGTTCGTGAGGCCCACTCATATGTAGAGACCTACAAACTTCCTTGTCCATTTTGTCATTAGTTGGATACTTTGTTGTAACCACGTGGGAAGAATCAGGGTTGTCTCTAGGCTTAAGACCTAAGGCCCCCAATTACAAAACGGCCTAAAAAATTGTGTTTTGATACTTAGTATAAGAAACTGTTTGAACAAAACTAAATTTGTAATTAATCAAGTTATGAATCAATTTTATTCAAACTAATACTTAATTAATTATCCAACTTCTATAAATCAAAAGGGTGTACTTGGTCCGAATTATGCCTCAACTAAGAGGACTTTTTTCATGATCCAGAAATAGTAAACACTTAATGATTTAATTACAATTTGATGTGCAAATTAATAATAGTAAATCCCTAAGTTAAATCTGATCACAGATTTAAACTCGAGATAAACTTTACAGTTTAAAAATGTAAATGAGTTTGAAAATGACAAAAATATAAACAGTAAACCAAAATATGTATTAAGTTGTAATTAAGTACAAATATTCTAAATATGGATAAGAATAACAGAAACTTACAAAGCAGAAGTCTCCTGTTACTCTCAAACACTTAAAGAACTCGAACTGCAGAAATCAACACTTAATCGATCTAAAAACACACTTGGAACACACTTAAATGTACTTTAACACATTGAAATACACTGTTTTACACACTAAAGAACACTCAAACACACTTTGAACCACAAATGGACTCCTAAACTCTGGAAAATATGCGGGGGTTGGTAACTGTCTTTTTTTCTTCTATTTATACCCTCATCAAGCAATAGTTCCTCCAATTGAACAGTTACCTTTTATTTCAAATTTCAAATCTTTGGTGAATCTAGTTCATGACAGAGAGATAATCTTCCCGAAAACGATTGCACTTGTCTTGTACTTACACAAATCAGCAATAAACTATTAATTGGCAGTTTCTTAAAATCAAACCGCTTTATAATTGTTTTTTAGATAAGATCATAGTACCTCGAGGTGTCCTCGGGTCCCCCATTTGGGCTTTCTATTCAAAATAACATAAGCTTGTCTTATTTGGGCCTAAATAGTAATTCGAACATCTGAAATAAATAATTTGTACAAGTCCAATCCTGTTTTTGGGCCAAAAATTATTTAATGTGCAAACAGAAACCAAAAAATATAAAATATAAAAATAAAACATAGGAGGGTTATCTTCTCTCCGCATTTAAGAAAGCCCAAAACATATCAAACCCATAAAATTTCAACGCAATTAAAATCTTAAATTGGTTTACAAAAAAAATATAAGAAACCAAAAAATAAAACATAGGAGGGTTTTCTTTTCTGGATAAGGATCCTCTCCATTTGAAATAAAATGGAGAGTCTCCATTTCATGGTCCAGATTAAATATCACAGATCTAACAGTGTACAGACTGCCACGTCATTTAAAATTTTAAATGACAAGGCAATCTATATATCGTTAGATTTGTGAAATAAAAAACCATGAAATGGACAAATGGAGAGATCCAAATGGAGAGGATCCTTATCCTTCTTTTCTCCGCATTTAAGAAAGCCCAAAAAATATCGAACCCATAAATTTCCAACATAATTAAAATCTTTTTACTAAAAAAAAAAAAAACATGTTTTGAATGTGCTGAATGATCATATATAATAGGTATTTTAGATAAATATTTCAGAAATAAACAATAAATTCATCAAAAAGAATTACAAGATATTGAAATAAATAAACTAAAAGATAACAATGAAAATTATAATAATGTTCAAACATTTAATATGATAATTCTTAATTATATAAAAACCCTTCTTCTTCTTTTTCACAAGCAGGCATTGCTTACAGAATTTACTCACAATACTTGTTACACTTGTTTATGCATAAAGAAGTTTTTCAAAACTAAAAATTGATGAAATCCTACGTAAGATCTATTTTGTCACAAGAAAATTAAGTAAATGATCTATTATCAAGTGAAAAGAGATGAGAGAAAAACATAAATACAAAAACTTAATTAGTAATCTTGCATCTCAAAAGAAAGAAGAATAGTTTTTAAATAAAAAAAGTCATAATGTAGAAAGTTAAATAACCATTTAAAAAAAAAAAAAAAAACTTGTCCTTAAATTTTATTGTTTTAGGCCTCAAATTGTATCAAAACGGTCCTAGGAGAATCCTCATTTCCTCTATTTTGTGCTATATCTTGCACCTTTTTGAAGGAGATGACAAGGCTTCCTCTTCTTTGTATAATATGTTCTTATTAACTTATATAAAAAATAAATAAATCAAAAGCACAACTATAAGATTTAATTTGTTTAGCAAAAAAAACTATAAAGTTTAATTTGTTAATTTTTGCAATCTTAAACACAATGTTATTCTTTTTAAATAGTCTTAGGCTTAATTTGTTACTTTTTAAAACCTCATTATTTAATTTATTACGTTTTAAAACTTTAAGGTTTAATTTATTACTTTTGAAAATATAGGATTTAATTTATTACATACCCTAAACTATAAGGTTTAAAATATAATTTATCTTAAAAATAAAAGTGATAGATACACAAAACTCTCTTATGATTTCTCCGTAGAGCACGAAACCCTCTTGAAATTTTGAATATAACACTTAACCCCTAATAATATTTTTTTTATGATTAAATTGTTAATTGTGTAATACTTAGGGAGAGTTTGGTAAGACGGTAACAAACCAAATTTTTTGGCTAAAAACGCTATCATGATTCCATTTCACACTTTTAAACTTTATCAAATGTCCAAACAAAGCCTTCTGGTAGCAAAACGTGTTTTTTTTTTTTTTTTTGTAAGTGTAACACAAAAAACCATTGGTATTGTGGTATTGTTTTATATGAAAACACAGGTCTAAATATGGACATGTGTCATCACTTGTTGATTCTCCAACTTACAGATAAAAACAAACTCTCATCAGTAAATTTGAGAAACAGAAGAAAATTGGGTATGAAATTAGGAGTTTAGCGGTGTCAATTTTCATCGTGCTCGGAGGTTTGCTGAAAGCAGAGATCGGAACCCTAACACTTCTCTCCAAGGTAGTTTTACTTTAATCCCTCATTTTCTCCAAATTTTAACATAACTAGCTCGTAAATTAGATTTGGAAAGATGGGAATTTATCCTCATCAAGAATCATTTGGATGTCATTGTAAAAAGTTTTCATTTTTTCATTCAAGATTCATTTCTAACTGTCTGCTACAAAACCCAAAACCCCAACTGTGTTTAACTTTAATGGGAATTGCTTACTTTCATTCACTTCCATGATTCATGATTCATGATTCATGACCTTGCTTTTACTTCTCAATCATAATATAGGAATGCTTCAGCTCTAGCTTTGCCTTAAATCCATACAAATTTTGTTGGCTTTAGAGAAACACTTTGACAGAGAACATGAGTGGCAATAGACAGAGAACCCTTGGGGGTGGGGGTCAGCATGTACTGGACTACTTGAAGCGAATGCACGCAGACAATCCCGCTTTCTTCTATGCAGTTCAGGGTGATAATGATCAATCTAGTGGAAATATTTTCTGGGTAGATGCAACATCCAGAATGAACTATTCTTACTTTGGGGATGCTGTCCTATTTGACACCACATACAGGACAAACCGGTATAAGGTACCATTTGCCTCATTCTCAGGGTTTAATCATCATGGGCAGCCTTTGTTGTTTGGTTGTGCACTCATGGTCAATGAATCAGAGTCCTCCCTCATATGGCTGCTCCAAACTTGGCTTAATGCAATGTCTGGACGACACCCCGTCTCTATAACAAGCGATCCAGACCGGCTTGTACAAGTTGCTGTTGCACAAGTTTTTCCTGAAACCCGCCATCGTTTCTGTAAGTGGACCATATTCAGAGAAATGCAAGAGAAACTGGCTCATTTGTATCAGTCACATCCTACTTTTGAAACGGAATTCAAGAAGTGCATAAATGAGACTGAGGCAATTGATGAGTTTGAGTCATGCTGGGGATCACTGCTGGAGAGATACTATCTCATGGGTAATGAATGGCTACAGTCAATGTACAATGTTCGGCAACAGTGGGTCCCAGTTTACATGCGAGACACTTTCTTTGGAGAGATATCTAGAACTGAAGGAAGCAAGGGTTTAAATTTGTTCTTCGATGGATATGTGAATGCATCCACTACCATACAGATGTTGATTAAGCAGTACGAGAAAGCTATAGCAAATTGGCATGATAAGGAATTAAAGGCAGATTACGATACTACTAACACTACCCCAGTACTGAAGACACCATCTCCCATGGAAAAACAAGCTGCAAATCTTTATACAAGGACAATATTCATGAAATTCCAAGAGGAACTGGTTGAGACCCTTGCTAATCCTGCAACCAAAATCGATGACTCGGGGACAGTCACCACGTATCGAGTGGCCAAATTTGGGGAAGACCACAAGGCACACACTGTGACTTTCAATTCTTTTGAGATGAAAGCTAGTTGCAGCTGCCGAATGTTCGAGTATTCTGGAATTATTTGTAGGCATGTATTAGCAGTTTTTAGAGCAAAAAATGTTCTCACTCTTCCGTCTCAGTATATATTGAAACGATGGACAAGGAATGCCAAGATTGGTGCTGTGTTGGATGAACATGCAGCGGAGTTGCCAAACAGTTCTCGGGAATCTTTAACCGTGCGGTATAATAATCTTCGTCAGGAAGCAATCAAATATGTAGAAGAAGGAGCAAAATCTATCCATGTTTATAATGTGGCAATGGATGCTTTAAAAGAGGCTGCTAAGAAGATTGCTGCTGTGAAGAATCGAGGTCCAGGAGCTACACAGGGTGGTACTGTGGTAAATGGAGGTGGGCAAGAATTGCATGCAACTCAAGAAAATCAAATGGAAACATATCAATCTGCGGTAAGTCTCTCTCACCCTGAAAGCTTATCTATTTCAAGGGCCTTCATTAGTGTCACAAGTGTGTTTGCTAAAGTCAGCTTTTGTACCTGTTCAGATGGACTTGCTAAGTGTGGGTTAAATTATTTAAAAGCAAAAAGAGATGTTTACTTTGGGGAATCTTGGAACTTTGAATGTGATTTTTTTTAGTAGTTTTTTTAATTGATCAATTAGGTATTTGCAATGATTGCATTTCCTAAATTAAAGAAAATGCTTTCCTGCGTTATCTTGTAAAACTTCCATGTTTAATTGTTTGGTCTCATTTGGTCAATCAGCTATAGCTCAAATTGTAACATGGTGGAGGGTGAGATCATGAACTTAAGAGCCACTCAGTGCATGTGTTATTTACCAGCAAAAAAGAAAAGAAAAAAGGAATTTGATTAGCCATTTAATTAAACAAAGATGTGTAGTTTACTAGTATGCAAATAAATAGAAATGCACAAATTCTCTGTAAAGCATTTCAGAAAATCAAGTACAACCTTGTGGCATAACTATAAAGGACAGGTCTCATCGTTATATGCTTGTTGTGATGGTGCTTGCATTTCTATCATGATTTTGATATAAATCATTAATTTATTGGTCAGGATGAGAAGAAAAAGAAAATTAGTGAATTGACTGCTGAGTTGGAGAATACAAATCAACGATGTGAAGTGTATCGAGCAAACCTGCTAGCTGTTCTGAAAGATATGGAAGAACAGAAGTTAAAGCTATCAGTGAAGGTTCAAAATGCGAGGCTTAGTTTGAAAGAATGAACAATACAATGAATCCATGCATGACAAATTTTATATTTCTTGTATATCTTTAACATACTAGTAGCTTTTTTCATTGAGTCTGCGAGGGGGGAGGAGTTTGCAGCAGCAGGCAGTCGTTGTTTGATTTGAAACATTTACTTTTCCTAAGTTGTTTAGAATGTATGAGAAAGATGTTAGATCCAATTGTGCCTAGTATCTGGCTGGATGAACCATATGTTAAGACTAAAGACAGTAGGAGCAATCGTTGTACCCCAAATGTTGGTACCTGTGACTACTCCTGATGCAATTTGAAGTGCAGAGGATGGGTAAAAGGGCAATTATTAACGTTTTAACAACGATGGCTTAAAGTTGTCATGTGGTGAGTGATGCTGAATAGTGCGAGCGACATTCTGAGGCAGGCGGATGAATATACTGTGATTAGCCACAAAGAAGAAAAATAAAAAGATTAATATGCTGTCTTGTTTGAACAGGGATTACATGCTATCTTGTTTTGATGTGAATCATGACATTAAAATAAAATGTTTGCCTAGTATCCTTTTTTGGGCAAACCATCTGCTCACCACTCGCTATCTGCCAATTAGTAGCATAAGAACAATTCTAGTTGGGAGCATAAATCATGTAAATTGTCAACTAGTCACTTTTCTATTTCAAAGGCACCACACACATCTTATAAATTTCACTGGGAATTACGAATTGTACAGGATCAGGGAGACACCCGGTGAAACCAACCACCAAGTCTCTGCAATATCATAATTAATTTAAGAGAAAACAAAAACCCATAAATAACGGGTAAACGTGGATTCTGGCAAGCCAATTTTCCAAAACTGATATGGGACTGGACCAAGTTGTGATGACTTTCTACACAATCAGATCAATTGGACAATAATCTACTGTTTGACAGGCATATCTTCAAGACTTGAACTAATTTCTTGACACCAAACAAGTCCATCCAAGAATCTTGAGTATCCCTCTGACCTTAGCGGGCCAAGACTTACATTTCTTCATTTGTAAAGGTTGCTTGTCATACAATACAAAGATGTTTACCAGCTGCATGATCATAATTACAAATTTTGACGTTACACTTACAAGCCAATATAACGTAGGAGATAATCCAACTGGATTAAAGAAGAGGATAAAATTGTGTAAATTTATTGAAACAGGAAAGATCCAACGAAAAAGCATTTACATGGTGAAATGTCATGCGACTCAAACCACTAAAAACCAGAATCTGCAGCCAAGATGTACAACATGAATAGGATCCTGCACCTGTAGGAGTTTCCATACTTTCCTGATGGTCCAGATTCCAGAATAATTTTTCTACGTACATCAGACATAAGGCAAGAACATCTCCATAGGGTTTGAATCAAGTAACTACCACTTTGAATTTATTACATTACACATCTAGAGGCATCAATTACACTGAGCAAGGCAATGTAACATCCAACTATCCAAGACTACCCAATTTCTACACCAACAAAAAGAGCATTGTTGAACTAAATAGACTTAAATAGAATAAATAGAAACTACATGTATGACTGTATTGCATTTTAGAGGCCGTCTTTCATACTAATCTTTATGTTTTGCACTTTAATTGACAACTGCTGCTTATGATCCTCAATATCTTTTAAAACTGAAAGCAGGTTAGCCCGATAAACCTCACATTTCCGATTTGCACTCTCCAGTTCATTGGTAAGTTCTCGGATTCTCTTGTCCATATCATCCTGCACATACAAAATAATGTCACAACTCACAACCAGACACAGCAGATCTGCCAATATATACAGAAACCCAGATGTAGCAATGTCAAATTGGAATGCATCAATGAAAACTATGAGGACAGTACAAGCAAACCATAATTTAAAATGGAGTGAATTATGTGAAAGCTCTGTTCCAGGTGCCAAGTACAAAACTAAAATAATGTAAAAAGTAATAATAATAATATTTTGAAATAAAAAAAAAAAAAAAATCATCCTTCCTTTACAACCCATTAGGCATGCAATTTTAAGGGGATCTCAAAGAAAGTGTTAGGTCCAAATCACCAATGAATAGTGCATTAGAATGGTATGGTCCTGTTTGAGAAGCCAAAGAAATTACAGAAGTGGCATAATAATCTGACATCTCAACAAAGAAAATTGGATTATTAAGAATGTAATGCTATGGAGTATTGAAAAGAACAAATATATCATTACATCATTCTCAAGCTACTCCACAGCAAAACTGTAATCATCCAATTTAGTTAACAGCATCACATTTTTCAAAAAACTCTCCACTCAAATATACAATGCAGTAGAAATAAACAAAACTCATGGACAATCACCAGCAAATTGTTGTCTACTAAAAAACAGCATAAGAATCAGGGTCCAACATGACTGTGGAGCATTTGAAATGACATTAACGGATAATTAACTGCCACACCAGTGTCAAAGCTGATTATTTCAATAGACACACGTTGACCAAAAGAAAATATGAAATGACGTGATTCTGTAAGGCTTAAATCCAAATGGAAATCATCAACTAGAAGGATGCTCGATAAGATTATGAAGAATAACTTCAAAAACCAATCCATAGCATATTGCTGAGATGACTGTCATATTGCTTAGATGACAATCATATTTGTTACTTAACCTAGGTAATCTCCTGAGGCCATATAATACATGGTTGCACTAGGAACAGACGCTTAAATGGCATAAACTCTTTTATGTTACAGAAACATTTCAAACTCTTTGATGTTCCTAGTCAAATATGAGAGTAAATGGGTATGGAACAAGAAATGAATTGAATCAAAAAACCCTACAGTAGGACACTACCTCCATCAAAGGAAGCAAAAGATAAATCCGGCTCTTCATATTTCTCCTGGACGCAATCTTATCTGCTACACCTTAGCAAGGGTTTTCCAAGATAACCAAGTCCCCATGAAAAACAAGTTACAGAATTAACATTGACAGTTCATCCCAAGAATTTAAGAAGACTAATCAGAAATCCCAATAGTCATCCATGAGCAAGTTAAAATTCTGACGATCACTATTCTTGTCACGGGAAGTATACAGCAGAATAGCCAAGAAAAATAAAAAATTTAAAATTAAAAAAAAAAAAAAAAAAAAGACAGATACAAAATAAAGATTTATCAGCTGAGAAATAAGTCATCCAAAAAGTCCATGAAAGGTGGAGAAAGTATAGGCTTTGGAGCTCCACTTGTAGAGTCTTAAGATGTGGCAAAGATAACTCATTGCCCTCAAAAGTACGATGATTCTCACTTTCCAAATGCACCACATGAGACATGAAGGAGCTGTACCCCCACACACTCTTTAGCCCAACATGTATGCCTGACATTATTCGATGCATATATACTTCTCAGATTAATTTCCTAATACTAATAATGACTAGAGGTGAAGGGTGAATCATCTAATGCAGAGGAGTCCAGATGGTTGTGGCAGAAATTATGGAAGCTTAAGATCCCGGGAAAAGTTCGCCATTTTATATGGCGTGCATGTAACGAAGCCCTTCCTCCCACAAAGCAGAATTTGGTGAAGAGGAAGCTAAATGCTCCATCTGTGAAGGCAACGAGGAAACCACATCCCACATATTATGGGGCTGTCCAATGGCTAACAGTGTGGTCCTTAGTCAAAGGAAAGCTTCAAAAGAGCCGAGTGTCAAATGAAGAATTTGAGCTGATTGTAATGCACCTTGCAAAGGTGCACTCTAGAGAGGAGCTCGAGGTGTGGTCAGTACTGTCCTGGGCTATTTGGAATGCAAGGAACAAGTTCGTGCATGAAGGAGTTCAACCTTGCCCAAGCTCCATTTTTGATTGAGGTGTTGGGTTGCTAAAAGAGTTTCACCACTATCAAGTGGCAGCCCCACCTTAGTTTTTTGATAGCCACTGAACTGTGTTAGTTTTTTGAGTTTGGTGTTTTGTGACTATCATGTCTTTGTTTTAGTGCCTTGTTGTGTGCACATTTGGGCCCCTTTAGGACCCCCTCCTCTGTGAGCTGATTGTAGTTGATCATGTCACATTTGAGTTTACGTTGTACTTTTTATTTTCAATCAATAAAGTTGTTTCTATCTTCTTATCAAAAAAAAATAATAATAATGACTAGAGGTAGGGTGTTCTACTAAGAAGCACTGACACCAGTACGACACGAGACATGGTGATACGGCATTTCTTGAGAAACTAAGACACGACACAACGGGGATACCACAATTAAAATTAATTGATATTTATTTTTACACATTTTATGTACTTTATATATTTTTTATATTTATTTTAAGTTTCAAAGATAATATGTTTTTACCTACAAATAATTAAACTTAAAAAATAAATAAAACAATGCAACTAATAACTGGCTAACAAACACTTTGACAGTAGTATTAATAATACATTTTTTTTATAAGTATAGAAGTATTAATAACAATAATAATTTTTAACATCTTATTATGTTTTTAAGAATCATTGGACCATAAAGTATTAATAAATGATCATCTTAATAATAATTTTATACTTTATAACAATTAATAAAAGTTAAAACACATCCACTATATCAGATATACAGTATAACCGTACCTTATAACAATTTAAAAGGAAAAAATAAAATAAACTTTTAAAACTCATAAGCACAGCTAATTAATTGTAGAGTGTTCTAGAAACAAAAATGGCATAAAATAAAAAGTGAAAGGAAAATCAACAAAACAGAGGCAGGCAAGAGACCAAGACTAGAGAGAGTAGAACTAAGTCACTGACCAGTCGGCGGTGACTTTTTGAGAAAGCAGATTGAAGAGCGATTGGGCAAATGAATTGCCGATCTGACGATCGCCAGCAGCACAACGCATAGGGAAAGAGAAAGAGAGAGAACTAAAAGGGGCTGGTTCAAGAAAGAGAACTGGGTCGCCGATCTGATGATGCAGTGTGATGGGTTTTCCTCTTTTAAATTATTTTTATGTCAGCCATGTCGTGACCATGTCATGACTGTGTCTGAATTAAAAAAATAATTTTTTTTGGCCGGACACTCCACGGACGCACATGCAGCTGTGTCGGACACCGACACGCAACCCATTTTGGCATGTCTGTGCTTCATTCTTAAGTGAACATATATTCAGATGCCATCTCCAACATGTACGTAGATGCATGTTATTAAAAATAAAAACATGCACATAGAGGTACAGTCACGGGGTTTTTGTACCAGATTCATAGACATGTTGCAGGATCCAACACAATACAATTATTTCATGATGGTAGGGCATATAAAAAACATTACAAAATCAAGAGCAGTTCACCAGACAATTAAAAGTAATCAAGAAGAGGAGGAAGGTAAACACATAGAACAAATTTACTTGACAGGAATTAAAGAGAACAAATAAAAGTAGAAAAAAAATTAAACCAATTACATGCAAGTGCAAGGAGACAATAAAGCAAAGGACAGCTAGAAATGAAAATTACTCTGACCTCAGACAAATGCTGTCCCGAGCACCTTTCAGGATCATCAGTGGTGCAATTTGCACGACTTCCATCAGTCACCAAGTTCCCCCTAACACGCCCATTGGCCATGCCTATTTTTCCATCATTCTTTGTTGCACGAGCAAGTTTTTTTGCGGCCACTTGCAAAGCATCCATTGCCACATCATAAGTTTCCAGAGCCTTAGCCCCATCATCTACAAATTTAAAAACCTCATGGCGTAGGGTATTATATCGGACAGTATGCGATTCTAGATAATTGGTATATGCATCACTTGCACGTTCTTCTAAGATAACATTGCTCTTGGCATTTCTCGTCCATCGTTTTAATATATAGTGAGATGGGAGAGTAAGCACATTAGTCACTCTAAATACTGCTAATACATGTCTGCAAAGAAGACCCGAAAACTCAAACATCTGGCAACTGCAAGTTGCTTTCATCTCCAAAACATTGAATTTAACATAATAAGCTTTATGATCCTCCCCAAACTTGGCCACTTGATATGTGATTACCTCCCCATCATCCTCAGCCTTGGATGCCATGAAAGTTAGCGTTCCAACTAGCTCCTCTTGAAACCGCATGAATAGTTTTCTCGTGTAAAGTTCAGATGCTTGTTTCTCCATTGGAGAAGGGGTCTTCAAACTTGGGGCAGTGTTCATAGTATCATAATCTGCTTTCACCTCTTTCTCATTGCGACTCTCTAGAGCTTTCTCATATAGCTTAAAGAACTGGCTCAGATTGGTTGAGGCATTCACATAGCCATCGAAGTACGAATTCATACTATCACTTCGCTGGGTTATGGACATTTCTGCAAAGAAGGTATCCCGCAGATATACAGGTACCCATTGCCTGCGAGCAGAGTAAATTGTTTGAAGCCACTCATGATCCCTGAGATTGTATCTATCAACAAGCGACAACCAGCAAGACTCAAATTCCTCAATCGACTCGGTCAAGTTTACACATTTATGAAAGTCTGCTTCAAAATTTGGGTGCTTGAGAAACACATGGGACAACTTCTCCTGGCATTTTTTGAATATGTGCCATTTGCAGAAGCGATGGCGGGTCTCTGGGAAAACCTGTGTGATGGCAGAACGTATCAGTGCATCATGATCAGTAGTGATTGACAGCGGAGGTCGACCAGACATTGCTATAAGCCACGTCTTAAACAACCACACAAATGATGCTTCAGATTCATTTATTAGGAAAGCACAACCAAACAAAACGGGATGTCCATGATGGTTTATCCCAGTGAAAGGTGCAAAGGGCAGACGGTACCTATTGGACCTGTAGGTAGTGTCAAATGTAACAGTATCACCAAAGTAAGTATAGTTCAGCCTCGCCTTTGGATCAGCCCAGAAAACATTGCTCATAGACTGATCCTCATCACCCTGCACTGCATAGTAGAAATTGGGGTTCTCAGCATGCATTTGTCTCAAATAATCCAGAACGAGTTGAAGGTCCCCTTCTAAGCTCCTCTGGCGGTTATTCCTCATGTAATTCCTACAGTCAACCTCTGTAAACCCAACTTTGCTTATTCCACCATACTCTTTTATGAGGGCAGACATAATCCTTCGTGGACCCATCCCGGCAGCCTGCAAGGTATCTATCAAGGTCTTGGCAGGACCAGAGATTTGCCTGTGAGAGCGGAGGCAGTGCACCTGATCGGGCGGAACCAGCTCATGATTATGTCCCCTGACAAACCCAGACACAACCCATTTCCCTGAGTCCTGCATCTTGACAGACAAGGAAGCTTTGCAGCCCACTCGAGTAATGGTGCGAGGGCGCTTAATCTCTCTATCCTTAGTGCGCTTCTCATTCAAGTTGCGAAACCCCTCCTTCGCACAGACAAATTGCCTCTGTATGATTGCCCCATCCCGCCTGGAACGACGGGAAGAGCTGACACGGGTACTAAAGCCAACACGGCGAGCATACGAATTATAGAAAGCCTTGGCAGCCTCTTCAGACTCAAATTCCATTCCTTCATAAGGTTCAAGGTCCAAAAGGTCCCCTTCAGGAAGGTAAATTTCAGAGCTTGTGCCAGCACCACTGGCACTGATGGGAGTCGGGCTATCAACCATTTCATCATCATCCATGTCCACACCATCATCATCACCACCACCACCTCCCAACCCAATATCAAATTCAATCATCTCATTATCCATGTGGGAATACAATTATGATTACTACTTCAATTGGCAACCAAACCCTGTGAAATTCTCTCTCATATGCTTTGATATTAAAAATGTGTAATAAGTCTCTCTACAATTCTCAGACATATACTAATACAAACTATTCTAATACCAAAAAAACAAAAAGGAACAAATTGAAAAACAAAGCACTGACCCTCATATGCGTAACCCAACTCTGTTTTTTTTATATATTGAGAGAGAGAGAGAGTGTGTGAGCTCCTGCTACATCTTCAGCCAAAAGAATCTCAGCCCGCAACCCATTATAATATAGCAAATGAAGAAGAACCCAACAAGGAAAGCCAAAAAAAAAAATGAATTTTTTCTGATGGGGTTTCTGCAAAAGTTGTGGGTTTAACACAGAGAGACAGAAATGTGAGGCACAGAGTGTTTGAGAAAAGTTAAGTTTCTTTTTTTTCTAGGGTTTCTATTGAGTATTGAGAAAGAAGATAAAGAAGGAGAGGAGAGAAACCCTAGAATCAAAAGATTTTGATCTGGTTAGGAATTTGGAGGGTTTGTTCTTTGTAATAAATAATAAAAAGATTGTGAAGAAAAATTAAGAAATTAAAACGGAGGCAGAGCGTGAGAGAGAGAAAGAGTTTGAGAATGGTGGGTGGGTGGGTTCTAATAAGCCTGATCTGCTACTTTACCCTTTCTATTTGCAATTTGCAAACGCTCACCTACCGTCTGATTATTAGCTTCTTCGATGATCGGATCCTTGTTTTTAGGCAAAGGGGAAGCACTTTTCTTTTCGTTCTTTTCTCACTTCTTGGTTTAAATATCATTTTGGTCCTCAATTTTTAACCTTTCTGTCAAATTGGTCTCTAATCTTTCAACTGTGTCACATTGATCCTCAACCTTTCAACTTTATATCAAAATGGTCTCTACCATTAAGTGTTGGATGGAATATGTTAACATAACTAACGATTTATTTTTAACTAGTCACAAACTCGTGCGATGCACCAGAAAATTACTAAAAATTAAATGTAATGAAATATTTTGGATTTTTTTTTTATATATGTTGAATATGTATTTATTTAGAGAATTATAATATAATTGTTCAACCATATAAATTTATAACACAATTTGTAGGGGCAAAAAAAGGTTAACAATAAAATTTATAACACAATCCATGAATTAAGATGTATAAAAAAAAATAAAAAAATAAAAAAAAATCCGTAAACCTATAGCTTTTATACATTACACATCCTAATCAAACTTCTCAAAATTTCAAAGTCTTACTCTTTGTATGATACTCAAAATTTCTTACTCCTGGCCGTTGTAGAACACTCAAAATTTTCAATAAACCCATACCAAATTTAGACTCCAGAAATAAACTTATTCTTTATTTAAATCCCTTGTCAGTTTTCTAGAAAATAAAATAAAATACCTTGTCACAAAAATAAATATCTATGATCACACAAATACTAAGCAAGGAAGTTAGGTTAGATACAATTGATGAAATTATGACCATGATTACGCTTTTGAATAACAGTGCACATCGATGTATATCCATTAATCCATGCGACGATCCACACAGCACAGCAAGTGCATATGTTTGTGTGTACTCAGATACACCAAGCTTCAATTTAAACAAAACAGGAACAGTGAACAACTTATAGTGTTGTTCAAAGATATGATTGCAGCTTCTACATCCTCATATGAAGAAAATAAAACAAACCCGAAATAGCCTAAGCTCATATCAGTTACAGCTTTCATAGATGTCAAAAATCAAAAGTAAAGAGAATTTGCCAAAAAAGTAAATAAAACATGTTTTGAAAAGCAATGTGAAACAGTAAAGACATTCCCAAAAAAGTATAAGTTTTCATTCATCTAATGGTGTTTGGCTTAGGCGTTTTCTCAAACACTTTGAGGGTGATGAGATTTGCTTCTCTTCAACTAATAAATTCCATTCGTTCTTCCTAGATTTTGACAAAGG
This sequence comes from Fagus sylvatica, assembly GCA_907173295.1. NCBI lineage: Eukaryota > Viridiplantae > Streptophyta > Magnoliopsida > Fagales > Fagaceae > Fagus > Fagus sylvatica. The sequence goes on along the minus strand of OU015767.1, from coordinate 3,375,338 downwards.
TTCTTCCACTACTCTTGCTGACGTCTCACCAGTAGATGGGTGTTTTTATCTTAGCCATCCCTTGCTACTAACTTTGTTTTAAGCTCATTATCTACTGCCACATTTTTTTTTTATAATAAATGACAACTTTATTGAATTGAGACTGAATCAAGGTTAACAGTGGAGAAGAGAAATGATGGGCAATCTTCTAACCAAACAAATTGTTCATCATTCTCTTTAGAAAACTCAACCAGGGAAAAAGCTACCATGTTACCACATTTGGGAACATTACAAAATGAAATAGAAAGAAACAATGGCATCAACTCTCTAATGTCTTCTATAACCCATCCTAGCTCCAAAAAAACATCTTGACCAGAATTAAGCATAGAAATAAGGGATGAATCAAAGCATTCTATAACCACCGCAAAGAAACCAATTGACAAACTGAAATTTAAGGCACGGAAAACCGATAAAGCTGAGCACCACATCAAGTCCCCTTCTACATCAACCTTCTCACTGGAGGCAGCCATAAATTCACCTTTGAAATTCCTAACCACAAATCCTAATCCCACTTTCTGCTGAGTTTTGAAACCAAAGGAGGCTACATTAACTTTGAAAACTTCTGGAGTTGGAGGGGGATCCATCTATGCACACCTGCTTCTCTTAGACCAGGAGAATCAGTGACTGCTTCTATGTATTCCAATGCATATTGGGCTACTCAGGAGGGACTCAAGCGAGCATCTACTACCACTTGGACATAGATTCATCAAAAATCTCTCCACTAGCTACATATTTAATCACAATTGCCATCCTTGAAAAAAAAAATGGTAAAGGCAAACCCAAATGAATATTTCTTTCCTTTTTTCCCATTTTCCTACCAACCAAACAACCCACAACAAAAACCCCAATTTACCTGCAAGAGAAGTTCATCCAACAGTTACCCATTAACAAACTTGGTAAAGGCAAAGCACAAAAAACGGAAAGGGAAGGTTACCGACGCACAACCAAAGTTGAAGGCGGACCCGTCCATGAGTGGGATTCGAACCTCGCTGAGATTTCGAAGACACGATGCTGATGATTTGGGGTCGCCGAATTTGGTCATCTTCTGGCCGGTAGAGAAGAGGTGGAAGAAGAGAGGGATTGTGATGACAGAGGGTGCTGTCTATAATTCTTAATGTCTTTGTGTGTGCGAGAGAGAGCAAGCAATGAGAGAGGGGAAGTAATCAGGCAGAAAACTGAAGAAAGAAATAAGCCAGTGGTTTAAGAATGTAGGAGGCGTGGCAATGGGTCGAGGCATGGGAGTGATTTTGAGGAAAATAACTAAATAAAAAAAGTTAAATAAATAAGTAATGAGATGTAAATTTGTGAAGCTCTGAAAGCTGAGGTGTCAAAACTCTATGAAGTCAACAAAAAAATAAAAAGTCAAAAAAGTTTTCGGTTTTACATGTTAGTATAGATTTTAAAAATGTCTGATGTGACATGCCAACTCAAATTTTAATAAATAAAAATTTCCAACTCAAATTAAATAAAAAAATAAAAAATTATGAATATCAAACTCACGTGCGTTTCTTTTTTTCTTTCTTCCATCTTAATTTCTAAGGGAACTCGATACTCAAAAAAAAAAAAATTTAATCAAATCCCTAACCCCCTTGTTAAGGTTGGAGTCTTATTTGCTCCTTTTTTCTTGTTCATTCCTCTGGTACTACTTGTATTAAACCAAAGTATATAAACTCTTGTGATCTATTGTGCTTTCCAGTCAAGATAACACTATTTGATACAGATTGTTGCAGTGGTTTCTGATTCAGAATACTAAACTTACAAATCCAGAAAAATTCTTATTATCCTTATACATTCAAGCATCATATAGAAAAACTAAGCACACCAAGATTTCAACATACTGATTATGCTTAGGCTACGATTATAGATTCCTCAAAACAATAAAAGTAATAGGAGATATGCTTAAGTTTCAACGTAAGAGTGAGAGGTGTGCGGGGAGAGAGTGGGGGCCAAAGGAGGGGGGGGGGGGGGGTGCGCATAAAGAGCAAAGAGTAAATATCACTTGAGCTCTATCAAGAAAAAGACAAAGGGAAATTCAAGCAACGAAGAAGGTGAGGGGAAGCAGTGGCGGCGGTTTCCTGAGCTCTTGGGGCCAGCAGTGGAGTGGCTTGGTGAAGGCAACAGGGAGTGGCTGTGTAAGAGGGGGTAAGGGATTTTGTAAGGGTTAGGGATTTGTTTAGGTGAGGGCAACGGGTTCCCTTAGAAATTAAGGCTCCGTTTGTTTCGTTATAAAATATTTTACAATGTAAAATGTTTTCAAATGTAAATGATTTCAGGGAAAATAAATTTTTTTTTTTTCAGTGTTTGTTTGCATTCTAAGAAAATACTCCAGCAAATATTTTACATTGTGTGTTTGGAGCAACGTAAAACAAAAACACAAAAAAACCCACACCCAAAACCATCAGAATTGACCAAAAATTGGAACCACCACCGCGAGCCACTCCACAAACCCAACGTGAGCCACTCCACAACCCACCGTGAGCCACCCCGCAACCCACCGCGAGCCAAAACCCCCACCGAAATCGAATCAAAACCCACCCTGCAACCCACTGAGACCCACTGCACAAAACCAAAAATCAAACCCAAAACCCATAAAACAAATTAACACCAGCCACAACAATTCACTACAAGCCTAAGCCACTGTAAAACCGAGACCACCGCCCCCCAAAAAAATCAGATACTCATAACAAAAAAATTAAAAAAAAAACTCATGAACCGCAACCCATCAGAATTGAAACAAATCACAACTACCAGTCCAATCAAGTAGATCAGCGATGGGTAAGTCCAAATCAGCGTCCGGATCCGCGAAGACCACCGCGACAGAGCTCTAGATCAGCGAACCCCGGTGATGTGAGAGATTGAAGAGGGGGGGAGGGGGGTGTGCTGTGTGTGTGAGATGGTGGGGGAGGGGTGTGCTGTGTGTGCGAGAGAGAAGGGGGAGGGGGGTGCTGGTGTGTGAGAGAGAAGGGGGAGGGGGTTCTGTGTGTGCGAGAGAGAGAAGGGGGAGGGGGTTCTGGTGTGTGCGAGAGAGAAGGGAGAGGGGGGTGCTGGTGTGTGTGCGAAAAAGGAGGCAGAGTTTTGAAAAATGATTTACGAAAATTTTGGGCGTAAACCATTTACCAAAATTTTAAAGGGTGTTTTCCGGTCAACTGAAAATGTTTTCAGTTTGACCAGCATTTTACAAGTAAACAAACACCCGCAAATGTTGAAAATGTTTTACGGAAAATATTTTACAGCGAAACAAACAAAGCCTAAGATGAAAAAAAAAAAATCACGTGCGTTTATTTTTTATTTTTAATTTGAGTTGGTGCCGCATCACATATTTTTAAAATTAAAAATAAAATATTAACCACATCAGCATTTTCCATCCAACACGGCAAGGATCATTTTGACACAAGGTTGAAAGGTTGAAAACCAATTTGACACAACTAAAAGGTTAGGGACCAATTTAACACAAAGGCTAAAGGTTGAGAACGAAAACAATATTTAATCTTATCCTGTGGCAATTTTACCAATTTCAACTTTCTTTGAAAATTGAAGCATGAACTATTTAGGGTTTTTTTTTTTTTTTTTTTTTTTTTTTTTTTTTTTTTTTTTTTTTTTTTTTTCTAAATTAAATAATAATTTCTGAATGTTTTATTCGTCAATTTTGAATTTAAGACCTTATCATCCATTTTATTAGATTAGAGATGACATTTAAATATATTTCTAATTTCACTTATATTTGCAACATACATTTTTTGGTCTCCTTTATAAATTGGAGGCTTAAGCCTATACATTTGGCAATTAGAGATAATTTTCTTCTATTCCTTAAATCTCTCATTCTTCAAACCGAATGTCATCTCAAACCGCTTATAAGACATTCCCAATTAAGCTAATAGACATTCACATTATGTGCATTATTTTTTTCATATTCACATTCACAACATTAAACTTGTCACTTATTATCTAAGAAAATTGAGTTTACATTTTTTTTTTAAATAAAATAAAATCCAAGACTTTGATTATTATGTGCATTATTTTTTTTTTCAAATAATAAAATCACTTTCATGTAACATTTGCACCTATGCATCTTTGGTTGCAGGTTGAACACCAGAAAAAGTATCAGTTAAGCTAAAAAATACTATTGGCTTGTTTAATGGTAGATTAAACCACCATATTTGAGTGATTTCTTTCATCATATTCTAATTCCAAATATAAGAAAAATGACTAAACCTCAAAAACAGTGGAAGAGTGCACAATTAAGAAAGTTGCTTTACATTGGCTAATAGATTTGGCTTAGAGCATTCCCAACCGGTTAGCAAAAATTTTGCTACTTTACCTCTTCAAAAATCCATTTTTCTATTTTACCTAACAACTTTTATAACACATCTCACAACTCACTCTTTATTTTACAATACATCTACATAAAATATAATAAAACAAATCATTTTTAATTATATACTTTTCTAAACAATACCAAACCACACCAAGCCGGAACCCACACCCAACCACTCGGCGTGGCCATCACCAGCAAAAAATAACTCAAACCCACGGAAAAAGGCCTTGGTCATATTTTCCCATCAAAACTACCATTGTAAACTTACACACACACAAAACTATCACAAGTAAATTCATAAACTCTCATTACCCCATCAAGATTCACTACAAACTATTGCCCCCCAAAAAAGTATTGATGCACATTAATTCTAAAGACCCATCAAAACCCATCACCAAAAACCCCCCAAAAAGATCCAAAATTTAGAAAATTTGGAGATAAACAAAGCTACCCATTTCACCAAATTGCACTTTCAGGCTACAGACATACTAAATTGCAGCCACCAACCAAAACCCACAAAATATAACGGCAAAAATCAACAACCACGACCACTAGTCCACTCAAAGATGGCCTGAGATAGAAAGCCAGAACTTATAAGAGAGAGAGAGAGAGAAAGTCAAAAAAAAGTGAAAGAGAAAGAGAAAGAAGGAGAGAGATAGAAGTTTTACATTACCGACTACTGTAGCTTTTTGTAAAAATTTAAGCTACTTTACATGTCCAGATGGGAGTGTTTTTGTGAATTTTGGTGAACAATATCATGTATTTTTGCTAATAATAAGATTTATCTCAGCGGTTGTGAATGCTCTTATGAGTTTGGACTGCAGCATAAAACATTACTCCCCAGATGTTATCTTCCTTTTGTATTTGGTCTGTTACTTTTGTTCTTAGATTTCACAAGTTTTGTGGGCGTATGCATATAATTTCGGGTATACTTCTGTCACCCTTCCTTTTTGGGTGTTGTCTGTCTCCGTTCATTCTTGGGTGTTGTCTGTCACCCCAGTTTCAACTAATACACAATGAGTTAGATGAATGCATAATATGCAAGGAGTTCAGTTTAGGCCCAACCACCATTGGAGGATTGTGGCAATTTAAAAATATTGATGAAAAAGTGAAAAATATGAAGAGAATCAAAGCGTAGGTCGTAGTTTTATTAACTTGTGCTTGGTTAAGTTTCATTTCCAGTTTAAATTTGTTCATTTGGCTAGGCAAATAAAAGCCAATGAGAAAATAAGTTATCCCAAACACAATTTATAGAGAAACAAACAATTGTCACAAGAAACAATTACGTAACAAATTATTTGGGAATTGAAATTATGGGCAAAATGGAGCTTTGCCGCAAGCACGATATAATGTAACCATGAAGGCCTTACTTTCCTCCAAATAGGCAGAGAGAGGTTGCCAACAAAAACCAAGATAGAGAACATCCAACAAGTGCTCTGCATGTGTTGTGTATATTGGATTGCATACTCTCTGTTTAGTATGTTCTTTGTAGCTGTGTATGATGGATTGGTTGTTAGCAGTATTTAGTGCTTGTTTGTTTTTATGATTATTGATATTGTATTCTCTTTTTGTTGAATAAAATCTTATTCATTGATACAAAAACAAAACAAAAGTAAGCATAAAACCATTCAATTCAATTCAACAACAACGAAACTAAGCATAAAAGCATTAAAAAAGAAATCCTAGAATTAAATGATACTCAAACAACTCATCTGCCTCATCTAGTTCAAAGGATCAACCCTCTCAGTCTCCTCGAGGAGAAGCTGCTTACCAGTTGGTTTTGCCAACATATCTGTATGCTCTTGGAATGGAGACTTGGTGAAGCGAGTTTCTTTCCAGAACTCAGGTGTAAGGAACCCATAAGTTTTCAGCAAACAATCAAATGTTGCCTGCCACGAGCCACAAAAAGAAAAAGAAAAAGGTTTTGTAATCACATTCATAAAAAAAACATACAAATTAAAAAAGAGTAAAAAAGATAGTGACCTTGACGAAGTTTCCGAGAGTCTTAGTGGAACCCCTTGAGGAGGTAAAGACATCATCAATCCCAGCAAATTGGAGGACCTTCTTAGGAACCCTAGCAGCCACAATCCCAGCTCCACGTGGTGCAGGGACCATACGCACCGTCACTGACCCACACTTTCCGGTCACCTTACACGGCACCGTATGGGGCTTTCCGATCTTGTTCCCCCAGTATCCTCTCCTCACAGGAATCACTGACAGCTTCGCCAGTATGATGCCGCCACGTATAGCGGTCGCCACCTCTTTGCTACACTTGACACCCAGTCCGACGTGGCCGTTATTGTCTCCGACGACGACGAAGGCCTTGAATCGTGTACGCTGACCGGCACGGGTTTGTTTCTGAACAGGCATGATTTTCATGACCTCGTCTTTCAGTCCAGGGCAGAGGTTGTCAACGATCTGGTGCTCCTTGATTGGGAGAGAGTGGAGGTAGATCTGTTCCAGGGATTTGATCTTACCCGCATGGACAAGGCGTCCAAGCTTTGTTACTGGAACCCACTTCTCCTCTTCCTCGCGACGCCCACGGCGACGTCCACCGCGCCCACGGTCTCCCCTGGGCCTCCCGCCGCCGAAGCCGCGCCCGAATCCGCCGCGTTCACCTCCTCCACCACGCTCTGCCATTGGTTTGGAAATGAGAGGTTTAGACTTAGATTGTGTGTGTGAGAGAGGCGAGGAAACCCTATTAATGGGGCGCTAGGGTTTTTGAGGAATGGGTTAGGGTGTGTTTGGTTACGAGTGTGACTGGAGGTTAGGATAGGGTTAAGAGACCAATTTTAGCCCATCCAAAATGGAAACAGCAGCCCACTCCAAAATATATTTGCTTTTACTTCCGTTTTTCCATTCAATATGCTAGCAAATTGACACCTAATTGTGTCCAACTAAATGACTTAGGTGGCATAAATAGTCATTTCAGCAGTCACTTGTCATTTATATATAGGATCCTGCTACTTTCACACCATGGTGTGAAACAGTGTTTTCACACTATGGATGTGGCAGTAATTGATTGGGCCACATCAGAGATGGGTCCCGCGGGTCCCACAAGTGCAAAATCAACAACTTTAATGAAGAATGCAACTATCTTTGTTGCCAAACGCACTAAAAATTGGGCTAAAAATGGGGCATGGGAAGCACGTGAGGCAGCCTTGCTTTTTTTTTTTCCCTCCACTCCGCCTGGTCTTCTTCTTCAGCATGCCTGAAACAAACGGCCACTGAAACAGCCACAGCAAGCAGAAAGTAAAAAAAAAAAAAACACAACTTAGCCGAGAAGATCACGTCAGTTCTAAGGTTGGATTTTTGAAGTTTTGCTACTTATTATTTCTTGCCAATAATAATGAAACAGTAATCCTAAACATAGAAACCTTTTTTCTGTAAAACAGTGTTGCTGCCATTGTTGGTTGAGCTTGAGCTTGAGCTTGAAACAAAGTCACCATTTGGAGCAGAGACAGAGACCAACATTTGAGATTTGGAGCAGCATTTAACGTGAGTTTTGGAGTTTTGGAGGTGCATTGCACTGGTGCATTGACTGCACTGTTCACGTGGTATGCATTTTTTTTTTCCTCTTTTTCTTTTTTGTTAGTTGTGTATATTATTTAAGTTTATTTTTAGTGATAATCTGTACATATTGTTTTGTGTAATAAAAAAAAAAAAAAAAAAAAAAATTATGCTTGTTTTAGGTGTAGCAAAATATTCATGATTATTGTATTATGGCTATAGATGTTTAATGGGTTTTTTCATGTTATTTTTTAATGATAATTTTAGTGAGTGTGTGTTGGTGTGTTTGAATGTTTTCTGTTATTGATACTAGTCACAATGTAATACTTTAGGTTTAGGTTGTATATCATTATTGGTACATGATAAATTATTTGGTAGAGTTTACATTACATGTTATAATTAACTTTGGTATTTGGCTTATAGGTTGTTGCAGTCATGAGTACACAAGAGATGGATGGTGTTAGATCCTTTGGTGCTAGTAATAGTTTTGTGGAGGATTTACCACAGCCTGTTGAGGGAAACATGCAGGAGGATACACCTGAGAGTGTGAGGAATTCAGTGATTGAACCAAGGGTTGGAATGGAGTTTGATTCACTTCAACAAGTCATTGAATTTTATAAGCATTATGCTTATTCGAAAGGATTTGCAACAATGACAAGGAATTCAAGAAAAAAGAAGGGCTTTAGTGAGACTTCTTACGTAAACTTGAAGTGTAACCGAGAGGGAAGATATAGTAGTTCGGTTGATGATCCTTCCAAGAAGAGGTCGACAATAAAAAATGCGTGTGAAGCTGGGATCAAAGCTTCGATGGATATTACCGATAAAAAATGGAGGATATTGAGTTTTATTGAGGATCATAATCATGATTTGAGTCCTAGTAAATCCAGGCATTTTGCTGCTTTTCGGCATATAAGCACGGATACAAGGAGGAGACTCTTGATTAATGATAATGCCGGTGTTAGGATAAATAGTAGTATTAAGGCTTCCGTCGTTGAAGCAGGGGGTTATGAAAATGTGACTTATAATCAAAGAGATGTTCGCAACTTTCTCGAAAAGGAACGTCGTTTAAAGTGTAAGGAGGGTGACGGACAAGCCTTGCACGATTACTTCGTTAGAATGCAAGCTAAAAATTCTAACTTCTACCATGCATTGGATTTGGATGATGAGTTACGTGTGCAAAATGTATTTTGGGTTGATGCGAGGAGTAGGGCAGCATACGAATCCTTCAATGATGTGATCACATTCGACACCACATATCTAACAAACAAGTATGATATGCCATTCGCCCCTTTTATTGGAATTAATCATCATGGTGAATCTATTATACTTGGTTGTGGGTTATTGTCAAGTGAAGACACGGATTCGTTTGTGTGGGTATTTAGGCAATGGTTGCAAAGTATGTGTGACATTGCTCCAAAAGCCATTATCACGGACCAATGCCAAGCAATGCGGCGGGCCATTGAAATAGTTTTTCCGGAAACTGTTCATCGTTGGTGTATTTGGCATATTACGATGAAATTGCCGGTGAAGCTTGCTGGATTGGAAGCTTATCAAGATATAAAGCATTCTTTGCTTAAAGCCGTGCATGATTCAATGACAGTGGAAGAGTTTGAAGAAAAATGGAATCATACCATCACTTTGCATCATCTTGAGGAGAATGAGTGGTTGGCTAAGTTATATGAGGAACGGGAGCGATGGGTTCCTGCATTTCTCAATTCCAATTTCTTTGCGGGAATGTCGTCAACCCAACGTTCGGAATCAATGAATGCCTTCTTTGATGGTTACTTACATAGCTCTACAACCTTGAAAGTATTTGTGGAGCAATTCGAGAAGGCAATGCGGAATAAGGTTGAAAAAGAGATTTTATCAGATTTTGAGTGTTTCAAAGGCAAGCTGGAGTGTTCATCATCATCTCCTATGGAGAAACAGTTCCAAGAAGCTTACACCCATGAGATTTTTAAGCGGGTGCGACTAGAATTTGCTGGGAGACAAGGGTTGTATCGTAAATGAGCTTGTTAGAGGTAGTGATGAAGTCAAATACAAGATTGAAGACGAAGCATGCCCAGGGAAGCTTTTTGAAGTGAGATTCAGTAGCTCCTGAATGCTTGGTTGGCTGTGTATGTCGCATGTTTGAGTTTAGGGGGATATTATGTAGGCATGCCTTATTTGTGCTTTCCCAGCAACGTGTGACTGTACTCCCTGACAGGTATATACTAGACAGGTGGAGAAAGGATATCAAAAGAAAACACACTTACGTCTCCACTTGTACAGATGATGTACAACATAACCCTGTCTTGGAAAGGTACGAGAAGTTACATAGACTAGCAGTCGGTGTGCTTGAGATAGGGGCTGAGTCTGTAGAGAATTTCAATGTTCTAGAAAAGTTGTTAATTGATTTGAAAGACAACTTTTCTCGTTCATGTGATAAACAGCCCTCGTCTCAGAGAAAGAATAGTGTTGGAGCTGCTCCTGATGTTGTTAGGACTGAAGTTGTAAGGAGTCCTATGGTTGTGAAGCGTAAGGGTCGACCTAGGATGAAACGGCTAAAGTCATCAATGGAGGAAGCGGTTTCAAAACCAAAGAAGAAAAGGAACACTGCCGCTGCTAGGAATCTTGCTCATTCTACATCAACTACTGGGGTACATAATTAAAAGACCACACTTCTTTTAATATCCTAGTCTATTATTGTTTATTAATTTTGGTTTAATTGTGATTGGATGGCCTAGGTTGGAGGTAGTGCTTATGGAGATGGCTCTACATCAAACATGGTAAGTATAGGTGATTTGCATTGTTATTATTCATATGTAGCAAAGATGTTATTTTGGGGCTTATGGTTGAATATATATATATATTTTTTTGTATTGTAGGAATATCCAGTGTCCATGCCACATTCAAATGATGGAGTTATACACTTAACAAATCCAATGCCTTCCCAGAGTTTTGTGTCTGAGGTAAAGATATTTGTAATGTGGAAAAATTGGTTATTAAATCCTATTTATTGCATACTTATTGTACCATGTTTTCTTTTACAGTCAATGTCACAGACTCAAGCTCATGGAAACGAAGACCAAGCCTTAAACCTTACTTGATTAGATATATGTAAATAATTTTTTTTTTTTTTTGTTAAACGATCCTCCTTTTTTTGTATTACGGAAGGATGTGTTGGTAGTTAGTTTTTTTGTATCATGGAAGGATCCGTCTCAATCTCCTATATCCTTAGCGTTGTTTTTTTTGCAAGAGGAAAGAGAAAGTGTAGGCTCCTTTCATTTCATTAATATACACATTTGATTGTATTGTTTTTAGCTAGAGTGGATAATTAATGTATTTTGTCGTTCCAATGCAATGATAATGGAAGTGCATACGTATTTGAGTTATTGCTAGTGGGTTATTCTAAGTTTTTTATGTATTCAGGTCATGGTGAATTTCATGAATATAGTAATTTTATGAAAGTTATGTTAGTGGTATACTTTGAACCAAGTTTGCAGAAATTGGCTAAGTTAAAACAGGTTTCTGGGTTGGTTTCTGGGTAAAGGCAGGTTTCTGGGTAATATGGTACTGTGCACCAAGTTTGTAGAAAGTGTGGACAATTTTGTCCACACTTTAACAAAATTGTCCACACTTTCAGGCCAATAGGAACACTGTTCACGTATACTGTTCACGATACTGCTCACGTATACTGTTCACGTATACTGTTTACCATTGCTCTTCAAGTGTGGACAATTTTGTCCACACTTTGTTCAAATTGTCCACACTTTCTGGGGGAAGAGTTTACTGTTCACTGCCAGAAAGTGTGTATAAATTGTCCACACTGTTTACGCATAAAACACTGTCCACACTTTCAAATAAAATGTGGACAAAATTGTCCACACTTTCATAAAATTGTCCACACTTTTATCAGAAAGAGTTCACTGTTCACGTAAAACACTGTTTACGTATCTGACAGAAAGTGTGGACAAACTTGTCCACACTTTTATCAAATTGTCCACACTTTCTGGGGATGAATTTTACTGTTCACGTTTAATTAAAATGTTCATATGGATAACTGTTCACGTGACTGTTTAGTGTTCTAATGTGCATCAAATTGCATGAATTTGCATGGCCATTGCAAGAAAATATACACATTAATGTCCACACATTGATGCAAATTGTCCACAATTTCTGGGCAGACTTAAATGTTAAAATAAAACATTTTTCTGGTACACAACACATTTATTGAATACATTTCACTACATTCATTCATTCACATTCATTCAAATAAGCATCCTCATTCATTCAATCAAATATTGTCTAATTACAAAAAGTGAAAAAGTGGTAATGACTACACATTGAATACACATTTATTGAATTTGATAATACAACAATAAACCATAATACCACAATTAAGGCCCACAATTACAGCAAGTCCTATTGTTAACAACTTCTTCAACGATTGGATGTCATCACGATGTACTGGTTGGACCATATCACGCATGCCACGCATCTCTGACTGAAGTTGATGCAAGTCCAGTAACAGTTGTGATGCATCAAGCAATTGTGATGCATCAACCATGGATTTAGAACTGGTTGCTTGTGATATCTCTTCCATTCTTTCACAGCCAGCTCGTTGGTTGATGGGCAAACACCAAGAAAAGAAACCGCATCGGTTGGCAGCACAACAATAATACAATTTGTTTTTGTTTAAACTTGATTCTGAAATCCTAACTGATGCTCTTTTGCCACAAACACAGTCTAAATTTCTAAATCTCAGCCCATCTCTAATTGCACTATTTACTGATGAGGAAGACATCTTTGCTGCAAAGGTATTAAAATATGAATTTATATTATTAGGTTATTAAAAAATCATATAATATATTAGTTTATGTCAAAAAGCTTAGGGTTTTGAATATTAAGGGTTTGAATATTATTTAAGTTGAATAAATCATAATTAGGGTTTTGAATATTAAAATTTTCAATATGATTTAATTTGAATAGAATATGATGCAATTAGGGTTTTGAATATTAAGGTTAATTGAGGAATTAAATCAAGAACAAAGAGAGAGAGAGAGAGAGAGAGAGAGAGAGAGAGAGAGAGAGCATACCGAGACCTGAAGGATTCACAAAGTTGAACAAATAAAGAGGAAAATTGAAAACAACCAGCACCCCACTAAATTTCGGTCACAACCCAGTACAAATTTGGTCACAGCCCAGTAACAAAATCACATCCCACTGTTCAGACACCTAACACGCAGAGAAGATGGAGTGAGATTGAGAAGTCTTGTAAGCATTTAATGCTCTCTGCCAACCCAAAGACAGCTAACCCGAAATTGAGAATGGAAGAAAGACGAAGAAAACGTAGAGGCAGACAGCTAAGAAGAAGAAGAAGAAGCAAGATCGGGTTTTGTAGCTGAAGCACTTGAGGACTCTACTTCTAGCCGAAGAACACAGCAGCAGTAGGGACGTGCAGCTCCAAGAAGAGGACAGTTCGGCTGATGGGATTGCCGTGTCCTTGTGATCAGAAGATCACATCAGCCCCATCAGCCCGTGTTTTGTTAACCAGCTAAGAATGAGGTGTTTTAGTTGTACTGTGTAAAATATCAGCTCTTTCAAAGCAAGTATATACACGTTGAGCTGTTTGTTTTAGTTGTACTGTGTAAAAAATCAGCTCTTTGAAAGAGGAAATATATGCCGTGTAACCAATTGTTAGTGCAATTGCAAATGCAATTTATATCATAAGTGTGTAAAAATTAAATAGTTGATTTAATAAATATTTATTTATTCAATGGATGAGATTAAAAGTGAATATTAAAACTTTTAATCTTAACCATTAAAGCCAATTGCATGCTGCAATTATGCAAATCCATGATCTCAGGTTTTTTATGCGATTGCATAGGTTGTTTAAAAAACTTTGTTGATATTAATACAGTTCATACAAGGATTATAAATACAATTTTAGAGGCTTTTTCTATTTATCACTTTTATTTTTTTTTAATTATTATCAACAAACAACAATAAAAGAAAAATAAAAATAAAAAATAACTATAGAAGACTTTTACTCCAATTAACAGTCTAGATATAGATATTCTCTTAAAAAATTTGTCAGTCAATTTTAATATTTTGTTAAAATTTCACACAATTTTACATGTAGCTATTTTATAAAATAATTACAAAATTCTATTTGAATTATGACCCTACATAGATTTGGATGGAAACAACAACCACACCGTGTACAAAATATATTTAATTTAATATTTTTAATTAAAATCAACAAACAACAATTAAAAAAAAAAAAATTAGACTACAAAGACTTCTACTCCAATTAATTCACTTCTACTCCAATTAATTCATCTTGGTCAATAATTTACACACGTGAAGGCTTCATTAGGAAGCCATACCCTATCAACTCACTTTTTGTTGTGTTGTTTGCTTGAAGTCCTCCCTGTATCGTTTCAAAAAATAAAAAATTTCTTAAGTTTATCACAAAAATTATTAGGTTGGAGAAGTTAACACAAAATACGTGCTAGAATATAATTACAAAGAAAAAAATAAATAAATAATCCACATTAATAAATTTTCAATATTCACGTGTGATGTTATCATCCAAACTCTCTCTATACATCATATTAGTGTTACACTAGTTTTAGAACTCCAACTTTGTTTACATCAAGCTTGTTGTCACCTACTAAACCAAATTTTATTTTTAAGTAACTAAATAAATAAATAAAAACACTGTTGTTCAAAATATAATTGATAAAGTGTAACAGAGAAACCCTACACACAAACCCAACCCATCATGGCTTCCCATTCATAGTCACCTTGAGGAAGAGCTTTAGCCTCGAGCTATCCTTTGCCTACCAATGGTAGAAGTAATGGTGTGAAGGCTTCCACAAATTGATTCATAGTCACCTGGCAAAGGGAAGAGCTTTATGCCTCGAGCTATCCTTTGCCACCAAATGGTAGAAGTAATGGTGTGAAAAAAGGTCCACAAATTGAATAGCTTTGGCAAAGGTAAGATGCTCCTTTGACAAAGAATTTTAAAAAAAAAAGAATAATAATAAGTTAAAAATTCTTTTTAGAAAATAATAGAACAAAAAGTACAAAGAATAAGAATAATGGTGTGTGCAAAACAAAACATTTGTTAAATTTCTAGACATTGATTAAAAGAATTGCAGAGGTTTTCAAATAATCTATAAAAGTTTTATAGATTTGGCACTTACAGTTTTTATGTTTTCCCTTATTTTCAAAATTGTTTCTTCTCAAATTGCGTTGTAGAATGATCCTTGTCAATGATTGAAAGTAATCTTTTGAATAAGACAAATAAATGGAAACAAAGTTAGTTAGTTACTAAGTATAAAAAAGAAAAAGAGAACAACATTTACTTCAATAGTAATAAGAAAGCAATACATATCTTTAGGTTCAAAACCATAGCATGCTAGGCTGCTAGCCGATTTTCCTGGTATTTTGCTAATATCCATATATTCGGTGTAGATAAAATGACTTTACATTCAAGCAAATGTTCTAAAAAAAAAGAAAAAAAAATTCTAATTATTTAAAACTGTTATACATGTGAACATACCTTTTGAGTGACTGTCTCCCTTTAATAATTCTTGATAAACTGATGTGAATACTCTCAGCTTTCTCTAACATAATACAATTGGATTTAAAAAAAATAAAAAAAAATAAATTGCTTCGGAGAAGGAGAAGATTAAATTGCTTCGGAGAAGGAGAAGATAAAGTGATGAAGTATTGTGTTTTTTTTATTTTTTATTCCTTTGTTTTCAGTTTGAAGAAGGTTAATAGATATTGGTTAGGATGAGAGATGTGGGTTTTTGATCAGTGTAGTTGTGGAAGAGTAGGAGATTGTTTTTGTGGGGGTGGGAGTTATAGTTTTTTTATTTTTATTTTATTTTATAAATATATTTATTGTTATGGAAACTTGCAGTTATTTTTAAATTTATTTGTTTAATATGAATGGTGATTTTTTTAATGATTTTGAACTCAAACGAGGGAAAGGATTTTTGGTTTTTTTTTGGATAATTACTAAATTTAAGGATTTTGAAAACAGAAATGAAGGAAGGAAAACAAAGTTGAAACGGTTAATAATTTGATGGTTATCTTTCTATTTGGATAATGATAATTTTTTTTTTTTTGATGGTTACCTTTTAAAATTTGGTTTTTTTAAACGTTGAATGTGGGTGATTTCAAAAAAAAAATAATAATAATAATAAAACGTTGAATGTGGGTTTTTAATTTTAGTTCAACGTGGGGAGTTATCAAAAAAACTTGGTGAATTTTTTTTCCTTGTAATCTTTTTAAATTTGATTTTTAAAAAATTGGAAAACTTTGAAATGTGGGAAGCAAAATAGAAAGTGTAGGTGCTTTTTTATTGCTAGTAATAGATTTATGCCTAAAAATTAGGATTTACTCTAAATGTTGCTTTCCTTAATTAACCCATATATAAGATGCAGTTTTTTGTTTAGTGTAGTTTGAAATATGTAAATATATTTTTTTATAAGGATATTTTTTACTGTACATTAAAGTGGACATGAGGGTATGAATGTTGCGTACTAGTATTAGATTAGATAATATATACATTAATATTTGAGGTAACTTAAAAAGCCCAAACCCATTGTCATATGATAACCCATAATATATACAGTAAAATATAAGGTTACTTAAAAAGCCCAAACCCATTGTCATATAATAACCCATAATATAATGTATTAATATTTGAGGTTACTTAAAAAGCCCAAACCCATTGTCATATAATAACCCATAATATAATGTATTAATATTTGAGGTTACTTAAAAAGCCCAAACCCATTGTCATATAATAACCCATAATATAATGTATTAATATTAATATCTGAGGTTTAAAAAAGCCCAAACCCATTGTCATATAAAACCCATTTGTAAAAAAATCCAAAAGATCCAAGAAACCATAAAAGAAAAGAAAGAAAGAATGGGCTGGTCCACGTGGGAAATTTGGTGAGAAACTTGTTAATATAAAACGGCGTCGTGTTGGGCTTTTGGGATGAAAGTGGTCCCCAAAACGGCGCCGTGTTGGGCTTTTGGGGGGAAAGTGGTCCCCAAAACGCCATCGTGTTGGGCTTTTGGGGGGAAAGTGGTCCCCAAAACGCCGTCGTTTTCATTCTTGCATGTTTAAACCAAGCTTCCTCAACACGACGCCCTTCCCTCTCTTCCAAACTGAAACTGAAACTGAAACTGAACCGTGCTATCTGACAGTCTTTCCTCTCCCTCTCTGAACGGTTTCCTTTTACAAACATCCCCAAGAACAAACTCCAGTCCTCTCAAACACTCAAACTGAAGCCAACGTGACCCCTTCCCTTGCACCCGTAGACAGAACAGCACAAGGTCCCTAAGAAACCTCCTACCAAAGAGAAAGGTGAGTTTACATTTCCATTTTCTTCTGTGATTTTAAATTTTATGTGAGTTGATACTATGATTGGACTAAGATTGTGAAATATTTTGACTTTCGTTGACGAATTAGCTAAGTGTGGACAATCTTAGGGTTTTGTGGACAATCTTAGGGTTTTATGTATATTTTGTCTGCTTGCCATTTTTGCAATGTACTCATCAAGGTAATCAGTGCTTGAGTGCTGCATTTATATGAGTTTTTCACTTCTTTCATCCAATCTGTTTCGGAATTTACATTAGCTTTATTTATCTGATTCTTTTGGATTATTATCTGTATTACAGTGCATGTAAAATTTGTTATGTTGAAAACAAATTTTCATGGTCCTTGAAATGCAACTTCCTTAATTTCATTGGAAAGTTGAAAATGAATTTGCTTAGTTGTTATTTGAACAAAAAAAAATCCATTGCATTGTAACTTGGTTGGACATGTAAGTGTATGTGGTTAGTTGGAAGTTGAAGTGGAACCTTGAAATGCAACTTCCTTAATTTCATTGGAAAGTTGAAAATGAATTCTGCTTAGTTGTTATTTGAACCCAAAAAAAAATCCATTGCATTGTAACTTGGTTGGACATGTAAATGTATGTGGTTAGTTGGAAGTTGGAAGTTGGAACCTTGAAATGCATCTTCCTTAATTTCATTGATTGAAAGGTGATGCTTGCAATTCTGCTTATTTGTTATTTGAACCCCCAAAAAAAAAAATCCATTGCATGGTAACTTGGTAGGGACATGTAGCCTATGAATGCAACTGTTTGACTGGATACTCTTCAAGAGAATTCATTTAGTACCTATTGCTTGTCACTAGTGATTCTACTTTTTAATGTCTGCATATTTTAACTACCAACCCTTTGGTCAGAAATTATTCTTTGACTTTTCTCACTCCTAGATGTAGCAATCTTAGGCCTGCCCATCTTGCTTCGTTTAAG
Source organism: Fagus sylvatica (assembly GCA_907173295.1). NCBI lineage: Eukaryota > Viridiplantae > Streptophyta > Magnoliopsida > Fagales > Fagaceae > Fagus > Fagus sylvatica. Next base: position 3,357,137 of record OU015767.1, on the reverse strand, counting down.
ACTGTTATTTTCCCTTAAACTTAGGTCCACTAGGATATATGGGCCCTAAACTAACTAATACCAATTTCTTTGTAAATTAATTTTTCATACAAACATAAAGCTCAATCCCTCTACGGCAAGTCTAGGATTTCATGGTTATGTGCTTGATGGGAGACTTGAAATGCCAAGGCTTTGGTCTGCATAGCAAGTGAGGGAGCTTTGCTTATTTTGATACCTTCTCAATTTTATACCTAAGCTGGATGCATTTATGAGAGTAAAATACTATACAAATATACTTTACGCTGGTCAGCCTGGTCCTCCACTCCAGAACCAGTCTACAATATTACATTACGTAGTCTATCCTTGGTCTCCATGGAGTACTCAATGCTTTCCTAGATTACTGGACAGTGTCTTGTTGTTGAACTAAAGAACCTGAACTCAAAGTACGTCCTCGGTGTGAACCAGTTGTATATATAGATTAATTGTTACTTTGTTAGCTATTACTAAGATTCTAAAACCGTAGTTCTTTCTTTAATTTCTTTCCCATGAATGGACAATGACCAATGAATGACGTCTCAAGCAGGGAAAGGGCATTTTGAGTGAATGGATAGCTTAAAATAAATTAAGTTGTTCTTACTCTATTTTATATTTCTCTCTTTCTTTTCTTCTTTCTACCCCTTGTATTCACACATGCTTGAAGAATTTTTAATTCCTAATACATGTGCTTTTAAACTTTATATATTAAAACCATAATTAAAAGGCATCCCTCCCCCACTTCAAGTAGTTCTCTCAATCCTATGGAAGAACCTATGGCTGGTGTTATGTCTTGCACAAAATGGGATTGGAAGAACCTAATTAATACTAAACAATTGTGCTTTTTTTTCTTTTCCTTTTTCTATCCTATATGTATAATAGGGAGTAACAAAAACGTGACATTATTTCTTCTGGGAACCTTATGTGTTTGCTATGTGTTTGAGAATATTGTTACCTACGTTCTGCTATTATTTGTCTTGTGTACTCTATATGCTCATTTCGATTAGTAAAATTAGTTAAAAGCTATTACTTTCTTAGCCAGTGGCAAGTTTCTTACTGATTTCAGTTAATGGATATTGTTGTATGAGCATATATAAAGGAATAAGAGAGTTCCATGAAGAAGATAAATAAAACAAAACATGTTTAAACTGTGATTAAAATGTGGACAATGTTAGGGTTTTCTGGACAATTTAAGGGTATTCTGGACAATTTTCACATTTTCTGTATAATAGTGCTTCAATTGGCATACTTTTTTAATCCTTGTCTTGGCATTACAGAAACATATAATGATGATTTATCTTCTTCTTTAAACTTGTTAAAAGAGCTTTAACATGTTTCAAATATGGGATTATCCTCATTGTAATAAAAAGGTGGACAGTTAGGTCTTGGGTTCAAAACCCATTGGGTCCTTGTGTAACTTAAAAAAAAAAAAAAAACATTTTGTATGACTTAAATGCTTGTGTGACATGCTGGCTTCAAGACATAGTGTCTTTGGATGAGCTTATTCTTGTTAGCATCTATCCTCTATATCTTGTTGTTTCTTTTAATGATCAATGATTTTATGAGATATTCTAATTCTATGGATTTCCATTTTGCATGTGGCCAAGGCAATGGCGAGTATTGATGTGAACACACCCGCAGGCAACATAGAAGTTGCACCTCGTATTCGCCATCATTGCATTGTTAGCAAATTGATGGATGTTAACAAGAGCTTATCTGAAGAATGTAAGAGCCAGCTGCAAACCACTCCATTTGGGTGGTTGTTGAATCTCCACTGCAACATTGAGGCCAAGTGGACGAATACTTGAAGTGATGGCTACAAGTTGGAATGCCGATGCACGTGCATTCCAAGTGGGTGATAGGCTCATACCTTTCACCCTATATGACATTGCCCTCATATTGGGGTTGCCTGTGAGGGGGGAGCCAATTGATTGCAACCAGTCTCATTCTGGGGGGTCTGTGGTGGAGAAATTGTTAAATAGGCATTTGAAGACAACTTCACCAGAACGAACTCAATTGGTGACATTGCTCACCAAACCTTCCATACAAGTCCCAAATAGGGTTAGGTTGTACATTGCCCTAGTCTTTAGCTATTTTTTGTTTCCTACCACCTCCAAAAAAGTCAACCCAAGCCTCCTACCATTGCTTGATGATAGAGCCAACCTAGGTACATATGCATGGGGGAAGGCAGTGTATGACTTCTTGGTTAGTGGTTTAAGCCGCGCAGCTTCATCGATGCAAGCGAAAAAAGGTAGAGGCAACTTGCACATTCAAGGTTGCACTGCCTTGCTTCAGGTAAAATTTTTTTTATCCTCATTGTTTACTCCACAACCATTCTAAATTTTGTTTTATTCTTAAACTTACCATTGATGTCATCATTTATGCAGATATGGGCATGCGAGCACTTGGGGGTTGGTCAGAAGAATGCTGAAATTAACCAACCTTTCCCAAGATTTTTAGCATGGACCCACCAAAGAATGTATACTAAGAAGGCAAGGGAGGCCTTTAGTAACAGTGCCAATGTAAGTATCTTACACTAAAGTTGCGTACTAGTTTAATAAACATGTTAGTTTCTTATAAAGATGTTGTATGTTAGTATTTTAGCGTTCTAATTCATATATCTTGTTGCAATTTGCAGGTGCTGTCCGTGCTTGTAGCAATGCCATGGGAGCAAGAGTTCAATGTGGTAGAAGTTAAGTGGACGAATACTTAAAGTGATGGCTACAAGTTGGAATGCCGATGCATGTGCATTCCAAGTGGGTGATAGGCTCATACCTTTCACCCTATATGACATTGCCCTCATATTGGGGTTGCCTGTGAGGGGGGAGCCAATTGATTGCAACCAGTCTCATTCTGGGGGGTCTGTGGTGGAGAAATTGTTAAATAGGCATTTGAAGACAACTTCACCAGAACGAACTCAATTGGTGACATTGCTCACCAAACCTTCCATACAAGTCCCAAATAGGGTTAGGTTGTATATTGCCTTAGTTTTTAGCTATTTTTTGTTTCCTACCACCTCCAAAAAAGTCAACACAAGCCTCCTACCATTGCTTGATGATAGAGCCAACCTAGGTACATATGCATGGGAGAAGGCAGTGTATGACTTCTTGGTTAGTGGTTTAAGCCGCGCAGCTTCATCGATGCAAGCGAAAAAAGGTAGAGGCAACTTGCACATTCAAGGTTGCACTGCCGAAGGATTACCCATAGATAATCAATGATGGCGAATACATTCAATACTCGCCTTGGGCCACATGCAAAATGGAAATCCATAGAATTAGAATATCTCATAAAATCATTGATCATTAAAAGAAACAACAAGATATAGAGGATAGATGCTAACAAGAATAAGCTCATCCAAAGAATAAGTCCATCATTATATGTTTCTGTAATGCCAAGACAATGATTAAAAAAGTATGCCAATTGAACCACTATTGTACAGAAAATGTGAAAATTGTCCAGAATACCCTTAAATTGTCCAGAAAACCCTTACATTGTCCACATTTTAATCACAGTTTAAACATGTTTTGTTTTATTTATCTTCTTCATGGAATTCTCTTATTCCTTTATATATGCTCATACAACAATATCCATTAACTGAAATCAGTAAGAAACTTGCCACTGGCTAAGAAAGTAATAGCTTTTAACTAATTTTACTAATCGAAATGAGCATATAGAGTACACAAGACAAATAATAGCAGAACGTAGGTAACAATATTCTCAAACACATAGCAAAGGTTCCTAGAAGAAATAATGTCACGTTTTTGTTACTCCCTATTATACATATAGGATAGAAAAAGGAAAAGAAAAAAAAAGCACAATTGTTTAGTATTAATTAGGTTCTTCCAATCCCATTTTGTGCAAGACATAACACCAGCCATAGGTTCTTCCATAGGATTGAGAAACTTGAAGTGGGGGAGGGATGCCTTTTAATTATGGTTTTAATATATAAAGTTTAAAAGCACATGTATTAGGAATTAAAAATTCTTCAATCATGTGAACACAAGGGGTAAAAGAAGAAAAAAGAGAGAAATATAAAATAGAGTAAGAACAACTTAATTTATTTTAAGCTATCCATTCACTCAAAATGCCCTTTCCATGCTTGAGACGTCATTCATTGGTCAATATCCATTCATGGGAAAGAAATTAAAGAAAGAACTACGGTTTAGAATCTTAGTAATAGCTAACAAAGTAACAATTAATTTATATATACAATTGGTTCACACCGAGGACGTACTTTGAGTTCAGCTTCTTTAGTTCAACAACACGACACTGTCCAGTAATCTAGGAAAGCATTGAGTACTCCATGGAGACCAAGGATAGACTACGTAATGTAATATTGTAGACTGGTTCTGGAGTGGAGGACCAGGCTGACCAGCGTAAAGTATATTTGTATAGTATTTTACTCTCATAAATGCATCAGCTTAGGTATAATATTGAGAAGCTATCAAAATAAGCAAGGCTCCCCTCACTTGCTCTGCAGACCAAAGCCTTGGCATTTTAAGTCTCCCATCAAGCACATAACCATGAAATCATAGACTTGCCATAGAGGGATTGAGCTTTATGTTTGTATGAAAAATGAATTTACAAAGAAATTGGTATTAGTTAGTTTAGGGCCCATATATCCTAGTAGACCTAAGTTTAAGGGAAAATAACAGTCTTAAACGAAGCAAGATGGGCAGGCCTAAGATTGCTACATCTAGGAGTGAGAAAAGTCAAAGAATAATTTC
>OU015767.1:3279878-3352298 GCA_907173295.1 Fagus sylvatica | reverse complement strand
ATTATTATCAACAAACAACAATAAAAGAAAAATAAAAATAAAAAATAACTATAGAACACTTTTACTCCAATTAACAGTCTAGATATAGATATTCTCTTAAAAAATTTGTCAGTCAATTTTAATATTTTGTTAAAATTTCACACAATTTTACATGTAGCTATTTTATAAAATAATTACAAAATTCTATTTGAATTATGACCCTACATAGATTTGGATGGAAACAACAACCACACCGTGTACAAAATATATTTAATTTAATATTTTTAATTAAAATCAACAAACAACAATTAAAAAAAAAAAAATTAGACTACAAAGACTTCTACTCCAATTAATTCATCTTGGTCAATAATTTACACACGTGAAGGCTTCATTAGGAAGCCATACCCTATCAACTCACTTTTTGTTGTGTTGTTTGCTTGAAGTCCTCCCTGTATCGTTTCAAAAAATAAAAAATTTCTTAAGTTTATCACAAAAATTATTAGGTTGGAGAAGTTAACACAAAATACGTGCTAGAATATAATTACAAAGAAAAAATAAATAAATAATCCACATTAATAAATTTTCAATATTCACGTGTGATGTTATCATCCAAACTCTCTCTATACATCATATTAGTGTTACACTAGTTTTAGAACTCCAACTTTGTTTACATCAAGCTTTTGTCACCTACTAAACCAAATTTTATTTTTAAGTAACTAAATAAATAAATAAAAACACTGTTGTTCAAAATATAATTGATAAAGTGTAACAGAGAAAGCCTACACACAAACCCAACCCATCATGGCTTCCCATTCATAGTCACCTTGAGGAAGAGCTTTAGCCTCGAGCTATCCTTTGCCACCAATGGTAGAAGTAATGGTGTGAAGGTCCACAAATTGAAGCTTTGGCAAAGGTGATGCTCCTTTGACAAAGAATCGGTAAAAAAAAAGAATAATAATAAGTTTATTTCTTTTTGGAAAATAATAGAACAAAAAGTACAAAGAATAATGTGGGTGTGCAAAACATTTGTTAAATTTCTAGACATTGATTAAAAGAATTGCAGAGGTTTTCAAATAATCTATAAAAGTTTTATAGATTTTGCACTTACAGTTTTTATGTTTTCCCTTATTTTCAAAATTGTTTCTTCTCAAATTGCGTTGTAGAATGATCCTTGTCAATGATTGAAAGTAATCTTTTGAATAAGACAAATAAATGGAAACAAAGTTAGTTAGTTACTAAGTATAAAAAAGAAAAAGAGAACAACATTTACTTCAATAGTAATAAGAAAGCAATACATATCTTTAGGTTCAAAACCATAGCATGCTAGGCTGCTAGCCGATTTTCCTGGTATTTTGCTAATATCCATATATTCGGTGTAGATAAAATGACTTTACATTCAAGCAAATGTTCTAAAAAAAAAGAAAAAAAAATTATAATTATCTAAAACTGTTATACATGTGAACATACCTTTTGAGTGACTGTCTCCCTTTAATAATTCTTGATAAACTGATGTGAATACTCTCAGCTTTCTCTAACATAATACAAATGGATTTAAAAAAAATAAAAAATAAATTTAAATTGCTTCGGAGAAGGAGAAGATAAAGTGATGAAGTATTGTGTTTTTATTTTTATTTTTTATTCCTTTGTTTTCAGTTTGAAGAAGGTTAATAGATATTGGTTAGGATGAGAGATGTGGGTTTTTGATCAGTGTAGTTGTGGAAGAGTAGGAGATTGTTTTTGTGGGGGTGGGAGTTATAGTTTTTTTATTGCATTTTATTTTATAAATATATTTATTGTTATGGAAACTTGCAGTTATTTTTAAATTTATTTGTTTAATATGAATGGTGATTTTTTTAATGATTTTGAACTCAAACGAGGGAAAGGATTTTTGGTTTTTTTTTGGATAATTACTAAATTTAAGGATTTTGAAAACAGAAATGAAGGAAGGAAAACAAAGTTGAAACGGTTAATAATTTGATGGTTATCTTTCTATTTGGATAATGATAATTTTTTTTTTTTTGATGGTTACCTTTTAAAATTTGGTTTTTTTAAACGTTGAATGTGGGTGTTTAATAATAATAATAAAACGTTGAATGTGGGTTTTTAATTTTAGTTCAACGTGGGGAGTTATCAAAAAAACTTGGTGAATTTTTTTTCCTTGTAATCTTTTTAAATTTGATTTTTAAAAAATTGGAAAACTTTGAAATGTGGGAAGCAAAATAGAAAGTGTAGGTGCTTTTTTATTGCTAGTAATAGATTTATGCCTAAAAATTAGGATTTACTCTAAATGTTGCTTTCCTTAATTATGAGATGCAGTTTTTTGTTTAGTGTAGTTTGAAATATGTAAATATATTTTTTTATAAGGATATTTTTTACTGTACATTAAAGTGGACATGAGGGTATGAATGTTGCGTACTAGTATTAGATTAGATAATATATACATTAATATTTGAGGTAACTTAAAAAGCCCAAACCCATTGTCATATGATAACCCATAATATATACAGTAAAATATAAGGTTACTTAAAAAGCCCAAACCCATTGTCATATAATAACCCATAATATAATGTATTAATATTTGAGGTTACTTAAAAAGCCCAAACCCATTGTCATATAATAACCCATAATATAATGTATTAATATTTGAGGTTACTTAAAAAGCCCAAACCCATTGTCATATATTTACCATATTAATATCTGAGGTTGTAAAAAAAGCCCAAACCCATTTATCCACTGAAACCATAAAAGAAAGAGAAAGAAAGACAAGAAAGAATGGGCTGGTCCACGTGGGAAATCTGGTGAGAAACTTGTTAATATAAAACGGCGTCGTGTTGGGCTTTTGGGATGAAAGTGGTCCCCAAAACGGCGCCGTGTTGGGCTTGTGGGGGGAAAGTGGTCCCCAAAACGCCATCGTGTTGGGCTTTTGGGGGGAAAGTGGTCCCCAAAACGCCGTCGTTTTCATTCTTGCATGTTTAAACCAAGCTTCCTCAACACGACGCCCTTCCCTCTCTTCCAAACTGAAACTGAAACTGAAACTGAACCGTGCTATCTGACAGTCTTTCCTCTCCCTCTTTGAACGGTTTCCTTTTACAAACATCCCCAAGAACAAACTCCAGTCCTCTCAAACACTCAAACTGAAGCCAACGTGACCCCTTCCCTTGCACCCGTAGACAGAACAGCACAAGGTCCCTAAGAAACCTCCTACCAAAGAGAAAGGTGAGTTTACATTTCCATTTTCTTCTGTGATTTTAAATTTTATGTGAGTTGATACTATGATTGGACTAAGATTGTGAAATATTTTGACTTTCGTTGACGAATTAGCTAAGTGTGGACAATCTTAGGGTTTTGTGGACAATCTTAGGGTTTTATGTATATTTTGTCTGCTTGCCATTTTTGCAATGTACTCATCAAGGTAATCAGTGCTTGAGTGCTGCATTTATATGAGTTTTTCACTTCTTTCATCCAATCTGTTTCGGAATTTACATTAGCTTTATTTATCTGATTCTTTTGGATTATTATCTGTATTACAGTGCAGTTGTTATGTAAAATTTGTACTTTATGAGTTGAAAACATTGGAAAGTTGAAAATGAATTCTGCTTAATTTTCCATGGTCTTGGTTGGACTTGAAATGCAACTTCCTTAATTTCATTGGAAAGTTGAAAATGAATTCTGCTTAGTTGTTATTTGAACCCAAAAAAAAATCCATTGCATTGTAACTTGGTTGGACATGTAAATGTATGTGGTTAGTTGGAAGTTGGAAGTTGGAACCTTGAAATGCATCTTCCTTAATTTCATTGATTGAAAGGTGATGCTTGCAATTCTGCTTATTTGTTATTTGAACCCCAAAAAAAAAAATCCATTGCATGGTAACTTGGTAGGGACATGTAGCCTATGAATGCAACTGTTTGACTGGATACTCTTCAAGAGAATTCATTTAGTACCTATTGCTTGTCACTAGTGATTCTACTTTTTAATGTCTGCATATTTTAACTACCAACCCTTTGGTCAGAAATTATTCTTTGACTTTTCTCACTCCTAGATGTAGCAATCTTAGGCCTGCCCATCTTGCTTCGTTTAAGACTGTTATTTTCCCTTAAACTTAGGTCCACTAGGATATATTGGCCCTAAACTAACTAATACCAATTTCTTTGTAAATTAATTTTTCATACAAACATAAAGCTCAATCCCTCTACGGCAAGTCTAGGATTTCATGGTTATGTGCTTGATGGGAGACTTGAAATGCCAAGGCTTTGGTTCTCATACAGTGAGGGAGCTTTGCTTATTTTGATACCTTCTCAATTTTATACCTAAGCTGGATGCATTTATGAGAGTAAAATACTATACAAATATACTTTACGCTGGTCAGCCTGGTCCTCCACTCCAGAACCAGTCTACAATATTACATTACGTAGTCTATCCTTGGTCTCCATGGAGTACTCAATGCTTTCCTAGATTACTGGACAGTGTCTTGTTGTTGAACTAAAGAACCTGAACTCAAAGTACGTCCTCGGTGTGAACCAGTTGTATATATAGATTAATTGTTACTTTGTTAGCTATTACTAAGATTCTAAAACCGTAGTTCTTTCTTTAATTTCTTTCCCATGAATGGACAATGACCAATGAATGACGTCTCAACCAGGGAAAGGGCATTTTGAGTGAATGGATAGCTTAAAATAAATTAAGTTGTTCTTACTCTATTTTATATTTCTCTCTTTTTTTCTTCTTTTACCCCTTGTATTCACATGCTTGAAGAATTTTTAATTCCTAATACATGTGCTTTTAAACTTTATATATTAAAACCATAATTAAAAGGCATCCCTCCCCCACTTCAAGTTTCTCAATCCTATGGAAGAACCTATGGCTGGTGTTATGTCTTGCACAAAATGGGATTGGAAGAACCTAATTAATACTAAACAATTGTGCTTTTTTTTCTTTTCCTTTTTCTATCCTATATGTATAATAGGGAGTAACAAAAACGTGACATTATTTCTTCTGGGAACCTTTGCTATGTGTTTGAGAATATTGTTACCTACGTTCTGCTATTATTTGTCTTGTGTACTCTATATGCTCATTTCGATTAGTAAAATTAGTTAAAAGCTATTACTTTCTTAGCCAGTGGCAAGTTTCTTACTGATTTCAGTTAATGGATATTGTTGTATGAGCATATATAAAGGAATAAGAGAGTTCCATGAAGAAGATAAATAAAACAAAACATGTTTAAACTGTGATTAAAATGTGGACAATGTTAGGGTTTTCTGGACAATTTAAGGGTATTCTGGACAATTTTCACATTTTCTGTACAATAGTGGTTCAATTGGCATACTTTTTTAATCATTGTCTTGGCATTACAGAAACATATAATGATGATTTATCTTCTTCTTTAAACTTGTTAAAAGAGCTTTAACATGTTTCAAATATGGGATTATCCTCATTGTAATAAAAAGGTGGACAGTTAGGTCTTGGGTTCAAAACCCATTGGGTCCTTGTGTAACTTAAAAAAAAAAAAAAAACATTTTGTATGACTTAAATGCTTGTGTGACATGCTGGCTTCAAGACATAGTTTCTTTGGATGAGCTTATTCTTGTTAGCATCTATCCTCTATATCTTGTTGTTTCTTTTAATGATCAATGATTTTATGAGATATTCTAATTATATGGATTTCCATTTTGCATGTGGCCAAGGCAATGGCGAGTATTGATGTGAACACACCCGCAGGCAACATAGAAGTTGCACCTCGTATTCGCCTATCATTGCATTGTTAGCAAATTGATGGATGTTAACAAGAGCTTATCTGAAGAATGTAAGAGCCAGCTGCAAACCACTCCATTTGGGTGGTTGTTGAATCTCCACTGCAACATTGAGGCAAGTGGACGAATACTTGAAGTGATGGCTACAAGTTGGAATGCCGATGCACGTGCATTCCAAGTGGGTGATAGGCTCATACCTTTCACCCTATATGACATTGCCCTCATATTGGGGTTGCCTTGTGAGGGGGGAGCCAATTGATTGCAACCAATCTCATTCTGGGGGGTCTGTGGTGGAGAAATTGCTAAATAGGCATTTGAAGACAACTTCACCAGAACGAACTCAATTGGTGACATTGCTCACCAAACCTTCCATACAAGTCCCAAATAGGGTTAGGTTGTACATTGCCCTAGTCTTTAGCTATTTTTTGTTTCCTACCACCTCCAAAAAAGTCAACCCAAGCCTCCTACCATTGCTTGATGATAGAGCCAACCTAGGTACATATGCATGGGGGAAGGCAGTGTATGACTTCTTGGTTAGTGGTTTAAGCCGCGCAGCTTCATCGATGCAAGCGAAAAAAGGTAGAGGCAACTTGCACATTCAAGGTTGCACTGCCTTGCTTCAGGTAAAAATTTTTTTATCCTCATTGTTTACTCCACAACCATTCTAAATTTTGTTTTATTCTTAAACTTACCATTGATGTCATCATTTATGCAGATATGGGCATGCGAGCACTTGGGGGTTGGTCAGAAGAATGCTGAAATTAACCAACCTTTCCCAAGATTTTTAGCATGGACCCACCAAAGAATGTATACTAAGAAGGCAAGGGAGGCCTTTAGTAACAGTGCCAATGTAAGTATCTTACACTAAAGTTGCGTACTAGTTTAATAAACATGTTAGTTTCTTATAAAGATGTTATATGTTAGTATTTTAGCGTTCTAATTCATATATCTTGTTGTTTGCAGGTGCTGTCCGTGCTTGTAGCAATGCCATGGGAGCAAGAGTTCAATGTGGTAGAAGAAGCCATGGAGACCTTGCAAGAAACCCATGGCAGCTCGCACCCAACCATATCAAGGGATGATGGGGCTGGACCAAGCAATATTCCTCAAACGCCGTCCAATCAATTGCAGCTAGAGCTCCAAGCTGAGAGGGCTGAACGGGAAGCTCTAGCACGACAAGTTCGGCGCTTAAAGGATGAGCTTGACCATGTGAAGGGTCTGGTGGCCACGGTCCTAGAGAGTAGCCCCAATATTCAACAAAACCAGACCGCACCCTCACAAAACCAGCCCCCACCCTCACCAAACCAGCCCCCACCCTCACCCTCACAAAACCAGCCCCCACCCTCACAAAGCCAGCTGCCCATTCAAACCCCCATTGTGGACTTGCCAAGTTCACTGTCCAAGGCTGTCAAGAGAGGCAAAGCTGCCAAAAAGAAGGCCAAGGTGGCGGTGGTGAACTTGGCAAGCTCACCATCAAAGCGGGACAATGCAAGGGAGGCAGCTGCAGCTGTGGTGGATTTGGTGAGTTCACCATCAAAGGGGGCTACTAGTGTGACGTATACAAGGGCGAAAACACGAGCCCACAAGAATCTAATGATAGTGGCCCCCCAATCGGACCCCCAATCGGAACCAGTTAGAAATGAGGTACATGTGTTGTGTAATGATAAATTATTTAAGAAACACTATGAATGACATATGAAAATCACATATGAACTAACTTTATGTACTCCATATGTTGTTGCTTTATGTTGGGTTCATATGTCATTTAACTTTATGTTGGGTTAAATGCTCATGCTTTAACTTTTTTTTGTTTAAAAATCACATATGAAATAACTTAATGTACTCCATGTTTAAAAATCATGAGCAGTGGGTGGATGCTCATTTCCTATACCAGCCAACAGCTGCTGATGAGGCTGTCTTGGCTGATTTTAGGAAGAAATGGGGGGGCGCGAAAAGGCGGGCCACTAGGAAAAGGTTGTAACAACTCCTCCTTCTTTCAATTATGTAATGATTTATGAAGTGATTATCAATATTACCTCATACTAGTTTATAACACGTTTAAAATTTTCTAGGCTCAACGAGGTTGATAGCAATGAGATGGCAATCTCGACCGAAACATATGAGCTCACGGGTCGAGAGGTGTCATCATTGTTAGGCGATCAAGCTCAAGACGATGGTTCTAGGTGGATATCCACCGCGGTAATTACATACTCATTTTGCATTTTAGATCCTTTATTTATTGCATATTTGAGACATGAGTTTTACAATTCCACATTGTTTACTAAGCAAGTGTGACACACGCAGGTGGTGGACGCTTTCAAGGATGTCCTTATGCAAAAACTCACCGAAAGCGGCCACCCTCCACCGTACATAAACTTCATAATAAGCGTACATGGCGGGGTAAAATAACAAAATTTCAACCTTGGCAAATACTTGTTCATACTTTTACACTATGCATGATGTCAATACAGTGAGCTCTTTTGTTGAAATAACTAACTATGATTTATGCAGACTACGATCCTGGGTATGACTCCGTCAACCTCAACACAAAGAGGCAAAAGAACAAGAAAGGGTAAACAACCCATTCAAGATGACCAGCCTCAACCACAATCTGTGTTCCGCCCTAGTTGGGTACGCGCAATGCCCACAAATTGCAACCGGGTAATTAGAGACCTTCTCTAACTTTCATTTTGTCAAAAACTGTTGTTACATATCTATTCTGAAAAACCTGTGTATGACCTACCCTTTCGTGTTTCTTAATGCAGATTTTTGTCCCAGCATGCCACAGTGGCCATTTTGTTATGATGGTTGTAGATTGTCTAGAAAAAGTTTTCTATTTTTTTGATTCTTTACCTAGTGCAACCCATAGAGCTTTGGCGCCAACATTGGTAAACACTTGTTTTTCATTTCAATTTTCTTGCTAACCCAGTATTTATATATAATCCCACTGATACTACTTTCTGCTGCTTGCATCATAGAAAAGAGCTTTGGAGCGGATATGCGTAGAGAACTTGGACCATAAGGATGTCCATACATGGCTCCTGAAATACAAGGATGACATACCAACCCAAGATAAATACGCGTAAGTACCAATATCTATCATGACCTCAAATGTAATTGTTGCTATGTTGGTTCTGGGTTCACTTGAATGTTATTACCATTTTCCAGAAAATGTGGACAATAATGTCCAAACTTAAAGATAATTGTCCACACTTTCTATGGATGTTATGGATGTTACGTAGGTTGTTGGTACATGTTGGTTTCTATGGATGTTATGAAAAAATAGTTACAAAAAAATATAAAGTTCATAGCTTGTCAATTGAGAAACAGTACAAGAATCCAAAAAAGTCCTAAATAGCTTCATTTCAGAACATGGAACATGAAAACAGTTAAAAGGGTGTACCTGCATCTTCATGATATCTTGTTTACTCATCCTTTCTGAGAGAGAGAGAGATAAAGAGAAAGAAAGAAAGGAAATGGGTCTGTTAAGGCTGAACCTGTAAGCTGAGAATAGTGAGACTTAAGAGGTGGTATAAGAGAGAGAGAGAGAGTGAGAGAGTTCAAAGGCAGTTGGTGAGCATTAAAACACTTATCTTTAAGCTTTGTCTTTCTGTTTCATGGTTTTTTGAACTTTATTTTAACATGTTAGAAAAAGGCGGTTGCTCAAGCTACAAGAAATATCTTATAGTATATATAAACAATTGGAAATGGTTTTGCTGGACATTACTTTTTGGCTTAAAGTGGTTCACAGCCTAACTTGGCAATAAGGAAAGACATAATTTTGAGTGAAGTAAATTTCCATAAATTATGTTGATCAATGTTGATTTTTATGTACTTTTGCCTCAATTTTTCCAGTTCCGACTGTGGGATTTTTATGCTGACATACATGGAATCCTTGATTTTTTCAAACAAGATAGTACAGTTCGAAGCGGTATGATTTCCACACCTTCATTTCATGATGCATTAATGCATTCATTTTAAGTCAAAACAACTAACCAATAATTTCTAAATCTCTTTTATGTTTTGTAGGCTGATTGCCCAAGAATAAGGCAACGCATTCTGCTAGAATTCTATTACAATTCCTTTCTGCCCAAAGCTGTACAAAGCTAAAACTGGACAATTCTTTACCGTGCTTGCAGCTGCCCAATTCTTTACCGGCCTATAGTTTTATGTTTTGACACACATTTGTTATTTTTGTATTTACGTTTATACTTTTTGTATTTAAAATTTTGGTTGCTCTATTCTTTCTATACTTGAGATTGTATTAAAGGTAGTGAACAGAAACAATATCTTATTTTTTTTGTAAATGGAGTAAATAAATAAATGAAATGGTGGAATTGGTTGGATATTTTAGGTTACCCATGAGTTTCTTTTATATTTAATGTTACCAGGAGCAACCTATTGCCATTGAAATCTTCACATTATTTGATGTGAAAGATATAAAAAAAGGATGTTTAAAAATGTTTCCCAAATTGTGGTAAAACTAAATATGTTCAAACAAATACCCAGGAGCAACCTATTGCCATTGTCTACATTGGAAATAATAAAATATGGTTTTTTTGATTTTGAAGTGATTTTGGTTGGTTGAGATAAAAAATGATAAAATTGTTACAAAGATACTAAGAAACATGTTTAATAGATGCCAAGAAACATGACCAATTCGTATGAACATGTTTAAATGTTCATACAATTTTCTGGAAAATGTGGACAAAAACATGAAATTATGGACAAAAAAATGAAATTGTGGACAAAAATTTCGAGTCTACTTATGAACATTTAGATGAACCCAGAAATGTTCATACAATTTTCTGGAAAATGTGGACAAAAACATGAAATTATGGACAAAAACTTGAAATTGTGGACAAAAATTTCGAGTCTACTTATGAACATTTAAGTGAACCTAGAAATGTTCATACAATTTTCTGGAAAATGTGGACAAAAACATGAAATTATAGACAAAAACTTGAAATTGTGGACAAAAATTTCGAGTCTACTTATGAACATTTAAGTAACCCAGAAATGTTCATATAATTTCTGGAAAATGTGGACAAAAACATGAAATTATGGACAAAAACATGAAATTGTGGACAAACATTTCGAGTCTACTTATGAACATTCAAGTGAACCCAGAATGTGTATTTCATGTTTTTGTCTATAATTTCATATTTTTGTCCATAATTTCATGTTTTTGTCCACATTTTCCAGAAAATTGTATGAACATTTAAACATGTTCATACGAATTGGTCATGTTTCTTGGCATCTATTAAACATGTTTCTTGGCATCTTTGTAAGAATTTTATTATTTTTTATCTCAACCAACCAAAATCACTTTAAAATAAAAAAAAACCAAACTTTATTATTTCCAATCTCAACCAAAATCAACCAAACCCTCAAAAAAATATTAAACCCAACAAAACCTTCAACTTTTATTATTTCCAAACCCTAACAAAATCATCCAAACCCTCACAAATACAATCAAACCCTAACTTCAAACATATTCCCAAACCCAAATAAAACCCAAATCTTTAAACCTAAATCAGATCTCAAATCAACACTTTCAAACCCCAAATCTTTCAAACGTCAAACTTCAATAGAGAACCCGAATCTTAAAACCCAAATCAGATCTCAAATCAACACTTTCAAACCCCAAATCTTTCAAACTTCAATAGAGGAAAAACCTTCGGGGGAGAGAGATCCATGGCTTCATGAGGACAGATCGGGGAGAGGAGGCTTCATGAGGACAGATCGGGGAGAGGAGGAGCAGAAGATTCGGGAGGAGAGAGCAGAGCAGAGCATTCGGGAGGAGAGAGAGTGAAATTTTCAGAAATAATGGGTGTTTGGTTACAGGGATAGTGGAAATTGGAATAGCAAACCGGGAATAACCGGTTTGTCTTTTAGTGGGGGTGTGAAACAGTAACTTTCACACCCTGTGTGAAAGAAACATTTCCCTTATATATATATATATATATATTCACTCTCTCTCTCTCTCTCTCTCTCTCCACATATGTGTGTTGCATTCAGAATCTAGAACCCTCCATTGTCTTTATTGTTAGACCATCTACAGGCTCCAATGCACTAAAGCATTTTAGGACAAAGACTCAGCTAATGATAGTGATTCAATGTCTCTCAAAAGAGGGGTGACTTGGAGTTTCTTTGCTGGGTTAGCCATTTTTGTTGAGATTTTGGACAAATTGATACATTTTGCTTCAATTTAGTGTGGATTTCTCATAGTTTGAAAAGTGTCACTTTACCCATTGAGGTTGGTTTCGTTATACGGTCGTTACCCACCTTAATTTTTCGTGTACATCAGATATAACAAAAAACGGATCTAGCAAACGTTTTCTCTCTATTTAATAATTGGAGATATAATCTGGGATTTTACTCAAAAGTCACTCATCAAACATAAAAGAGAACCTTTTTTTCATTGCCCATCTCTAACCAAATGAAATTCAAGTAAGGAATCGTCAAAAGGAGTGAGTGGGGCCTCGATAGCAACGGAGGGGTTGGGAGGCACCATGGGATCTCTTGGTTCTGCTCATCACCACCGCCAACAGTGGTTTTCTTTTTCTCTCTCACTTGGCTCCATTCAACAAAGCCTTAAATCTTTTCAATCCCTCTTTTTACTCACTTGGCTCATGGTGGTTGAACCGAGCTCCATCCACCCAACACCATCGGCCTTCAACAACATCACTACCACCTTTGGAAATGGTTTAAATAAGGTATTGGAGTTTTGGATTGAAATTGAAAAAGACCAGTAACCCAAATACTATATGGGTTCTACCATTGTAGAGAACGAAATTTAAGGAATTTTACTAATTAAGGAAGTGAGTATAGGGTATTGGAGTTAACTTTGAGTAGTATTGAAGATTCCGTGAAGAAAATAACAAAGATTTTGTGGAACATTGTGAGAACCTCACCCCTTTATCAAAATCTGAAGCGAAAACCACTCGATTAGTTTCAGGTGATTTTGGGAATTCTATATTAGTGTTGAAGTAAAAGAAAGTGTTCATACCTTAAGCAAGGAGACTATTGCTTTTTATAGGGACTTTGATCCATTAGCCGTTGTCTCTGATTTATGGCTCTTTATGAGTTGATTTGCAACTAATCAACATTGATTGTGCACCATTGATGGCATATAATCTTTCAGTTAAGCACATGTTTGGTCATCTCTTAAATGTGTACGTTATGCTTTGGAGCGAGTTTTGTGTAAAGTCATCCAGGTTATGACGATCATCATGGCCGTTTTACTGATGCTCATCAATTCTAATCTTGAAAGGAATTGATATCCTCAACAATATGGCCAAGATTATTTCATAGAAAACGATCAATATGGCTATGGTCATCTCATAGAGAATGATCAATATGAAAAATCTATTAATAATCAAGTATTAATATTTAATGGGCATGCAATGCCCTATGATTCTAGTCTTGAATAGAATGGAGAAAAATCCATTGTTGAGCATGAAAAATTATGGAGAGAATTTCACAAGAAGTTTGTAAAAACTTACAAATTTTTTTTGCACCATTTGTAGAAAGCTTGAACAAACATCTTGAAGATTGTAGAGGCCCATTTTTTCAGTCCACAGCAGACCAAATCCGAAAGTCCAGAAATTCGCTAAAGGCCCAAAGCCCATCAGACCCAGTGGTCCACGGTAGCAAGAATATAGAAAGAAATGGCTTTCAGCCATCCATCAGACCCAAACCCAAAAAAGAAGCCCAGCCCATTCAATTCCCAAACTCATGTCTGCTGCAATGATATCAGAACATTTAAAATAATTCAAAGTGAAGAGAGGGAAAGCTCCCACGTGAAAGCTCCATTTTCCCCCCTCTTTTCATCACGGAGCTCAAGACAATGAAGAAAAACTCATTTCCAAGATATGCAGCAGATCTCAAGGCTTCATCATTGCAGAAGAAACTTGGTCCTCACCATTGTCCACTGGTCACAGTAGACACCATCTCCGGTCCGTCCACCGCAACTTCAGGTGTGACAAGAAATCATGGAGAAGACAAAAGAGGAGCTGAAAAGGTCGAGGAAGGCTGCCATAGCCGCCACAACAGATGACACCACTCAAAGCACAGATCTCAAAGCACCATTATTGCTGGAGAAGTTTGGTTTTTCTCATTGTCCAGCAGTCCACCGTAAATACCTCCGGAAGAACATCTGCGGCAGCATCAGCTGGAAAAATGAACTGATGGAGAAGACAAGGCAAGCAACATATCAATCAGATGCAGCACTGTTCATTGTCTTCCCCAAGAGACCAGCACAGTCCTCCATGGCTGAAACTCCTCATTGCCCAGTGGTCACGGCAGACACTGCCACAAAACGGTCCACCGCAGCTCCAGATGTGACAAGAAATCATGAAAAGAAGGCTGGTCCTTCCCTTTGTCCACTGGTCGCGGTGGACTCCGTCACGAAATGATCTGCGGCGGCGCCAGCTAAAGCAAGAGGTGATGGAGAAGATGAGACAAGAGTTGAAAAGACCAGGAGGTCTGCCATGGCCGCCCAGGTCAGCACCTACTGAAACAAGAAATCACGAAAAGAAAGCTGGTCTTTCCCTTTGTCCACTGGTCACGGTGGACTCCATCAAGAAATGATCCACGGCAGCACCAGCTGAAACAAAAAGTGATGAGACAAGAACTAAAAGGACTAAGAAGTCTACCATGGCCACCAAGGCTACCACCACTCAAGAGCAGCGACCACCACAGCCCAGCACTCCGGTGGTCCTTGCTCATCCTCAACATGGAACTTAGGAAAAACGGTTTGGAGGTAGGGGGATTAATTTACTGAATCTTTTTTTATCTGCCGCAACATAAAAAAGCATTAATCTGCTGGGGAATAATGCAAAAATGGTAAGATCAAACTTGATTATGCAAAATGTGTATGAGTCAACTCAATTACCTCAACTCCCCTTGTCAAGCATTTAATACTCACTCTCCCCAACACCAGAAATGAGAAATTGGCTGTCTGTCACAGCCCAAATCAGGCCTGCAGCAGACAAGTCAAATCCACCATTTTTATCCTGCGGATAAACAGAAATTACCATGACTAAGAGGGCAATGGTTGAGACCACAAGACGTTAACACCACTATAAAGAGGGGTGAGAAATAAGAAAAAGGGGTTGGTTGAATCTCAATCTAAAACTGATTTCTTCATAGGAGCTGATTCACAAAGCTCCAAGCTTGAAGACAACCAAGTTCTGCAGAACACTTTCTACAGATCCGCGGTAGACTGAAACACTTTCAGTCTGCCACAGCCAAAAAGCTTACTCAACCACCAAACACCCATACCAATTAATGATATTGATTCATACACTTTTGCACAGTAAATAATCCTCTTCCTACTCCCCAAATCTTCCAAGTTCCATGGTTTGTTATGTATTTTCTCACATGTTATTTTTCATGGCAAATCCTTGTGAGAGTCAAGTTTATTATGTTTAATGTTGATCTGCGGGATTGATGTTATTCATCTACTGGCAAATATATTGTGTATTTCTTAAATGCTATTACTATTACAAGCCCTGGTGAATCCAAGGTTTATTGTGATCAATTTTGATCTGCGGTGCTGGCTTCTGTCAATCCACCGTGACCTTCTTTATGGGTATTATGACCTAGTAGACCACTGACTTCTGAGTTCTATTATTTATCACATATTGCTCATGTGTTGTTGTCACTAAATCCCCTAGTGAAAGCAAAGTTTATGGCAATTAGTTTTGATCTGCGGCATTAACTCAGTCTGTCTACCGCAACTGTCTCTATAAGCATTCTGGCCCGATAGATCAAAAGGCACTAGAGAGAAGCACCATCAGCCATCAGCTACAGTGAAGGCTAAACCTGTCATGTTTAGTTTCTTGATCTACGGCACCAATTCCGCAAATTCATTGTGATTCGTTTTGATCTGCGGTACTGATCTTGCTAGTCTACCGTGACTCTCCCCATAAGTACCGTGGACAAGTAGATCAGAAAATAAGAGGGAAGCACCATCAGCCATCGGGTAGATCAAAGGGCCTGGTGTCGAGTTTTGGGCTCAACATCCCTATCAAATAATAAAAGTCATGTTCCATCATTCACAAGGCGACACGTGGCAAATGTGGAAAAAAGAGCCTCCACAAAGATCAAAGTTCCAAATATGAAAAGTTGATTGGTGGATGAATAAAGAGATTTATTTTGGGTTTTAAAATTCAATCACAAATGAATTGAAGATATCTTTTGGCTCCAAAAAGCTTTTCGAGCCATAAGCATCCCAAAAATTTCTTTTTTCAGAAAATAATTTCAAATCTTTCTGTAAGTATTTACTCAAATATAAAGTTTTTTCACAGCTCCCCCATATAAAGAGAAGCATCCCTTTTCCGATCCACGACGTGTTCCAAGGGACCGATGTTCGTTTGAAGCCATAAACTTTTATTGGGTCGAAAAGGGTAAAGATAACCCCGAACCGACATTATGTTCTGCAACCGAGAGCACGAGCACGCCCACGTGGTCCACGACAACAACGCATCTAAGCGAGGCAGCCGTGGGACACATGGACGACTTCATGGTCCTGCCAACACCCCGCAAGGAGCATCGACAAGGAATAGGCAACGAGAGGGTCTGATTCCTTTCGAGTAGGTACGCAACACAAGAACCCGAGTTCAGCCCGAGTCGTCGAACAACGCTTGGAACATAATTGAGGGGCAGTACGCTAGACAGTTCGATGCACAAGCACGGAGCCAGCCAAGCCATACAACCTTAACACCACTCACATGCCATCACGTACACTAGACCACAACACCACTAAACGAACCACAGCATGCCAAGCATGGAGGCTTGACAAGCATGAGGAAGCATCGAGTAGCGCCGAGTCCGCACCGCTGGGCATGAAAACACAGGCAACATCACTTGAAAGCATACATCGAAGGGACAAGATGTTCAATCCGCTTGATAGGGCCCTCGTCCCAAGGCTGGATTCCTGCCTAGAACAAGCTCTTACGAGGCATTGGGTGACACTAGCACCGTCCGCCCTTATGGCAAGAAGCATGCCCCGAGACATCATCTCCAACCACGAGACTTGATAACCCACCAAGCCAACCGAACATCAAAACCATACATCGAGTTGTTTTTGGGGGAAGCGTTTTTTTGGGAGGAGGATACATCGAAGGGAGGGACGTTCGACCCGGCAAGCATCATTTTTTTTTTTTCATTTGGAAAACTTTTGGAAAAACGTTTTTTGGGGAAGTGGATTGGGGGAAGGGATGTTCAACTCGCTTGATAGGGTCCTCATCCCGAGGCTGGACTCTGCCTTGAACACACTCTAGCGAGGCACTAGGTGACATCAACACCATCCGCCCTTATGGCAAGCAAGAAGCATGCCCCGAGACATCATCTCCAACCACGAGACTTGATAACCCACCAAGCCAACCGAACATCAAAACCATACATCGAGTTGTTTTTGGGGGAAGCGTTTTTTTGGGAGGAGGATACATCGAAGGGAGGGACGTTCGACCCGGCAAGCCAACCAAACATCAAAACCAAAAATCCTTTTTTTTTTTTTTTTCATTTGGAAAACTTTTGGAAAAACGTTTTTTGGGGAAGTGGGTTGGGGGAAGGGATGTTCAACTCGCTTGATAGGTCCTCGTCCTGAGGCTGGTCTCCGCCTTGAACACACTCTAGCGAGGCACTCGGTGACATCAACACCATCCGCCATTATTTGCTTGCGAGCATGCACCGAGGCATCATCCGAACCGCGAGACTTGATAACCCACCAAGCCAACCAAACATCAAAACCAAAAATAATTTGTTTTCTTTTCTTTTTTGGAAAACTTTTGGAAAAACGTTTTTGGGGAAGGGGGTGGGGGGGGGGGAGGGGATGTTCAACTCGCTTGAAAGGTCCTCGTCCCGGGGCCAAATTTCTGCCTAGAACAAGCTCTAACGAGGCATTCGGTGAAACTAACACCGTCCGCCCTTATGGCTAGGAAGCATTCCTCGAGGCATCATCTCCGACCACGAGACTTGATAACCCACCAAGCCAACCAAACATCAAAACCAAAAATCATTTTGTTTTTTTTTCTTTCGAAAACTTTTGGAAAAACGTTTTTGGGGCCACCAGCCAACCATCAAAATCATACATCGAAATGGGGGGGCTTTGTGTGGTGAAGGCCGAAAGTGATGTTAAGAAAATGGGAGGAAATGTCAGGCTGTTCTTTCTCTTTCTTTTTTTTGAAACATACTCGTGTTTCTTTCATGTGGTCTGCAGGTCATATTATTTTTCGTCATTGTTAATTTTAATATTCTTTTTTTGGTGGGATGCTCAAAACCAATGTTTTCATTAAAAACAAAAAACAAAAAAACTTAAACACTTCATACTCTTTATGGGTTATGGCTTTATCATCCCACACACAAGAAAAATAATTTTATAAAACTATTTTATTAACTTTTTTTTATGATTAAATCGTTATAATAACTAGTCGTAAACCCGCGCGATGCGCGAGAACATCTTAGCTTTGTGTGTAAATATATAAGAAATTTATTTATAATGTAGACCCGTGAACACATGTAGTATCAACTTCTTGAATATTTTCAATTATCATCATATTTATGCAGTGAAAACTATTAGGTTCTAATTTAGTTGTTTTATAATGTAATCTCCATTATTTCTCAAGGGTTGCACTCGTAACCACTCGCAAAGAATCAAACCGCCAATAATCTAATTTCCAAAATTATGAGTTACAATTCATAATATATATATATATATATAAACAAATTATAAGCAGTCTTTGGCTAAATAAAGAAGTGAGCTTGCTATTAAGTTTGAACTCTCAACTATGCTTAAAAAAAAACATTTTATCACAATTTCACCAAAGAAATCAATTCAAATCTCTTTGTGTCATGTATGCAAACGCAAAATAAGAGATATATGCTTCACTAAATCTTGCTATCCTTTCAAAATGGAGGCTTCAAGAAAGATTGGATTTCCTGCGAATAAGACAATTGACATTAAGGCTTCAAGAAAGATTGGATTTCTTGCGAATTGTCATTAATATAATAGAGGATTTGGGGAAAAACACTTGCAACAATTTTTTTGTCACACAATCAAATCATGAGAATATGTGATTCAATAGACTTCAATCTGCACTGGTAGGATAAGTTTTATTTAGACTGCTTCAACTACTACAATGCTAATATGCATTTAAAACATGCAAGAAATCTTGCAGGTCATGCCTTTTAAGTTCTTCAGTGTTATAAAAAAGAAAGTTCTAATTCTGATTGGGATTATCAAAACAACTTAAATTAAGATTTTTGTACATGTTAGTTTGCCACCCAATTCTTTTTTGACAAAATTCTGAACTTCAGCAGATTTGAGAATCCTATCAAATCCTTTTCAACAATGATGATAACATAATAACACTATTCATGTGCTAACAATCATAATTTTATTGATAAAATAATTTAGAAGTAGATCTAAACTTCTTCAATGGTACTCTATGATGACTATGTCTAGAAGTTCTATGTTTACTGAATACAATCAACAGAATCCTCCATCATAAATTCTGAGAATATCATACCAACCAATCCATCATTTATATCCTTCAATAGTGGCATATACGCAGCATTATCCTTGAGATAACAGAGTTAGTAAATATTAAACACAATATAAGTGTCATACTATATTATTATTAATTGTATATTCCTAAAGGCCTAGTAAGCTTCAAACTAATCACCATTACTCTTCATCAAATTACTTGTCGTGACAATGGTATAATTAAGCAAATATAAATATAAATATCCCACCGGTGCCATTACACCTATAAAAGCTAGCAATTGATCCAGCTCAATTCCTTCTTTGGATATTGAAGGATCCACAATTTCAATAATCATTTTTTGTTTAACATAGCTCTTTATACGATCCTGTCCGGCCAAAAGCTCATGTATAATTGAGTGAAAGCTGAATACATCAGCCTTATGTGTTACATAACCTGTAGTGACATATTCAGGAGCAAAGAACTGTAATTTACCTTCTAATGCATCTTTTACATGTCATTGACCTTCAGGGACAGATATATACTGTAAGAAATCAATCAATTTGGCAACATGGTCTTGATCACATATAACAGTTGAAGATGTACAGAATTCAATCCTTATTAGGTCTCTTGTTAGCTTAGGCTGTTTGCTTGCTGTACGTACATGTTGTTTGTTGATCAATGAAATTTTTATTCATTCATTAAAAAAAAAACAAAAAAGGTATGGAAATCAACCCTAGCTTTATTCTACATAAGTTGTAAAATGGCTGCCATTTTATTCAGTGACTCCACTCTTGGTGAAAATTTGTGTCTTCAAATGCTATATTGAGCATTGATTACATTGAATATTAATCAGTCTGGATTGAGCTAAGCTAAGGAGGTGAGACAGACTCATAAATTCGCCTGAGTTGTTTTGCTGCATCGATCATTGTTGGTCTATCTTCCGCCGTCTCAGAGATGCAACTCAGGGCAATCTGTGCAAAAGCTAGAAACTGTTCCTGATTAGTTCTTTCTTTTAGTAACTCCGGATCTACAATTTCAATCAACCGATCTTGTTCATCATATGGCTTCACCAAACTTGGTAGGAATGTCTCTGAATAGCAGCACTCTGGAATTTTCAACATCCCTCCAGCCAAAAGCACAAGTAGAAACAGACCATAATTAAACACATCAGCCTTCTCAGTCAAATAGCCTGTAGTCATATATTCAGGTGCACAAATCCCCATTCTCCCACGTACAGCAGTGTCTACATGTAGTTGACCTTTAGGAATAGATATTGAGAGTGAGAAATCAATCAGTTTGGCAACATTGTTCTCATCCAATAAAATGGTGGCTGACCTAATATCTCTATGAATAACAGGCCTGGAAAATGAAGTATGAAGATATGCAACAGCATTAGCTATGCCCATTGCAATCCTTAACCTGCATTTCCATGTTAAGGGCTCAGACTGGACTGTTTGATCAATTGGATTGATACAACTTGAGAGTGTTTTGTACCCTACAAATTCATACACTATAATGGGATTTTTGGTCTCTAAGCAGCATCCTAAGAGTTTTAGAACATTTTGGTGGACACTCATTTGTGAGCCAACCACAATGTCTTTAATAATGCCAAGCACAGTGTCTTCCATAACAGAAAATCCACGGTCTGGGTACTTTTTAATTGAAACTAAACGATCGTCCAGAGAACCCTTGTAAAACTGAAAATCACCATCCCACGCAAAACTTTGATGCTGATCATAGTTGTTTGTTCCTCCTCTTTGGCTTTTCTCTTCATTTTCAAACATGAACTCATCTTGTCCACCAAACCGTTAGATTACAGACAGGAATATTAATATACACATATAATATGTTAAGTCATGAAGAGGCCTATAATCTGGTTTTAAATGAGGAGGCCAGTGATTAGTTTCAGAAAATAAATGCACAGTTTAGACTTTAGAGTATTAAAACCAGTAGCACTCTGCCACCATGTAAATATGAATTGCAAGATTTTGAAACATATTACCTATACCTCAGTAAATCATAAGAAATCCAACAGATACAGAGTTCGAACTCCCTTTGATACTATGATAAATTACCTATTGTTTCAAAAGTTTAAGTTGTTAAGAAGGGGTGAATTTAATCACATTTCTCCTGGCAAGAAATCTTCAATAACACCATAACCTTCAGTATAAATCCGAAGGCTTGGTTCCGTGGTATAAACTGAAAAAAAAAAAAAAAAAAAAATTGAATCATTTCAATTTTACTGAAAATAATTATATGGGGGGCTTTTAGGTTTGTGACTCATAATAAGATCCAATTATACCGGACTGAAAGAAACATATACTGTGTTTTGAAGCATGGAATTGGATTTGGAATTGACTGGAAGTTGGGCCTCTAAATCCAACCAATTCAAAGTTCCATATGATGATAAAGACAGTGAAATACTGAAATGAAAAGTTAAAAACAAAGTCAACAGCAAGTCAATCCATTACATATATAGATAGTAGTGCAATTAGTCATTGAGAAATGAATTATAACCTCTGCTATATATGTAACCTCTGCTATATATGCTACCTTTAGAGAAAGAGAGAGTGATCTCCAATTGACACATGTACAGATAGGAAACAGAACGAACTTAATCAGAACTTTGTTACTTGTAAATATGGAAGTCTTAAGCCATAAATAAATGTTTTTTTAGTTGAACCATGAATATAGGATCAACTTATTGTCCTAAAATTCTCTAGGTAGAGTTCTGAAAAGTGTCAGGTTTTGATAGACAGTTTTGGTCTGAGGTAGTTCATGCATTACTAATACCTGAATTTTTCTGGCACTTGCCTCCATAGGTAAAGCCAATAACATACATGAAGGTTCCTGCAAGAAAAATATGGATATTCCATCTTCCCACTGGCAGAGTCAACATGGAATACCATTGTCGAAAATCACAATAGAATGGAAAAATAACAATCGGTATTAGAGAAGCTGCTCTAAAAGAAGAAATACAATTCCTTATAGTGATATTCAAAATCGCTGGCAGATAATCTACAATTCCTTACGGTGGTATTCAAAAATCGCAGGCAAATCCCAAACCGTGGTGATATTCAAGAAACCTACATAAAAAAAACTCAGAACAAACCCTAGTCAGAAACCCCAATTCCCAAAATAACATCCTATTATCAAAACCCCAAATCAAAATCTGAAAAGGGAAAAAAAAGAAACTGGAAACCCATAATCAAATTGAAATCTGAACTAAGCCTCACCGGTGCAACGACATTGATCGCAGAAAGATTGTAGAGAATTCTTGATGCTCTCTTCAATGAGTGATTTGAGATATATATGCGTGTGACCACCAGATCTTGAAACGGTTCAAGAAGGGGCTGTTACAAAGCCGAATCTTTAATGTCAAACAAAGATTGTGGGTTAGGCAGTTGGGTGTAATGGGAAGATGAGGAGTCAAGATAGGGAAGAGAGAACTAAACCTTTCACCGGTAGGCAGAGGAGTCGTCTAAGGGAGGGAGCGTTAGAGAATAACGTGTGAGAGAGAAAGTTAAGATAATAAATAAAAAGGAGAGTGGGCCGGATCATAAAAGCCCAACAAAATGAAAAGGAAAGTGGGCCGGATCTAGAATATTATGAGAGAATTGAGAGGCATGAGATTTGGAATGATGTGAGATGAGTAAATCTGACGTGGCAAGTTTGGAAGAAGACAAAAAAGAATCTCTCAGCTTCACCTATTAGTTTATATAATAGATAATAGATTAGAAAGGAGTTTTGATTTTGCAATGATACTTTTTGGCCTTAAAACATGGTCAGAACTCTTGATATGGGGCCTTTATGAAGACCATATGTTAACATTCATTGCTAAAAATACAAAATATAAAAATTTTATGATATGGGTAAGAACGAAGAAATGAAATACTGTCACCTCCAAGAACAAGCAGCGATTCCAGTGATTGCTTCGAGTCCATTGAGGTCACAAAATTTTCATTTCATGCAACTCGAATGGCCAACCTCGATGTGAGAAGTAGAAGCTCAAAGCTCCAAACCAGAAATTCGAAGCACATAGTATGATTAATAAAAACTATGTTGCAACTAGGCAGCAAGCCAATTGATACCACCAATAGACAGATTGATACCATTAGTGCCCATTTCGAAACCTCCAGAGTCCAGATAGCCCAAATCGAAGATCCACTTCCAACATAGCAAACCCATGATTGAAGGTCCCCAGGTCTCGAACCAACAAATAGATCGAAGCTTGTTTGTAAGTTAATCGAAGTTACTCATCAATGAGATACAACAAGCAGATCAAATGTCCAAATTCGAAGTTCTCTAGTAGCCATTCAAAGTGCAAACCATCAACTTCAGAGTTCCTGAGTACCACATCTCCTATGTTTCTTCAAGATACCAAACTACCCACTTTGAGTTTTCCTAAACCAGTCAACCTCGAGGTTTCAGCCAACACTTCAAAGTCCCAACTTTAACTCAATAAATTATTATTTTTCCTCGAAGTGCATATTTGCACTAGCACAATGTTGTGATATTAGAGGTTATTGTTACTTAAATGGAGATGGTTTGTGAGTGGCTAGGCCATAATCATTTAATTCAAAGTTTGTAAAAAACTTTTAAACATTTATTTGTTGCTTTTTAAACAAATTGGTGACCAACTACATAAAATTGGAGTTGCTACAAATAAAGTGACGGTTAAATTAATTTGTAAGGTTCTCATGGTTTGATTATTATGGTTCATTAACTAAAATCAACCTGAACCTTAGATCGACCATAAGCCCTTAATCATTCATTGAACAAGAATCAGAAAATTTGCCACCTTACTGATAGCCTGACGTTTGCTCAGTAAATCACGCAAGATAGATCTAGAAAGATAGGGCTTGCCTAGTGAAAAGTAGAAAGATATACTTTTTAGTGATATAAGGCTTTTCTAGTGAAAACTCACGAGACAATACAGACTTGAACAAATAATATGATTGAAAATTCAGAAACTTGAGAAATCAAGCTCTTTCGAAATTTGATAGTAACCATTCTTGACATCAAAATAGAAATAAAGTATTTTCAAAATCTAGTTGCAACCACTCTTGACTTTAAAATGGAAATCAAGTTTGTTCAAAATATGATAGCAAATATTTCTAACTTCATACAAATGATTCTATTGTTGCTATAGACTATAAATACATACATTGGAGTATTGTTAAATATACAACAACATATAGAGAACTTACACTTCCAAATTAAAGAATAAATTGCTCTCTTGCACTCATTCTCTTTTGAGCCTTTCTAGTTCAATTCATACAAGAGTTCTAAAATAATCAAGAAGAGCTATTATTGTAAAAGTTTTATTTGAATATCCCTCTAAAAAAGGAGAGTTGTTTTTGTGAGAAAAGTCTCAAATTTTATTTGTTACCCAAATATCAACCTAAGAGGGGGGAGAATTAGGTTGAGGCAAACTTTTTGATTAATTGCGGAATTAAAAACAAGTATGAAATCACTATTTAATTGCAATATAAAATAATCAAGCACAAGTAAATAAGCAATTAAATGGGTTAGAGAAAGAGAGAAGCAAACTCGGCGATTTATCAAAGTTCAACTTCTCGCCTATGTCCCCGTCTCAAGATCACCTCTTGAGGATTCCCAAATCCACTAACTAAGCCTTCTTATGGGTGAAAACAAAATATTTACAATCTTGTTTTGAACGGTCAAGATAAACCACCTAGTGAAAAATCCTTTTCACTACTTAGGATTTAAAACCGAATCCCTAAATTTGAATCAGAGAGTTGGTATATACAAAATAAAGCTCTTTTCAAAGAGTAGAAATTACACAACTAAGCTCACTCTAATAGTATATCAAGATTGATCAAAATGGCTCAAGAACTATTTATGGCTCAAAATTTTGGATTAGGAAATTATGGAAAAGATAAGAATGATTATCAAAAATAAGATAAGTCAAGAATTGATGGATATTGATCTTAGATAATGTATGGCTATTGATCTTAGATATCTATGGCAGTAAATGTTCATATAATGTTCATATATGTGTATATATATAACCCCAAAATACATTATAGCTGTTTTCTAGCCGTTATACAAAGTAAGTACCAAAAGTGTGTCATCTAAAATTAAATCATTATTTTCATCCAGACTTGAGGATCTAGGCGCGTTTGGATCATGATTTAGGCTCTTGGATTTTTAGGTAGAGAGGTTTTGGGTTCAAGATATAGTCGATTGAACTGATTTAGTCTCTCCTAAATTGAGACTTAGGCGCTTGAACTACAATGTAGTCGTCGCCTGGATCAACTTGTTTTTCCTTTTTAACTAAATCAACCTTAGATCATATATAATCAAACTAATGTTTTTATCTTTTTAGAAAAACTTTGGTTATTATAAGTCAATTTTCAATATATTTCAAAACACAAATTGAGGACTTAAGATTAATCTAAATTTTTTAATTCTTTTTTAGTTGATTTTAAAGTTGTTGAGCCATAATGATCAAAGTTAAAGTTGTTGAGCCATAATGTCAAAGTGTTGGGTATATATATGTGATTCTGTAAAAATAAACAACACAATAAGAAGAAATCTGTCACAGTTAATAAACAATAAAAACTCACAGTGAATGCAAAATGAAAGAGATCAAGTCTAGCATTTGACGCTATCTCCTTAAGACGGATTTCGTCCCTCACACTATTATCTTAGTGGTGCTTTGAGACTTATGGACGTCTGTCTTCCAGAATAAAATGATCTTCGCACGCGCAAAAGAAGTACAAGAAATCTCTGTGCACAATGAACGTAAACTGTGTGTGTCTCTTTCTCTCTTTTTATGCAATGATGAGACTCTCAAAATCGTAGGAAATAACTAACTCAAAAACAATTTCAAAAGTAAACTTAGTAAAATTAAAAGTTAAGTTTTAAATGAATGAGGGGACACTCTATTTACAGATAGAGTCACACTTGTATCGGAAAAGGTGTAAGATGAATAGAGTCACACTTGTTCGGAAAAGGTGTAACTATGAACAGTCAACAACTATTCAGACAAGACACAACACTTTGGGGAAAAATAATATATTAATAAATACATAAATTGGATGGACTGGGTCTAACCCACATGGATACTACTTGGCCCACTACTTTTAGGAGGCAAATTCTCATCTCATTCACTCCTAACCATTTTTCCAACACAAAGTTGATAAACTTTACTAAAACCTAACTCTCACTCACCCTGTTACTTGGAACATGATGCTTGAACTTGTTTCTTTTGGCTTTAGCTTCAATGACTTGATCTTCAATGTAATTCCAAATTGAACTTTGACGAGTTTGTTTTGTTTAAACTTGCTGACCATGTTGGCCCACATGATAACTTGTCAAATTATGCTTAAACATAAAATCAATGGCTTGTTTGAAATTATGATTTATAAATACATTAAATCCTTGTTATCATCAAAATTACATAGATGCCCTCGAATTAATTAGCCAATCAAACAGGCATTGAAAACCTTAAGGCTAACATTATTTATATTTAATTTTGGTAAAAGGGTTGGTGTGACCTTTGTTAAGTGAGGAGGAGATCTTCCACCGTGTGAAGAAAAGTGGAGTGCTCTTGTTGTGTAAAGGTTTGAACTCCACCTGCAAGGAGCTTGGGTATAATGAATTAGAATCATCAAAAGGTTACTACAACGAAATAAAAAATCAATCAAGTTCTACTTTGACATTTGATGTGCGCATAATAGTGTGTATTTTATACTCTTAAATTATAATTTGTTAGACTCAATTTATATTTTATTTAGCCTTATTATGTTTAGTAGGTGTCCCAAAAGTTTGGTGAAGAAGGATCAAAATTGGCTCGGAAGTGGAGGTAAGAAATAGAATCGAGATATCAAGATTTCATCGGAATGGTTTTTGTGAGGGGTGTTTTTATGATAATGCCACGTGGCGTGCCGAGGGCGATCACGACTGGACTTTGGTCTTGAGATGAGGGAGTCGAACCCAAAATTCAACCGAGGGCCCAAAGTTCGGCCCAAGGGCTAGTGGGACATCTTCCAAAAATACTTAAGAGCCAAGATTGTAAAGCCCAAATAAAATGAGAACAAGGACTAAGAAGGTTTACCAAC
Organism: Fagus sylvatica; assembly: GCA_907173295.1. Lineage (NCBI taxonomy): Eukaryota > Viridiplantae > Streptophyta > Magnoliopsida > Fagales > Fagaceae > Fagus > Fagus sylvatica. Next base: position 3,324,989 of record OU015767.1, on the reverse strand, counting down.
ATGATATTGCCAACAAAAGCCCAAAGAACAGTTATTGGGCCGAGCCTTTCACTGTTCCTTAGCTGGATTGGGCTTGAAACAAAATAACCTTAATCAAAATGGTTAAAACATGTGTTTTCTGCACTTCTGCTGACATCTGCTACAAGACCTGTGATTAATAACAAACTTGTTGAGACTAAAAAGAGAGTTGACTTGGTGGGAGAGAGTCAGCCCTGATGAGACATGCATAAGGGTGAGGGAAAGACGTGTTTAGGCCATTTATGGAGCTAGGTCAATAATGGAAAGACATTGTAATCCTAATAAGGCATTCTAGGATTTTGACCCGGACATCTGCCAGGGGAGCTTTCTGGGGAATATAGGGGTTTAAGTGATGAATCCTAATCTTTTCAGATGGGATTGTATTTCTAGGTTTTGGATTGATGTTTCTAAGTTGAAGATGACCTCAAAACACCTATTTCCCGAGGTCCCCTCTTGGAGAATCCCAGAAATGAGAAAGTCTTTTCTCTTGAACTGATGGTGTTTTTGTGGGTTGTTCTTGTTCTGGTTTTTTGTTGGTATGTGTTCTTCTTGCATTAAGAATGCAATCAGTCCTATTTATAGGAGTGATTAGGGTGGCTTAAACTCATGGGAAAACCGAGATTATGATTTCCCTTAAGCCCCTTGACTTTCAAAATTAACCCTCTATGACATGTTTTGTCAAAGAGAGTATTTCATAAGTAAAAATGATTATGGTCCTTCCCTAATGTCAGGGTAAGACCTTCTTCTCCTTTGAAATGACTTTTTCAGAGTCCTTTTATACTTAGTTGGTTGGTTTTCTATGACAAGTCAGGTCTATGCATGTCTCTAGTGACCTTGGCTTCCACAAACTAATCATTGTGCCTCCCAGCAGACCTAATGATAACATTTCAATGGTTGCCTAAATCTCGGGACTCACTCCCCTCCACCAAACCACACACCTCAAGTCAGAACAACATAAGGAGAGTAGCATCCTCACGGGTCTGGGCCATGGAGCTACTCCCTGAGTCCTTTTGGGACCGGAATGGGCATGGGTCATGGGTTTTTTTATCACATTTCTTCATTTTCCATGCATCTTGGCTGCTTCCAATAGTCTTTGAGCTGTTATGCAGAAGTCTGCTGCGTGAACAGTGTCAGAATCCATGGTTTCCGGTGGAATAGAGGGTTGAGATGAGCTGGAAATGCTGGAGCAATTTGAAAAATGGTAGACCAGCTGCTCTTGTCATGTTTGAAAGGATGGAAGCTACTGTTCCTCTCTTTATTAGTGAAAATAAGACATGATTGGGCTTCAGCTGCAGCAGTTATAGAGCCCATCCCCTTATCAGCTTCAGTTTCCTGACTTCATGGGCCCACGGACAGGCTGTCTTCAGCTATTCAAGTGCTGGGCTGATCAGTACTTGGGCTCCAGCTGTTTTTCTCAATCAACCCAATAGTATTTAGACCCAATAATTATATTATAAGCATATTTCGGGCTATGGGCTTTATGTGGGTTTCCTTTGGGCTTGTGAACAGTGCCGAGACTCTCTCATAATAGGCCCAGATGGTTTATTGGGTGTTGTTCTAGGTATTTTAGTGGGTTGGGCTTATTGGGCTAATTTATTAAATATTTAATTGAGCCCAAATATTTTATTGGGGGCCCATTTAAGTGTTGGTTAAAAAATGGGCATGTACATTTAGCCCCCCGAGCCCGTGACTTACCCATGGTGAGTCACGTGCGAGCCAAAATAACTGTTCAGTTTTCTTCTTTGTATTGGCGGGTATTTTTAAAAAAAAAAATGGTGTCTCATTTTTCTGTGGAAATAGTGGAGGAATGGGAAGGCCATACCTGTTAGTAGCTCCTACCTTCAAGGGGCAGCCTGAATTAATGGTCATTATTCCTCATTTTAATGGCCCAACTACCTGGTTGACTTTCCCACTACTCAACCGTTATTCATTTTCTCAAAAATAGAGAGCATATTTGGCTTAAACAAATCCAACTCTTCTTCTTCCTTCTCCTTCTCTTCTTCTTCTTCTTCTTCTTTTCCTTGTTCACCGTTAATGGCTTCTTCTTCAAGTAGATCGACGAAGGGACGTGGAGGGACCTTTTCCAGCGAGGGAGGTCCTTCCGTTACTAGTGAGGCAATGGCGCCGAGAGGTTCAGAGGATAGTGGTAACAGCTCCAACTCTGGTTTAGGGTCACCGGAGTCTCTTGGAGAGGTATTGGGTCGACCCATTATAGACCCGTGGTATAGAAGCAGTGAAATATTCCTCTCTATTCCGGCGAACCTCTAACCACCACCAGCGGATTAGGAGTGGTTGGTAATCAGAGAAGACGTTGCAGCAGACGTGGCCTGAACTCCAGCTTTCCGAGAGATTCGAGACCTGCAAATACAGAGGAAGGAAATGCTTGTCGTACCTCTCGTATTTGACTTCCAGTGTTCAAAAGCTACTGGCTAGGAAGCTTAGATAGATTCGGAGCTTTTGATAGGGAGTTTTGTGACCGTTTGGAATAAGCCGGTGTACTCCGCTCCATTCTTATCTCAAGGTCTTCGAATATGTTTCAAGATACCGAGGCGTTACAGCAGTTGGTCCGGAGATGGTGCCCATCCACGCACAAATTTTTCTTCGCTCACGGGGAGTTGATCGTGACATTAGAGGATATAGAGAACCATTGGCTGTTGCCAATATTGGGTGATCAAGACCCAGCAGAACTCGAGCTTTCCCCTGAAGAATTGAGGATAGAAGCTGCTCTGGCAGATTACATAGGGAGAAAGAATATTTCCCTATGGACTTAAGCTGCGAGATTTACTCCCTGGATGGATCATTTCAACAGAGAGGAGGATGTTCCAATTCGAAGAGCTGCCTTCGTAGCGTATTGGCTCAGCAAATGTGTTTTTGGTGAGTATCCCGCTTATTCAATTAAACCCTTATATTTCCCTCTCGTTGTAAAAATTGCCGCAGGTGCTTGCTTTCCCCTTGCTCCTCTGTTGTTGGGTCAGATTTATACTCAGTTGGATTTGCTGCACGCTGAAGAATTAATCGAAGTATCTTGTCATATCATTACTACGGCCTTCAATTCATCCATTGTGCATACATTCCTTTGGGAACATGCCTTGGAATATATAAGAAAGGGTAGGAAACCCTATGAGGCCCGGAACAAATTTGCATCAATGCCGGAAGTGGTCGCTGCCCATGTTGGTGACTTTCAAGGAGATGTACCCGCTGTGTACCGTTGGGTAGGTAGTAAGTTTTATGACCATAGCTTGATACCCTCCTTGGACAGTGAGAGTTCAAGTTTGTTTGGAGGCCGTATGGAGTGACTCATCATGGATTTGCATATGAGTCGGTGATGTCCGGGTTCCGTAATGTAGAAGCCCAAGACTATACTCTTATTGCTGAAGATATGAGATCGTTGACCTATCTTTCTGCCACAAATACTGGCTGGTTGCTAGTGTTGTCTTCTAGCAGACTTCAGTTCACAGCTTATAGTACCCATAAAGTGAGGAGGCAATTTGGTTTCGACCAAGAAGTACCAACTGTCATGGGGATAGCAGCAAGTGAAATCCCCGCCATTAATCCGTTTCTGAAGGCTAGGGCCTTTGCTTATTGGAGTGGCATTGCTTCTCGAGTTATAGTACCAAGTGGTGATAGAGTTGGTGTCTATACCACGGGCATGGTCAATTATTGGAGGGAGCTGATGGCTGCAATGGTGGAATTCAGGAATAATGGGAGAGGAGACATTTCCCATCTGCTGCAGTTATGCATTCCTCTGTTACCTCACCCTCGCTTATTTGAAGCTACAAACACCATGACTACTTATCCAAACCGCCAACGTTTGTGCTATGCTATGTGGCATCAGGAGGATTCAAAATGGATGATGTTTGGTAATCACCATCCTCCCTTGTAGTTGAGAGATCATCCTCATATCCCTGCACCCGAGAAAGTGCCATCTAGTAGGGGAAGGAGGACTGCTCCTGTTGGTACTCCTGCTGCCAAAGAGAGGCAATCCAGCAAATCCAAGAAAAGAGAAGCTCCGAGTAAGGATTCTCCTGCCCAAGCTTCGAAGAAAAAGAAAACAAGTGCTACTAAGGGCAGTAGAGAAGTGATAGTCCTGAAAACTGCTTTTCAAAATACGTCACCAGCTGGAGAGAGTGCTGTTCAAGGGGTTTCTGCCCCTGTGAGCAAGAAACTAATCAGAAAAACCAGAGCTGGGAAGAGGACTTTTGTTCCTCCAGCCTTTCCAAATGTACCAACATCCATTGCCGCACGCGTTGCTGCGCGCAAATCAATCCGAAGCGTTGTTTATTCCGAAAGAAGAGTGAGTATCTTTATCATTGCTTCTTTATTTGTCAATTAATGTATCTTTCCCATGGTATTGACATGATTTCTATTTTATGGCAGTCCAAACAAAGAGCTGACACACTTAGCCGTGTACCAATTGTGATACCGGTATGCATTTAGTTATGGTACCTTGTTTTTAGCAAAAATAACATCCTCATGCTTTCTTTTTCTTTATGTAGGATAATTTAGATAGTTCATCATCCTCAACTGACAGCAGTGATCCATCTGGAGCTGTTACAGAAAGAATTGAAAGTGAGGATGTTGAAATTGATGCTGCAGAAACTGTCTCTGGTGCAGAAGCTGTTGCAGCAGAAATTAACTCTGCTAATGAGAGTACTGCTTCAAGTGTTTCTTCTGGAGGAGAGGGTTTGATGGCAGGGACCAGTACTTAAGAAGATGAGGTGTCCATGGATGAACTGGAAGCTGCAGAGTCTTCCTTTGATAATTCCCCTGTTGCATCTGCCAGTAACCTCAGACCTGTTGAGAGAGCCGTAGATGAACATACAACTGCTGGAGTTGTTACCAGTGCTGCGAGGGCTGTTAAGACCACACCAATAACCATAATTAGCAGTGGTGGGACTGTATAAGGTCACCCTTCTGAGAGTGGCAGCCATGCGGACCTTTCGTTGCTTGATTCAAGCCCCTCAACTCGTCATTATGTTCGGAGGCCTCGGAGAGGAAGTATAGTGTCCACTGATTCTGAGAGGACTATTTCAGCCACTGTTAGGGTACCAACACCCCCAAGTCCTCTTCACGAGTCTGGTGGTACTGCTCCTACACCCGTAGTCATAACTGCTGTGGTACCTGCTGCAGTAACTGTTCAAGACAGTGAAGCTGTACCAGCAGCGGCTGAAGAAGTTCCTGGTATTGAGGAGATTTCTGCACACATCCCTGATATCCTAAAAGGTAATAATATTGTCGAGAGCATACCAATTGATGAGAGTCTTGTGGTTGATACTGATTTTGGTACAGGTGTGACTCATGTTGAATATGTAGAAGTTGCTGCCAGTGAAGATCCTGTTCAGGCAGATGTCATACCTGACAGTGATGTACAAGCTATGGAAGAGACATTTGTCCAAGACCCTGCAGATGACATATCCATGGAAGACATGACAGATACCCATGACAGCTATGATGCAGTCTTGGCTGAGACAGAAGATTATGTGGCTGGTACTCAGGCAGCAGATATGGAGGTCACTGCTCTTGTAACAGCTCATACAAACCCAACCAAAATAGGTAACTGGATTTTTATCAATATTTTGTCATTCTCTTGCTTGATGGCAAAGATTTCTTGAAATATATAGACCAATCTTGATCATTTGCTTGCCATGTATAGAACTTATGCATGTATATCTCTTGTCTTTTGGTTGTAAATTGCTTAGACATGGGTTAACGCCCATTTGTTGTCCATAACTGCAAAACCAAGGTTAGATAGATGCAATAGACATAAGTTGACTCTCATTTGCTGTCTGTTACTGTTGCGATTTGCTGTGGGGTCTGGCAGACATGGGTTAATGCCCATTTGTTGTTTGCCGTTTGGTAGCTCCAAATTTGTTGTTGTTGAAGCATGAGCCTAGTAGAGATAGGATGACTTCTCACCCATTGTTTGCTATTTTCACACCTATTTTTATTAAGCGAGCCTAGTAGACATGGGTTGATCCCCACTTGTTGTCTACCATGTTGTGGCTGCACCCTTTTGTGATTATGTGAGCCCAGCACCAATAGGTTTTGTAAGCCTTGTCCCATCTTTTGCCCACTATTTTGTGATTGCATACTCCCAATAGAATGAGTCTGACGGATATGGGTTGATTCCCATTTGCTGTCCTCCATTGTGTATGGACATGGGTTGATTCCTATTTGTTATCCTTCCATCCAGTGAACCTTGGGTTGATGCCCAGTTGTTGTCCTCTGTTTGGTGTAGTGGGTGAGCTCAATGGACATGGGTTGATTCTCATTTGTTGTCCCCCATCCAATGAACCTAGGTTAATGCCCAGTTGTTGTTTACCATCCGGGCCTAATTGGCTGAGCTCAGTGGACATGGGTTGATGCCTATTTGTCGTCCTCCATCTGGTGAACCTGGATTAATGCCTAGTTGTTGTTCGCCATTAGGTCCATTAGGTAAACCGGTGGACATGGGTTAATACACATTTGTCGTCCCCGGTTGGGTGAACCTTGGGTTAATGCCCAGTTGTTGTTCCCCTGTTTGGTCCAACCTAACCTTCTTTGGAATAAGTTGTAACTAGTGCGGCTTTTTAGTAAAGGAGTGCCAATAAGCATTTTACTCACTTGTTTATTTTCTTTGCCTTCACTCGTATTGTTGTGCTTGTTTAACTGACTCTTTCCTCTTTTCTTTCATTTTTCTGCAGTTGGAAGCAGCAATGAAGCTGTTGCAGAGGAAGAGAGAAGACACCAGATTGCAGGAGTGGAGTCTGCCATCAGAGGTCAGCCAGGGTTACTGTCTACTGCCAGGTTTGCCACATTGGGATCTTCTGTTCTTGCTGATATGGATGCTTTCTTCCAAGAGTTTGACCGAATGTCAGTAGGTTCTCGTCATGTTGAACATTTCTGGATTTTTGATGATGCAAAAGCTGACTTCGAAAACTTTCGAGTGCCATAACGAGGAGTTCAGTTCTTAAAGGCCTTATGGGAGAAGTATGGCAACTGTTCATCATACTTTAGGCTTGGTGTCCATGTGGGAAGCTCTATGCTGACTCTTCTCTGCTGTATGCTTGCTCACATGGAGCATACCAGACTTGAGGATATTACCGAAGTTCATATCCTTGAGTGGAAAGCCGTGGTCCAAGAGGTAATCGAAGGAAGCTTTAAGTTCAGCTTTATTCTTGATTATCTGCAGAGACTAGCCTATGATATTTTCAGTAGGAGGATCTTGGCTGAGTTAAGGGTGGTGGAAGCTTGTGCTGTTGCGTTGAGAGATGCTCTAAACATGGTTGCGCCAAACCCGTGGGACTTGGCTTCTGCCAGAGGAGTTTCTGCAGAACCTCATGCTGAATCGGCTCTTTATGGCTTGCTGGCTTGAGCATATTATCCACTGCACTCCTCTTTTTTGTTGCTCTTTTGTAATGTGTTAGCCGTGTATAAGCTTTGACATGAAACTTGGTCTCGTTTTGTTTTTGGTACATATTTTTGCTAAGTACATTAATTTGTGAACAATGAGACTTAAATTTTGTCACCTTTACTTGCTTGAATTACATTATACCAAAAGGTTGACATATTTTGAAATACAAAAGAAAAGTGTCTTTAACTCCTATTACTTTTAGCTTAGCACAAAATACTCACAAGCTATTTCAAAAGAAGAAAGATACATAATGCAAATCTGCTAGAATGCATCTTACGAGTAATAGTGTTTCAGCCACTTTCCATTGATAGGATCTGCCAAGGTAGTTCCATCAAACTTAGACAGCCTTATAGTAACCACTTCCATGTGCTTCTCGGATAATGTATGGTCCATCCCAATTGGGGGAAAACTTGGATGGAGATGGAGAGGTTTCTCCTTACAAATTCTGCGGTTTTCAAAACCATTTGTCCCTCCATAAAGATTCGGACTCGAAGGGCTTTGCTGTAAATATTAGCCATCTTTTGATAATTCCTTTGGTTTCTTACTTTAGCTAAATCTCTTGCTTCATCCAATCCTTCAAGATCTGCCATTCGTGCTTCAGCACACATATTAGTATCTACCTCAAACTCACTCCCTTGCATTACTCGCGGGCTAGGCACAACCAATTCAGTAGGAGAAATAGTATCAGTGCCATAAACAAGTGAGAAAGGTGTAAAGCCTGTTGCTGTTTTGGGTGAACTCCGATATGCCCATAAAACATCTGCCAGGTGGGCTCTCCAGTCATTCCCATAATCAAATACCATTTTGCTCAAAATTCGCAACAACATTCTGTTTATGGCTTCGGCTTGCCTGTTACCTTGAGGGTAGTAAGGTGTGGAACGTCGATGCTTGACTCGGTAATGTTCTAGCACTTCCCGAACATCCTTGTTTATAAATGGAGTGCCATTGTCGCTAATGAGCTTGTATGGTATGTCAAAACGAATGATTATATGTTCTCGAATAAAGTTTGCAACTGCAGCACCTGTTGCTTTTCGAAGAGGGATGGCTTCCACCCATTTCGTGAAGTACTCGGTAGCCACAAGAATCCAAATATAACCACCGGAGGCCGGATTGATAGGGCCAATGAGATCTAGCCCCCATGTGTGAAATGGCCAAGGTGTAACCATATTTTGGAGACTAGTTGGGTGAGTATGGATCTAGTTGGCTTGGACTTGGCAAGTATGACATGTTTTCACAAAATCTGCCGCATTCTTCTTCATTGTAGGCTAATAATAACAGAGTGTGAGCAAACATTGGTAGAGCCTCTTCTTTCCTTGATGCCCCCCACATTCTCCTGCATGAGTTTCCTTCATAACCATTTGGGATTTCAATGGGCTAAGACATCTAAGTGGCTCTCCATGGAAGCCTTTTCCGAAAGAGAGTTCCTCATTCCACAAAATACCTCAAGGATAACCTCTTAAGGCGATAAACATCCTTGGAGTTTGATGGAAAAATTCCTTCAAACAAATACTCTAAAAATGGTGTGCGCCAATCAGTAGAAATAAAAGTTGCGCATACCTCTTTGTTGCTGTGATGGAATTGACAGGTTGGACATTGGCTCTGTACACCTGCCGCCTCTGCATTCATATTTGGCCAGAAATATCCCAGCCGCGGAAGTCTGCGGTAAAGGCTGACAGCTCCTCCATTTCCACAAGTTTTCTCATGGACTTTAAGCAACTTTTCCTTTGCTTCCTCAATGCTTATGCACCTTGCCAAAACTCCTTCAAGCAGTCTTCTATAAAGATCTTCAGATATCAAGGTGTAATCCTTGATTTCTCTTAAGTCTGCCACGACAGTAGGAGACATGAGCTTGGCTTTGATTGGTACTCGCCAGTCTTCTTGATCTGGAGACAGCTCTTCAAATTCTTTCTTCAGAGATTTAGTGATAGGCTCCATCTTCTTACAGATGGTGACATTCATTTCTTCACCTTCAAAGGTCATTTAAGATCCCAAAGTAGCCAAAGCATCTGCATATCGGTTCTCGTTTCTTTGGGCATGTTCTATCTCAAAAGTGCTGAATTTTGCTTCTAATTTTTGTGCCAAAGCTCTGTAAGGTGCCAAAGATAGTTCCTTGAGTGAGAATTCCCCTCGGGCTTGACAAACCACAAGGTTAGAATCGCCAATAACTCGTAAGTGCTTGATTCCCATCTCATATGCTATTGCTAATCCGGCTAGGTAAGCCTCATACTCAGCTGCATTGTTAGAACATGGGAAACCAAATTTGAAAGATTTTGTTACAGCCTCTCCATCATTTTTGTAAAGAAAATCAAATTTCAAGGTCCAAAGAAAATCTGCCAAACCTACTAGAAATACTTCATTGATTTCCCCAGGTACTTCATCTAAAATGGATGAGTTATCTTCCCTAGGAAATTGAGCTAATAGATCAGCAATGGCTTGACTTTTAATAGCAGTTGGTGTCTCGGTGATAATCTCGTATTGTGACAGCTGCAGAAGCCACTGTGCCAGTCTGCCAGATAGTACAGGCCGTTGCAATAGACTTCTGATAGGATGAGATCTTGTCATTAATTGGACCTTGTGAGCTAGAAAGTAATGTCGGAACCTTTGGGAAGCATAAAAGCTAAGCAAGATCGCTCAGCCCCCGAGTATCGGCTTTCGGCATCCTTGAGAGTACGGCTAACATAATAGACGGGTTGTTCAACCCCACTACCATCTTCTTGGGCTATCAAAGCCCCAATTGCTTAGTTATTTGAAGTTAAGTAAAGCCGAAGAGGCTTTCCAAAAATAGGTGCACAAATAGTAGGGAATTTAGTCATAATGCCTTGTACATTTTTGAAGGCTTGTTGGCATTCGGTAGACCAATGAAATGGAGCTCCTTTTTTCAAGAGTGGGGAAAAGGTAGAAGTTACTGTAGCAAGGCCAGGAATGAACCTTCTTATGTATGACAGCTTCCCTAAGAAACTCTTCAGCTCTTTATGTGTGGTTGGCGGCTTCATAGTGGCTATGGCAGATGCTCTTGTTGGATCAACATCAATACCATGCTGGTGCACTAAGAAACCCAGAAATTTGCCGGCTGAAACTCCAAATGCGCACTTGAGAGGATTCATCTTGAGCTTGTATAGTCGACATCTCTCGAACACTTTCTTCAAGATGCCAAAATGATCTTTCCTTGTCTTGGACTTCACCACAATATCATCAACATAATCTTCAATTTCACGATGCATCATGTCATGAAACATAGCTGTCATGGTTCTTTGATATGTGGCTCCAGCATTCTTGAGACCGAATGGCATGACGGTGTAGTAGAAATTCCCAATAGGTGTGCGAAATGCGGTTTTCTCGGCATCCTTTGGGGACATGAAAATTTGATTATAACCGCTAAAACCATCCATGAAGGAGAACATCGCATGACCTGCAGCGGAATCAATTAAAAGATCCATATTGGGTAGCGGGAATTCATCCTTGGGACACGCCTTGTTGAGATTACGGAAATCCACACAACACTGGATTTGGCCATTCTTCTTCTTCATGGGGACTATGTTGGACAGCCACCGTGGGTGTTGAATTGGTTTGATAAAACCAGCTGAAAGTAGCTTCTTCACCTCTTGAGCAATTTGAACTTCGACCTCCGGATGGAAGGTCTTCATGGGTTGTACCACTGGCCTAGTACCTGACTCAACATTTAAAGAATGGGCAACAAGTTCTGGGTCTATTCCGGGCATTTCATCATATTGTCAAGCAAAAATATCTTGATATTCTTTTAACAATTCTACCAAATGCATTCTTTCTTCAACTGATAATGATGCACTAATAGAAACAGGCTTATGTACATTGGGATCAGAACTTAGATCGATTACCTTGAATTCTTCTTTTGCAGAAATTTTGGGATCTGCCGCGGCGGTTTCTGCTGTATCTGCAGATTCTGGAACATCTGCTTCATTCACTGTGAAACATGAGGGCTGCAAGATTCCCTCTTCTGATTCGGGGGCCTCTTGTTGGGGATAATTGGCCCCTATGCACCTTCATAAGCGGTAAATAGTGCGCCCATCCGGTAAACGAACACGCACACACTGTGGCTGACTCTTGCTGGTACTAGCTTCTGCCTTGCGCTTCTTCTTCCGTTCCAGCAGATCTCTCAAGTCTGTCTCAGAAGCATCCTTTATTTCTTCCTATTTGGGCAATGAAATTCCAACTGGTTTAGCAAGTGATGCTTCCCTGCTAGAGCAACTTCATCATATAGGGCTGCCTCAACAAAATGAGACTCGAATTGGTCAAAAGGCATAGGGTTAGCGGCTATTCGGATGGGCTTTCCGTTGAGCCTCCCTTTCACACATTGGTGATAGGTGGAGGGAATGAGCTGGTGTTTGTGCAGCCAAGGTCTTCCCAATAATATGTGATAGGAACCATGGAATCCACAACTTGAAACCGTGTCAAAGCTACAATGGGACCAACCTTTAGAACTAGTTGAATGTGCCCCTTAGTGTACTCACCAACACCATCAAAGCCTTTTATCTCCATGGGTGCTCCTTGGATCTTCTTTTGAGAGATTTCCACTGCTTGGATAGTGCTTAGGGGAATAAGGTTGATGCAAGAGCCGGTATCTACCAAAGCACGCCTCACTTGCACCTCATTGATTGTAGCCGAGAGGTAGAGAGGCCGTCGGTGATCTGGATACTGAACTTCCATATCTTCATCTGTAAATGTTATTGCATTGGTTGTTTCCAGAAAAGCTCGGCTGGCATGGGTTTCTACTGTAAAGCAGTGAGCTCCGGAATCTGCTGCTATGGCCATAATGGCCTCAGTAGCTGCTATGCGAGCTTCTGGATTCAATCCCAACTAGTTGAAAAGAGATCGAAACCTAGGATTCCTCTACAATGTCTTGATGGCTGTGGGTATCATGGCAGTACTTGCAGTGGCAGATTCTTCCATATCCACATCACTAGCATTTCCATGAATGACAACCGAAACTACAGCTCTATCTTTATGCTTGAGGAAGGGATCGATATGTACGTTTTGTTTTGCTTAAGGGAGTTTCAAGGTTCTGTCTTGAATCTTCTCATGGAATTTTCTTCGAAGAGTCCAGAAATCTGCTGTAGAGTGATGAACATATTGGTGGAAGTAGCAGAATTTTGGATTCTTCTTGTCTTCCTTGGTTGCTTTCTTTGGAGCTTTTGGGAGCTTGATAACGCCATTTGCTACCCACTTGTTAAGAATAGCCATCATCTCTTCCAAGGTATAAGGAACCGGAGGTGGTGGCTCCTCAAAAGATCTTTTGAATGGTTTCTTTCACTTGTTGTTTACAGTGGACACCATAAGAACTTGCGGTTGGCTTTTCTTTTCTTTAGGCTTTTCGGTATGAGGCTTGCTGATAGTGCCGTCTTCCGAGCCTTTTGGAGAAGCTACGCAAATCTTGAGATGTTGAGGTTCTCAAGGTGAGTTTGGAATTCTGACAGCATATTATCTATGCAAACTCCTACTAGCTCGCCTTCTTCATAATTGGCATAGCAATCCAAAGATATATCGCGAAAGCGATGTATGTAGTGGAGCAAGTCTTCCACACTTGCTTGTTTTGTAGTATGGAGGTTGACGAGTGTAATCTTCTCCTCCGCTTGGAAATATTTTCCGCAAAACAGCTCAACCATATCTTCCCACACCTTCACGGACCCGGGAGGCAAAGTGGTGTACCATGTATAAGCTCTATCATCAAGGGACTTGGAGAACTCACGAAGGCATAGATCACCATTGCCGGCGTAAGCCCCCATTGAGTCTATGAACTTGCTAATGTGTACAAGAGCATTCCCCTTTTGGTCATCAAAGCGTGAGAAAGTTGGAACAATATACTTCTCGGGGTAAGGCTACTTCAACAACTCAGTAGGATAAGGAGGTTTTCTTACAAAGAGTCGAGGCTCCTTTGGATTCTTTTCTCTTTCTTGTTTGAGCAGATTTGTCACATCAGACATCGTCACAAAGGTAGTCTCCTTATTATGTGAACCCGAGTCTTGATGAGGCTTTTCCTGGTTTCCTCCTTCATTTTGAGGAAGGGTCTTCACACCAGCATCTTTTTCCTTGAGCTGTTTGATAGCTTCTGCTAGCTCGCCTTGAGTCTGCTACAAGCCCTGTATAAGTTCTAGCATTAGATTTGTTGGCAGTACCTCCCGATTTGGATCACTTGGAGGTGGTTGTGGTGGATCTTGTCCTTGTACATTGGTTGCTGATTCAGCTCAGGAGTTCTCTATATGGACCGAGACTTCCCTTCGACTTCCTCTTTGTCGAAGCTTAGGAGGCATGATTCTTGAGCTCTAGCTTTCTTCTTAGAAGTGCTGATCTCGACTCCCCAGTGGAGTCGCCAGAAATGTGAGGGGTGTTTTTATGATAATGCCACGTGGCGTGCCGATGGCGATCACGACGTGGACTTGGGTTTTGAGATGAGGGAGTCGAACCCAAAATTCAACCGAGAGCCCAAAGTTCGGCCCAAGGGGTAGTGGGACATCTTCCAAAAATACTTAAGAGCCAAGATTGTAAAGCCCAAATAAAATGAGAATAAGGACTAAGAAGGTTTACCAACGTGATATTGCCAACAAAAGCTCAAAGAACAGTTATTGGGCCGAGCCTCTCACTGTTCCTTAGCTGGATCGGGCTTGAAACAGAATAACCTTAATCAAAATGGTTAAAACATGTGTTTTCTACACTTCTGCTACAAGACCTGTGATTAATAACAAACATGTTGAGACTAAAAAGAGAGTTGACTTGGTGGGAGAGAGTCAGCCCCGATGAGACATGCATGAGGGTGAGGGAAAGACGTGTTTAGGCCATTTATGGAGCTAGGTCAATAGTGGAAAGACATTGTAATCCTAATAAGGCATTCTAGGATTTTGACCCGGACATCTGCTAGGGGAGCTTTCTGGGGAATATAGTGGTTTAAGTGATGAATCCTAATCTTTTCAGATGGGATTGTATTTCTGGGTTTTGGATTGATGTTTCTAAGTTGAAGATGACCTCAAAACACCTATTTCCCGAGGTCCCCTCTTAGAGAATCCCAGAAATGAGAAAGTCTTTTCTCTTGAACTGATGGTGTTTTTGTGGGTTGTTCTTGTTCTGGTTTTTTGTTGGTATGTATTCTTCTTGCATTAAGAATGCAATCAGTCCTATTTATAGGAGTGATTAGGGTGGCTTAAACTCATGGGAAAACCGAGATTATGATTTTCCTTAAGCCCTTTGACTTTCAAAATTAATCCTCTATGACATGTTTTGTCAAAGAGAGTATTTCATAAGTAAAAATGATTATGGTCCTTCCCTAATGTCAGGGTAAGGCCTTCTTCTCCTCTGAAATGGCTTTTTCAGAGTCCTTTTATGCTTAGTTGGTTGGTTTTCTATGACAAGTTAGGTCTATGCATGTCTCTAGTGACCTTGGCTTCCATAAACTAATCATTGTGCCTCCTAGCAGACCTAATGATAACAGTTTAATGATTGCCTAAATCTCGGGACTCACTTCCCTCCACCAAACCATACTCCTCAAGTCAGAACAACATAAGGAGAGTAGCATCCTCACGGGTCTAGGCTGTGGGGCTACTCCCTGAGTCCTTTTGGGACCAGAATGGGCATGGGTCGTGGGTTTTTTTTTATCACATTTCTCTATTTCCCATGCATCTTGGCTGCTTCCAATAGTCTTTAAGTTGTTATGCAGAAGTCTGCTGCGTGAACAGTGTCAGAATCCATGGTTTCCGGTGGAATGGAGGACTGAGATGAGTTGGAAATGCTGGAGCAATTTGAAAAATGGTAGACTAGCTGCTCTTGTCACGTTTGAGAGGATGGAAGCTACTGTTCCTCTCTTTATTAGTGAAAATAAGACATGATTGGGCTTCAGCTGCAGCAGTTATAGAGCCCATCCCTTGTCAGCTTCAGTTTCTGACTTCATGGGGCCCACGAATAGGCTGTCTTCAGCTATTCAAGTGCTGGGCTAATCAGTACTTGGGCTCCAGCTGTTTTCCTCAATCAACCCAATAGTATTTAGACCCAATAATTATATTATAAGCATATTTCGGTCTATGGGCTTTATGTGGGTTTCCTTTGGGCTTGTGAACAGTGCCGAGACTCTCTCATAATAGACCCAGATGGTTTATTGGGTGCTGTTCAGGGTATTTTAGTGGGTTTGGCTTATTGGGCTAATTTATTAAATATTTAATTGAGCCCAAATATTTTATTGGGGGCCCATTTAAGTGTTGGTTAAAAAATGGGCATGTACAGTTTTTAAATCAATACATTTGTACAAGCATCACATGTGAATAATTCCCATGTTGGTTACCAAATTCCTTTGTTGACTTTGTTTTGTTATGGTGTGTGGCGTTGTTATTTAGTATAATATATATATATATATATATATATATTGTGCCGAATATCAGAATTGGAGGGTGAGGCGACAATTTCATAACAATTGTTTGACCCGTTTCGGTTTGGTCATTGGAATATATTAGCATACCGGCGTTCCGTTTGTGCAAACCCACATGAATCTTTCAAATTATGAGCTTACACTTATATTTTGAATAATAAATAATAGAAATATAAAACCTAAAGTAACACTTAAGATAATAAAAAAATCAAAAGAGTAAAATTTATCAAAATAAAATAAAAGAGTATATGTGGCTTATTTATATAACCTAGAAGAAGAAGAAGGAGCGGGGAGGGAGAGAAGAAGAAGAAGAAGAAGAAGTGGCAGGCAGAAGCAGAAGCAGAAGAAGCAGAAGAAGAAGAAGAAGAAAAAATAAATAAATAAAAAGCCAAAAAAGTATTCCGGCCTCGGCCGAAACAAGCCGAAAAGGCCGAAATGGCCGAAAAGGCCGAAATTTTGGCCGAGGTGGAACATGGGGGTGCCTCGTACCGGTTTGCTTGCCGGTACGAGATTTTCCGTCCGTTCTGGCTGGAACGGAACGGAATATACAACATTGGTTTGGGGATTGGCTTCTCTCTATTGGAGCAGCAACATACAAGTTCTTTTCTACTTTTGAACAATGACAGTAACAAGTAGCTGGTGGGTTGAGGGATTCTTTTGGCAACATATAGGGATTTTGGTTCTCTTATTCTTTGACCGAAATAGGGAGGAATAGTGGATCTTCTTCTATTTTTTAGCAGCAATTGGTCAAGGTTTCTCTTTCTTTGGTAGCAACTTGGGAAAGCAAGGGAGGAAGAAAAGCTTGGAGCGGCTCTACCTTTCTCACTTCTATTTAATTCAGATTTTATTGTTGTCAGTCTTAATTTTGTTCAGGGGTGATTAGCTTATTTAATTTTAATTTTTTTCTACCTTAGGGACTCGCAGGTGCGTTCATTGTCCCGACCCACTTAAACCCGATTTTGACATGGCGTGGGGCACATCTGGGCAATAATGGGGCGTACCACTACCCGAACCCACAACTCCCGGACTCGCAGGTGTGATGGGTCACGAGGGTTTCCTTCCATTAAGTCACCTCCCCAGAAGGCGGTTGGTGGGATTCGAACCCCTGCCCACGTGGTTAGCACCAAAGGTGCTAACCATTGAGCCAAGAGCTGAACCCCCGGGTGATTAGCTTATTTAATTTTAATATTTTGTTCACAAACATGAGCAGCTAATCACCTAGCTAAGGCTAGGAGTGATGCCTAGTAGTTTATTATTGTTAGTTTTTTGTATTATCTAAATGTTTATGATTAATTATTTTTGGTGGGATTATATTCAGTTGAGAAATTATTTCATACTTATAAAGTGTTGTGATTCTTTATGTACTCAGGTTATATATAATGTATGAAATCCCCTGTAGCATGATAATATATATATTATATTATATTTTCCTCCAACAATATTTAATCTAAGTGAGAAATTGTTTACCTATTCGTTAATGCTATACATTCCGGTTAGATTAAGTCATCACTTAAATCTAATTGAGATAATGATAATCCAAAGGAAAACATAATGAATTGCTAGGTGGATCCCTGATGCCTAAGCCCCCTTTTTTTAATTGAGTATTTCTTTAAACTTTTCTTTCATTATTCTAAATATCAAAAACATTATCCTCGCTCCACTTTCAGTGAAAAACTTCAATTAGTTCTATTTCATAGTTTTGTTTGCACTGATTTTTCTTTATTTCATTTTAGTAGTGTTTTTTGTCCCACCAATCCTTGTGGTTCGACACTCGGACTTCCGAGAATTTATTACTTCGCGACAACTTGCTCTTGGATTTGCAATCTTAAAGTTGAAGCAACATTCTAGAACCATTGCTATTGCCTCTATCCATCGTCTCCTGAAATATATAATTGTGTAATACCATGAGCAACACGACTTAGTGAGTAGTTCATCTATTCCTTATTCCATACCAAACCCAATCCACCAACTAGGATTTGACCATTTCAATTTTATAAGTAAAACTTCACTCATTTTAATCATGATGTCAATATGAATCAATACACGATAATTTATGCATGTATTTCAAACTTGTATCATTACGATAACTGCAAATGAAACATAATTCATGAAAATAATAGCCACAACCATACCGCACATGCCTTCTTGCATATATGTACACTTACTCTACCAACCACTCGTTTATGGTAGAATTAGTATATTAGTGCACTAACCATATAATTACTCAATCCTGGCTGCGTATGCAACCATAAAAACATATGATTAATATAAATTAATGAAATCATATCAAAATCAATACAATTATTGTAGAATTTTTTTTTAGGTTCTTTATTTAGAGTTTAAGCTAAGCTCAAACCAAACTTTCCTTACTGAAATGATGTTGAGTTTCAACATAAAATAAAAGAACATAAATTTCCACACATTAATCTCAAGTTCCCTCTCTAGCCTTCTTCTTTCATTTCATAGTTATAAAAGAACATAAATTTCCACACATTAATCTCAAGTTCCCTCTCTAGCCTTCTTCTTTCATTTCATAGTTTCTAACTTATTTCCTCATTTGTGTTCCAAAATGTGTATATTTAACATATCAATTTGTAGATATTATCTAGTATGTAAAAATCAGATAAGACTAACTCTCGGTGTGACACATCATGTTAAGGTTTTGTTTAGTCATCAAGCCAAGTGTCAAAGATTTACTTACTCATCAAGACAAGTTGACATGTCATACTTAAGGGTTTACTTACTCATCAAGACAAGTTGACATGTCATGTTTAAGGATTTGCTTAGTCATCAAGAAGTTGACATCTTATGCTTATAGATTTGCTTAATCATCAAGAAGTTGACACCTCATGTTTATGAATCTGCTTAGTTATCAGGAGGTTGACACCTCATGCTCATACATCCTCCTTTCCACCTCGTGCTTGACACCTCATGCTTCCAAAAATAAAGATACAACTATAATAATAACGATGAAACTTGAAAACTAGGATTATCACATTATACCCTACTTAGAAGGATTTTGTCCCCGAGATCAACATACCTTATTATTGAAAATCTAATATTTAGTTCTATTACTAGAAAAAAACTTAATGTTCCGATCCAAAATAACATCCAGTAGTATCTCAAATAGCAAAATAAGACTCCATATATTGTTAATTTTCAAAGATCGTAATGCTTTGATACCAATTGTATTGACCCCAAAAACTTCAATATTCATCAATATATATATTTCTGTCATGTGATAATTTCAAAATAAAATCTCATGCATATATTATGATTGTCTTAATATGTGAGACAATTTACAATCAAACATGCTTTAGAAAGAAAAAAGTTCAAAATCTGAAACAAAAAAGCTAATACTTTAGGAAAGAAATTACCATATCAATCATGCCTAAGTTGAAAGGGAAATGAGGGAGCAACCATATCAAACGCATTTGTTAAGAATATTTTGTAATCAATTATCCAATCAAGTCCAAATTTACATTCTCTATATTGTTACACACTACTTGACTTTAAAGGACCACATTTTAATCATGCACACAAGTTTGAATTTAGAAACAATATTTCAATGGAGTAACATTGACCACTTCAATATAAATTTCCTAATCTAACATTTACATGAATTCACAAGATTAAGTGTTGATTTATTTGAGTCATGCATTTGCTATCTCAAATTAAATTGGACCTTAGACAACTTTGGAATATCAAAATTTCTTTCTTTCAAACATACACGTTAGGCCTAAAGTTAAGATCTTCCTTTTAGAAACGATATCATCCAATATTATCATCATTGGAGGGAAAATAATTCGTAAATAGTTGAGTCGGAACCAGAAGTCGGGAAGTAACTAAATCACATCCCCCCATAGTTCGGACTCGTCCGAGCCGTGTCATATGTTCGGATATGTCCGAACAGTATCAGAGTTCTGCTCGGGTATATATCCTGTTCGGAAATAACTGGTTGAGCTCCTAACTAAATAATTCGGAACGAACTAGGATCATGTTGAATCCCTGCATTAAATGCCTAAAATATCTGGGCAAAGATCCTTAAATAAGCCGCCTGAATTAAAGCCTGGATGGTAGTCCTTGAACTGACTTTTACTTTAGCACTCATAAATGCATGAAATATCTGATTAAAGATGTGTTGGATACGTTTATACTTTAAACCGGAAATTGGCTGTTAAAGGGGATAATGATCGTCCATTAATGAACTGACACTGCCCACGTTCGGAAAAAGGGGGAAAATAGATCAGAGGGCCTAAATATCTCTGACTATTAACGAAGTTAAGGTTATTGGGAAGGGAAATTAGTAAATATCACAAAAATATCTCCAGTTGTGGGCAGGTATAAATAGAAGGAGCTTCAACATGCAAAGGTACGCACTCTTATGCTCTGAAAAATATATATCTTGTTGTTTTCATACTCCAGCACTGCTTTTTTCCAGAAACTGACTCAGGCATCGGAGAGCATAAGGCCAACCCCCACTGGGTTGACCAAGGTTCTAACCAATTGTCTTGCTGTTCATGTTATTTAATAGTGCAGGTCCTAGGAAATCTGCTCGGATCAACCTCAATAGTGCTCGGATTCAATTTCCTGGTCAGCTCTTTCATTCGTCCTAATTTAAGTTCCTCCAATCATGAATGGCAAATCAAGACAAAATGAACTAGTTATTTGTTAAGAATCTCAATTGACTAACACAGACATAGCAAAACATTATATCAAACTAGGAATTAACCTACATCCTAAAGAAATCAGGCATGTCAAAATGAAAAGAAATAAGACAGAAAGTAAAAAACGTCAACTAAAGTAAGTGGAATTTGCTGTCCGAAAATGGCATACACTATTGATATGGATATTTTACATCTTTTTTCTAAGTATGAGAAGACGACCTTCCAGACTCCAAGAGGGACGACCTTCCACTTCCGAAGATGAATGACGACCATCTCTAACGCATAACCAGCAGCTCCAGCTGTCCATGAGTCACTCCTTATCCATTACGGGAATCCAGCGAGACAGCTCACCGAGTCGACTCACCACCTACAATAGGTGTCCTCCATGAATCTAGGGAACCAAACCCATGCACGTCGCACAGCACTACAATCCCGACGAGTGCCGACCTTCCAGGTGAAGGGTTATTAACGCACCACGTGTCTTCAGATCCGACGGAGCCTAGAAGGCCACGTGCCGCGACCAGAAGGTATAAAAAGCCTTTTCTCTCTCCTCTCCTCAGGTATGAACAGTACAATTTTAATACAGAATTAAGCTCTCGAGTTTCTCTGCCAACTAGTACTGACAAAACCATCGGAGCCCCCTAGGCCGGCCCCAAACCGGTGCCTTTTCCGATCAGTTTCTTTGTCTTGCAGGTCTTCCATCCCCAAGCTCGACTGACTGCAGTCACTGATTTTACAGCAACATCAGCTTTCATTCTTTTGCAGGTCTTCCATTCCTTGGCTCGACTGACTGCCGTCCAGTGACTTTCCAGCAACTTCAGTTCTTGGTTGGCTGTGCAACTGTTGATATGAAGATGCAAACTTTGGTCATTTCCATGGAGATGCAAATTCCGGACATCAACAGTTGGCGCCGTCTGTGGGAAAGACGACTTTTCCTCTTACAAATTGCACAGCTTGCCAAACTTCTTTCTTAGGCTTCAAAGACGAGAAACGAACGTCACTACGGTGTAGAACGTCGCCTGATCTATCGGTCCTCGGTGAAATCTTCATCATCAGAGATTTCACGCTCTTCCACGCGCCGTCGGAAAGAATACCTTCCTTTCCACGCGCCGCCGGAGTGACGACCTTCCTATCCACGCGCAACCTGAGCCATTAGAGTCTCAAAGACCCCCTTCCAATCACCCGATCAAGCAATGAGCTCTACCATTGGACAAAAGGTTGCCCGATCTACCAAGCCTAGTCGGAATCTTCTAAACCGGAGTTGTCACGCGCTTCCACGCGCCGGCGGAGTGACGACCTTCCTTTTCACGTGTCTTCATGTGCTCGCCACGTGCCTGTATGTGCTGACACCCGTCAAGCGCACGCCAACATGCTGCAAGCACATGCCATGTGCCACGTATCATGCCCCCATGATGCCACATCAGCATCCTTATCAGCCCTAATGGCGACGTCATCTGTGTGACGTCAACAGTGTGAGCATGGATTGTAAAAAAAAAAAAAAAAAAAATTATGACGACCTTCCAGCCTCACCTAGAAGGAAAAGGAAGATAGATACATGGCCCTTGCAGGGACGGTCTTCCAACTTCTACAGAAAAGTGAGTCGAAGACGTAATCCTTCCAATGACGGTCTTCCAACTTCTACAGAAAAGTGAGTCGAAGACGTAATCCTTCCAATGACGGTCTTCCAAGTTCCTTAGTGAAGTGAAGACCTTCAACAATTTTCAGGGCTTTTAGCCCCGCCTCGAAGCTATGTCTCCTCCATCCTACTCCTCTTTTACGTATTCTCTTTTCATTAGAAAGATGATAAACAATAAATTAATTGAGGCTGTTTTTAATATGTTTGTTATACACTAACAAATGGTCTAAAAGGGAAATACCCGACCTCAAATGAAATATAGAAATCACATGAATATTTCTATGCAAATACATATATGTGTTGCTTTAACCTTTGAGGATGAGAAATCCTAAAATGTTTATGTCTACATTTGGAAGGTTTGTAAGACCAGCTTAATGTCCTTGAGCTAAAGTTGGCAGTGTTGTTTTACAACACGATTTAAAGTTACATTTTCCATGTGAGAATTATAACTCTTTGCATACATACAAATAATTGAAATAAGCTTTCACATAGGACTAATTATCTCAAATGAAATTACATGTAATGTAATTGTTCAATTCGAATAGTTAATTGATGATGCAAAATCACATTGTTCATTAATTGGGATATTATCATCAATATGCTTACCTAGACGATCTATTTATCGTTTTTTCCTCCATAATTATTGCAAACCGGATTACTGCATAGATGGACGACCGTCCAACCATTATATGCAATTTTGTGTTTGACTTGATTAAAGCATGACGTCATCTTTTCTCATGCCATATTGGGCGTTATGACCCCAAAATATATATATTCTATTTGTTTATTAAGATCAGTGGTAATCTCGCAACAAAGATGAGCTCTATAAAGAAGGGCCACAAGAGAGATCAGTTCAACCACACCATGATTAAGGTTTAAGGATCTACTCCTACTATGGCTCCTATAAGCATCAAGGGGCTGAGGTCTAAGGACCCACTTCTACAAGCATGTGGCTTCTATAAGCCTTTCGAAGTAGACCTATATAACAACTATGCATTCGAACACAAGGTTGGACACCTATATGACAGGTGAAATAATTTTTCCAATATGCATGTTACTTTGTGCAAATGGTGGATAACGACTGCTCAGATCTTCCAAAACTCAAGAAAACCGAGAGACAAATACTGTCATTTCTATGGGGACCAGAGCCAGAGCCATAGCATTGAAGATTGTTTTGCCCTCATAAAGCAGATCAAAGAGCTTATTAAGCAAGGAAGATTGCAAAGATTTTTAGTAAGGAACTGGAGAGAAGATCGTCCGCCTGTGGCTTATCACCAATGACCTCCAATAGAAGCTCGTCCTAGACTCCTAGTAGGGGAGATTCATATGATAACTGGGGGCATGGCTGCAGGAGGGACCCCCCGTTCCTCGCGAAAAGCCTATGCTCGCTAGATACACAACGTGTTGGTAACTTAGAAGACCGGCAAGATTCCTAGGTTGGAAGATCTTCCCATTACCTTTACAGAGGAAGATGCTCGCAAAGTCTTCCACCCTCATGAAGATGCATTGGTCGTCTCCCTAAAGATTGTCGGCTATTCGACAAGACGTGTCTTGATCGATAACAGCAGTCCAGCGGATATCATCTATTTGACGGTCTTCCAACAAATGAAAATTGGCAAGGATCAGCTCATTGAAACCCCACTGGTCAGTTTTGCAGGGACCAGTGTTTATCTACTTGGAGTTATTTCTCTTTAAATCACAGCAGGTACCTACCCAAGACAAGTAACAAAGAAGGCTGAATTCTTAGTGGTAGACTGCCCTTCAGCCTATAATGTGATAATCGGACGCCCTACTCTGGAACAAAACTTTACCAAAATTTTTAGTGGTCGCAATTGACTACTTTACCAAATGGATGGAAGGTCGTCCTCTGGCAACAATTATAGAAAAGAATGTTAAAAATTTCGTCTAGAAGGGCGTCATTTGTAGATTTGGGATCCCAAGGGTCCTGATTTCTGACAATGGGAAGTAATCCGACAACGAACCCTTTAGAGAATTATGTGGTCAGCTGGATATAAAAAACCACTACTCCTTCCCTAGTCACCTACAGGCCAACGGTCAAGTTGAAGTTACAAACCGGACCTTACTCAAACAGATTAAGACCCGGCTCGAGGGGGCAAAGAGTATATGGGTAGAAAAGCTTCCAAGTGTGCTATGGGCATACAGAACCACTGTTAGAACCCCAACAAAAGAAACTCCTTTCAAGCTAACCTTTGGCACAGAGGCCGTTATTCCCGTCGAAATAGGGTTGACCACCCTAAGGACGACCTTCCACAAAGAGGAAGAAAATTAGGGACAGCCTCGGTTGAACCTTGATCTCCTGGATGAAACAAAAAAAAAAAGCAACACGAAAAATTGCACTTCACCAAGGGAAAATGGCCAAGTACTACAACATCAAGGTGAAACTTCGACGTTTTAAAGTCGGTGACTAGGTCCTAAGGAAGGTTACCCAAGCAACTAAAGACCCGTCACAGGGCAAGCTGGGCCCCAATTGGGAAGGTCCTTATAAGGTCATCCAATACTACAGAAGGGGTACTTATCATTTAGAAGACCGTCATGGAAAAAAGCTTCCTCATCCCTAGAACGCTGAACATCTCAAAAAGTACTACCCTTGAGGTACACACCCCTAACTACGTTTTACATTAAAGAAGTTTGTACTATCCAAACAATATCCTTTATCGATGAAAAGAAGGCTGTCTATTTATAAATGATTGTCTAAATATGCTTGTTGTCATTCAAATATTATGAATCATCAATTAAGCAGGCATCTCTCACAGTCAGACACCCATGAGGTGCATTATCCAGTAGGGTGTCATCAAACAACATGCCCCTCGGAGGATATGTCCAGTAGGGAGTCATCAAAATAGATACCCCTCGGAGGACAGTCAGACACCCATGAGGTGCATTATCCAGTAGGGTGTCATCAAACAACATGCCCCTCGGAGGATATGTCCAGTAGGGAGTCATCGAAACAGATGTCCCTCGGAGGACAGTCAGACACCCAAGAGGTGCAATATCCAGTAGGGTGTCATTAAACAACATGCCCCTCGGAGGATATGTCCAGAAGGGAGTCATCAAAATAGATACCCCTCGGAGGACAGTCAAACACCCATGAGGTGCATTATCCAGTAGGGTGTCATCAAACAACATGCCCCTCGGAGGATATGTCCAGTAGGGAGTCATCAAAACAGATGTCCCTCGGAGGACAGTCAGACACCCAAGAGGTGCAATATCCAGTAGGGAGTCATCGAAACAGATGTCCCTCGGAGGACAGTCAGACACCCAAGAGGTGCAATATCCAGTAGGGTGTCATTAAACAACATGCCCCTCGGAGGATATGTCCAGAAGGGAGTCATCAAAATAGATACCCCTCGGAGGACAGTCAGACACCCATGAGGTGCATTATCCAGTAGGGCGTCATTAAATAACGGGCCCCTCGGAGGATAGGTCCAGAAGGGAGTCATCGAAACAGATGCCCCTCGGAGGACAGTCAGACACCCATGAGGTGCAATATCCAGTAGGGCGTCATTAAACAAGCGGGCCCCTCGGAGGATAGGTCTAGAAGGGAGTCATCGAAACAGATGCCCCTCGGAGGACAGTTAGACACCCACGTGGTGCATGTTATGAAAGAAGGTCGTCCAGACTCTTCCTTCCAAATTTATCAAGTTCAGACACCCACGTGGTGCATGTTATGAAAGAAGGTCGTCCAGACTCTTCCTTCCAAATTTATCAAGTTCAGACACCCACGTGGTGCATGTTATGAAAGAAGGTCGTCCAGACTCTTCCTTCCAAATTTATCAAGTCAGACACCCCCGCGGTGCATGTTATGAAAGAAGGTCGTCCAGAACTCTTCCTTCCGAACTTATCAATTTAAGCATCCACGTAGTGCCGTGTATGAAGGAAGGTCGTCAAGAAGATTTCTTTCGAGTTTATCAAGATTAAACAGTGCAAGAAGAATAATTCAAGGACAAAATCACAAAGACAACTAGCATATAAGTGATGGTCGAGTTACACCCCTTCCACAAAGAGTAAACATAACTCGCATCACGAAGTTTTTGTCTACAAAAGCTTGAGTCACACCCCTTCCACAAGGAGTAAACATGACTCCAGTCGAGAGGTTTTTGTCTACAAAAGCATGGGTCACACCCCTTCCAGAAGGAGTAAACATGACCCCAGTCAGTACAACATTGTTTATCAAAAGAAAAGCCAACATGGCAGCGTTTGCAAACTAAGTGTATCTACAAAGACATAATTACTTAAAGCTAAGACATAGAGCCTACTAAAGCTTCATCACCAAGCTGGCGGAGGATCAAGTCTGGATCGTCCACAGAAACAGCCTGGCCACCAACAGGACCAACCGCCGAGTCATCTCCTTGAGGGCCATCTGGGGTACTGGAAGGGACGTCAGACGGGGTAGCCACGCGCTCCTTCGACTGAACCACGTCTTCTCCCTCTTCATCCTCACTGCCTTCCTCCACGGCCGTTGTCTCCTCATCATCAAAAATCTTTACTATAGACCAATCCTGAAGCACCCCCAAAGGCAAGAGCGGCCCTCTTCCTGAAATGTTCAAAACCGGCAACATAGTAGCGACGGGTAGCCTCTTGGAAATCTTCAGAAGCCTTGAAATCTATGACGGCCGTCTCCTTTGCATCTGAGATCTCTCCTTGAAGAGCCTCAGTCTTGTGCAACAACTCGTCACGGCCCGTCTCCAAAGCAGAAATGAGCTCGTCCTTCCTCTTGACGTCGGCTTCCAGCTGCTTTACCTGGCTCCTCAAACTCCCCTTCTCGGCCTTGAGGACCCTCTGCCGCCTTCTTGTGAGCTTGAGCCTGAGCCGTAGCCTCTTCTAGATTCGCTTTAAGCTTTTTCAGTTCGCTCCCTTGATGAACGAAGCCTATTACCCAACTACAAACATCTGTCCTGCAGCCTGGATGTTGAGAAAAGAGGTCAAAAGAAAGTAATATTCTTCGCAAGTAATCGAAGAAGAAAAATCATACGAAGGGAGAAGCCGACCTTCAATGAATCTTGAATTGACATACGGAGAAGGTCCATGTTGTCAATCAAGGTCGTATACACTTCCAGGTCGACCTTCTCATACATCTTAGCCACCTTGTCCATTGCCCTGGACGAGCTACTGTAAATGGTAGGGACGATATCGCCAGAAGCCTGCCCCCTGTCCTTTTGATGTCAACCGGGAGAAGGGGGGACTTCACGATAAACATGGAACCTTTTCAGGTGTCTTGACCTTGCAGTGGGAATAAGAGGCTTATCTTGATGACCACCTTTCTTGGAACTTTGTCCTTTTCTCAATAACGACCTTCTTCCCAGACTTCGCCTTTTTGGAAAAAAGTGCACTGGCGTCAGGAAGGTCTTCCAGATTTTGTGCCACCTCCCTCAAGCGTTTACGCTCCGCCCTGGTCGTCATTCCTGCAAACATGGAAGGGAGTCAAACAAGAACCAGGCAAAGAAAAACACAAATAATTCAGAAGGAAGTCACTCACTTTGTTGGTAAGCTTTGATCGCTTTCTTCACCTCAGGACTGGGCTCAGGACCCAACGACCACTCAGCCAAAGTAAATGGTGAGAGAAGGTCGACTAGTCTCACTAGCTTTTCCTTCTGATACTCTGCAACCCTCAAAAGACGTTCTCTTAAACGGGTGGACAGAGATGGGCGGCGGAAAGCTGCAAAAAGAAGATAGACGAAATAAGTACCTGGACGACCGTCAAAATAAAAATGAAAGCAAGACAAGACGTAAGGCGTCAAGATTGCACCAGCTGTTAAAGGAATCCCCCATGTACGACGAATGCCGCAGGGGTCTTCACCTACCGCCTCGTCAGGAGAAAACTCCCAACTATCTCCACATAAAAAGAAAAACTTGGGTTTCCAGCTTCGGTTGGAGTTAGGAAGATCAGGAATAAGTCTCGGGGATCCTTTGTGACACGTAAATGCCCAAATTCCGGGTGAAGCGGGTATATATGCCAACTTATAAAGAAAGAGGAACTCGTCGACCGTCAACTCATATTCCCCGTCACTGGCCATCTTCCAAAGAACTTGAAGGCCTATAGTAATGCGCCAGGCATTCGGATTTAACTGACTAGGGACTAATCCTAGACGATGAAGAAGTTCCCTCTCAAAGGGTCTGAAAGGTAATCTCAGCCCAGCCGCTAGGTTATCTTCATAAAGGACGACGTCCTCCCCGTTAGACGAGCACGCCCACTCACCTTTATCAGGCAACCGAAGCACTATGTCCTCCGGAATTTGGTAACGTGTCCTTAACCTTTTGATATCCTTATCTACGAACTTGGAAGACACCCCCTCAGCAACAAGGGACTTGTTTGGGTCCAGACCCGAAACGGGTAAAATAGTCTCCTGGGACGAAGAATCTGACGTGGACAACTTTGAGGTCTCGGAAGACCGTCCACGACTACCAGAATATTCAGATCCAGACACCGACCCACTCTCACCCGGAGACGATGACTCCGAGGAGTCGTTCACACTCGAGGACATCAGAAACTCAACACGAGGGTTCTACAAGCAATGCAGCACTCAACCTCGCCGCAAAACCTACCGGAATAAAAATAAAAGAAACCCCTTTTTCTTACTCCCCGACTACACGAAAGAAAAACTAAAATGCTGGAAAAACAGAAAAGAAAGGAACAAGAAAGGAAGAAACAGACTTACCAAAGAAGGGAAAGGTCGCCGATACGGGAGCTCCCGAGAAAAACCACCGGAGTCGAGCACTCTCAAGACGGCGGAACCTCCAGCAAGTGCAAAAGAGAAAAGAAAGCAAAAAAAGAACCAACTTTTTTCAAAGGGGGGGAAAATGATGAAATAAAGGGGCAGCTCTAGCATTAAAAGGGACGGTTGGGCCTTGATACGTGCGTCCAGCCCCAAGCCGACACGTGTCAGTGCAAATCGAAAACCATCCCATCTCTTTATGACCACTACGCCCGAAACAAAGGGAGCAAGAAAATGACCCTGACCTTTCATATTCCGAAGGTCGTCTAGCTAGACAACCACGGAATAGGGGGGCAACTGATATGGATATTTTACATCTTTTTCCCCAAGTACAGAAGGACGACCTTCCAGCGTCTAAAGAAGGACGACCTTCCAAATACCAAGATGAATGACGACCATCTCTGATGTATAACCCACGTGGTGCATTTTATGAAAGAAGGTCGTCAAGAAGACTCCTTCTGAAATTTATCAAGTTAGACACCCACGGGGTGCATTTAAAGAAGAAGGTCGTCAAGAACGCTCATCTTCTGCATATTATCATGTTAGACACCCACGGGGTGCATCTAAAGAAGAAGGTCGTCAAGGACGTTCCTCTTCTACATATTATCATGTTAGACACCCACGGGGTGCATTTAAAGAAGAAGATCGTCAAGAACGCTCATCTTCTACATATTATGTTAGACACCCACGTGGTGCATTTAAAGAAGAAGATCGTCAAGAACGCTCATCTTCTGCATGTTATCATGTTAGACACCCACGGGGTGCATCTAAAGAAGAAGGTCGTCAAGGACGTTCCTCTTCTGCATGTTATCATGTTAGACACCCACGGGGTGCATCTAAAGAAGAAGGTCGTCAAGAACGCTCATCTTCTACATATTATCATGTTAGACACCCACGGGGTGCATTTAAAGAAGAAGATCGTCAAGAACGCTCATCTTCTGCATGTTATCATGTTAGACACCCACGGGGTGCATCTAAAGAAGAAGGTCGTCAAGGACGTTCCTCTTCTGCATGTTATCATGTTAGACACCCACGGGGTGCATCTAAAGAAGAAGGTCGTCAAGAACGCTCATCTTCTACATATTATCATGTTAGACACCCACGGGGTGCATTTAAAGAAGAAGATCGTCAAGAACGCTCATCTTCTACATATTATGTTAGACACCCACGGGGTGCATCTAAAGAAGAAGGTCGTCAAGGACGTTCCTCTTCTGCATGTTATCATGTCACACCCACGGGGTTCATCTACAGAAGAAGGTCGTCAAGGACGCTCCTCTTCAAAATATTATCAAGTTAGACACCCGTGAGGTGCATCTACAGAAGAAGGTCGTCAAGAACGCTCCTCTTCTAAATATTATTAAATTAGGCACCCTTGTGGTGCGCCTTACAGAAGAAGGTCGTCAAGAATGCTCCTCTTCTGAATACTATCAAGTCAGTCACCCACGTGGTACATCTACCAGAAGAAGGTCATCAAGAACGAATCCCCTCTTCTGAAATTATTAAGATAGACACCCATGTGGTGCATCTTCTAGAAATTATCATGTCAAACACCCACATGGTGCATCTTCCAGAAGAAGGTCGTCAAAGACAATGCCACTTCTAAAAACAGTCGAGACTCCTACTAAGGACGTCTTCCTAAAGGTAAAAAATCGACATTTGCAAGGTATACTTGGAAAGTAAAGCAACGCATTAAAGCAACGAGTGTCATCTTGAGAGGAAAGAAGGTCGTCTTTCTTTCGAAGATTGGCTTCCAAACCCTTTACCTGTTGCCTCAAAGTCTCTCTCTCAACGTGAAAGTCTTCCATTGTCTTTTCATTAGCAACAATCTTGATTTGAGCTTTGGTGCGTGCATCCAGCCCCCAGTTGACACGTGTCCCAACACTCAGAAACCGTCCCATCCCACTATGACCTCAACGCCCGATACAAGAGGCACACGAAATTATTTCTACGACCCTGGATTTTCATATTCCGATGGTCGTCTACATAGACAACCACGGAATAGGGGGGCAACTGATGTGGATATTTTACATCTTTTTTCTAAGTATGAGAAGACGACCTTCCAGACTCCAAGAGGGACGACCTTCCAACTTCCGAAGATGAATGACGACCGTCTCTAACGCATAACCAGCAGCTCCAGCTGTCCATGAGTCACTCCTTATCCGTTACGGGAATCCAGCGAGACAGCTCACCGAGTCGACTCACCACCTACAATAGGTGTCCTCCATGAATCTAGGGAACCAAGCCCATGCACGTCGCACAGCACTACAATCCCGACGAGTGCCGACCTTCCAGGTGAAGGGTTATTAACGCACCACGTGTCTTCAGATCCGACGGAGCCTAGAAGGCCACGTGCCGCGACCAGAAGGTATAAAAAGCCTTTTCTCTCTCCTCTCCTCAGGTATGAACAGTACAATTTTAATACAGAAATTAAGCTCTCGAGTTTTCTCTGGGAATCAATACTGACAAAGGCATCGGAGCCTCTTTAGGCCGGCCCCAAACCGGTGCCTTTTCCATCAGTTTCTTTGTCTTGCAGGTCTTCCATCCCCAAGCTCGACTGATGGCCGGCCCCCATTTTACCGGGGCCAATTCCGATCAGCTTTCATTCTTTTGCAGGTCTTCCATTCCTCGGCTCGACTGACTGCCGTCCAGTGACTTTCCAGCAACTTCAGTTCTTGGTTGGCTGTGCAACTGTTGATATGAAGATGCAAACTTTGGTCATTTCCATGGAGATGCAAATTCCAGACATCAACAACTAAAAAATGGCTGCAACTGAAAAAAAATCCAGTAACAAGAACCCAAAGGTGTACGTCATAAACTTTGTACGCTACCTTTTTTATGTGACCAGACAAGGACGACCTAAATAAAAAAAATAAAAAAAAAGATCTATATGAAACAAAAGACTAAAAAGGGACAAATAAATAAAATTGAAATATTTAGAATTTAAACGAGTTAGAATAACAAAAAACAATTAAGTATAAAATGAACTACTCATGGGGAGTAGTGATAATGGTAGTCTCGTGAGAAAGATGTTCGTTTTCTAGTATAAAAAACATAGAAAATAGCCAAGTACTCAAATTACTATTTCTTATCACTTTCTATTTGACTATCACTCTAGAGAGATTTTCAAAGAGTCTATGCGTATTCTAAATAATTGTAGCTCTTCCAGTCTACTCGCGAGGAGGTCTATGTTTGTTAAAGCATTCCCATCTGCAGAGCTAAACTTACTTTTGAGCTAAAGTAGCTACTACATAGTTGAAAATCACCAAAAAAAAAAAAAAAAAAAAAAAAAATTCCTCCATCCGGATTGTGCATAATAGCTCAAACTTTTACAAAAAAGCTACAGTACTCGGTATCAGGTAAAACATTAAAAAATTATTTAACTTTTAATCTACCACTCTTTCTCCTCTCTTTTTTTTATTTAATAAAATCTCTCTCTCTCACTCCCACTCTTTGCTACTTTTGCTTTTGCATCACGATCGACATGGGTCGAGGGCAGTAGTACGGTTAAGGAATCACAACCAGCTTGGGATGAGGACAGTGGCACGGCTAAGATGGGCGATTCTTCCCCATCTCTCTCCTGTACTTTCTCAAGGCCTCTCTCACTCTCAAGAATGGCGATACTATGGGTGGTCACTGTTTTGAGTCAAAGGCCCTTTAGGTGGGCATTGATCGACGATTTCGATCTCGATCATGGTGGGTTTGATTTGATTTTTTTATAGGCAATTTTGGAAAATCTGTTTAGTTTGAATTTTTTGATTGGGTTTGATATGTTTTGATTCTTTGCATGCATTTGTGGTGGTTGGGCGTGGGTTATTGGTGGTGCTGTTGGGAAAAAAAAAAATTTACTTTATAATATTTTTTAAAAAATATTGTAAAATAAAAAGTGAGTTATAAAATGTTTTATTAAAGTTGATAAGTAAAAAAAAACAAAAAAAACAAAAAAAGAGTTTTTGAAAAGGTAAATGGAGGAATTATGGAATATTTTTGGGAAATAATATTATTTTAATATTAATTATGTAAAATATTATTGTCCTGATATAATTTGTAAAAATAACTTGTTTAAAAATTGTGTTTCCGTTACACGATTTTAAGAACACAAATTGTGTTACCGTTACACGATTTTAGATGACGTGGCACAACAATTTAAAAAAAAAAATTCCACTTGGAAATCGTGTTTACCAAACATGAGTTAGGGTTTTATATTACCCCAGCCTCTTTACCAATCTTATTTCTGCACACGCCTCCCTCACCCTCAACCTCCCTCACGCCTCCGCCTCCCTCATGCCTCATGCCTCCCTCACGACTCCGCCTCCCTCATGCCTCATGCCTCCCTTACGACTCCACCTCCGCCTCTTTCACGCCTCACACCTCCTTGAGCCTCACACCTCCTTGAGCCTCACCTCACCTCACGTCACACCTCCCTCAGCCTCACCTCACGCCTCACCCCCGGAGATTTCAAATCCACTGTGCTCCTCCTTTCTCTCTCTAGCTTGGGGTGTACAAAGGGAAGACAACTCTCTCTCTCTCTGGTTCGAGGTGTGCAAATTTCTTGAGGGAGAAGAAGCTTGGTTCCTTCTTTTTATACAAATCTCCTCTATTCTCTCTCACTCTTCTCTACCACTCTCCCTCTCGTTCAAATCGCTTCTCTCTTTAAGGTAACTACTCTTTCTTTCTCTCTTTCCTCTATAAGCCCTCTCTCTCTTCCTTGCTGAAGATTAGTGCTCTATTTACTGATTTAGGGTTTCTAATTCTTGCTTTTTGATTTTTTCATTGCTGGATGTCTTTGTTATTTTGAAAGTGTCTGTGGGTGTTTTTTTTTTTCAACGAATTAATATGCAATATAAATTTGTGGGTTTATTTCCATTTTTCTTCTGTTTACTTAGAGGATGAAAAGGTTGTGCTTTTAGGATCAGTAGTTTCTGGGTTTTGAAGAATGACCCAATTTCTTGTATTTGTATTTCTACCCTGGAAGAAAAATCTCACTGTGCTCCTCCTCTCTCTCTGGTAATAGACTTATCCAAAAAAAAAAACTTTAGGGTATTTGTAATTGTCTTTCTAACTGATAGAAGCATTTAAATTTTATAGAAGCATCTTACTGTGTTTGTAATTTCATTTTTAGCATCTAAATTTTATAGAAGCATAACCGAAATGCAGAAATGCACTAACTTTCAATTTCAGTACTCTTCTTTTTTCTTTGGGTTATGTGTTTACTGATTCAGCTATACAATAGTTCAAGTTTGTATGCTTTAATTGATTCATGATATAAGACTAGATATAAGTATATTTTCTGGAAGGAAATGTATTATTGATTAATTGGAAAGGCCAAAATATACTGATACTTAATGCCTGAGTGTGACTAGGCACGTTAGAGGTCATCAATTCACACCTTTTCCAAATGCAGAAAACAATTATATATTCAACTTTATGTTCACTGCATCCCTCTTCCCAATTTAGGCCTCCTCATCCCTTAATAATTTAGGCATTGAATAATATACTAAGAAAGTTGCACTATTTCAAGATCAAATTTTTTACAAACATATTAGTTTTTACAGTCTAGAACTCATTCCCTAGGAGATCAATGCATTTATATGCATAAATATTTACAAAGTATTAAAGATAAGCATATATAAGATGGAGTTGTAAGTTTGAGAATAGTATTCATTAGAAGTTGCCAAGTTGTGCAACAACTTGAGGGACAATAAATGTTGCTGCTCTCACCCTCTTTCTCCTATTGAAAATGCAAATTACCAAAACAACTTGTCGTTTCAGTTATCATTTATATGCATTGGTGGAAGCATTGATAATCAGTGTTGATGTGACGTGTCATCTTTAGTGAGTTTTTATTAGATGCTGATGCAACATATCATATCTCTTTTTTTCTTTTTTCTTTTTTAATATTTATTTGTAACGGTGTTGATGTAACATAATAACATTATTTATTTGTAATAGGTCTTGATGCAACATATCATCCTTTTTTTATTTATTTGAAATCAGTGTTGATGCAATGTATTGTGTCTTTTTTTAAAATTTTATTTAATATTGATGTGATATATCATTTTTCTTATATAGGATTTATTAAACATGGAGCCTGGTCTTATTGATGATAGTGTTTCGACTAGACAGGCTGCACATCGTTCGGACAATATTTGGAAAACATATGTAGGATTTTAATTTTCATAAGTTCTACACTATCCTATTAAATATTATGTACGATCATTATTTAACAATGTCTTTCCTTTTGTAGGATTCTACTCCTTTAACATGTCGTCGTCGTGAGGCGATGTTGGCACGAAGTGGGCTTAATAATCCTCGAATTGTCTCTTATTTGCGTCATGCTGAGTTTTATGGATTGTCCCGTTTGCCGTTCATCAAGTTGGATTGGCACTTGATCACAGCCTTAGTGGAGCGTTGGCGTCTAGAGACACACACATTTCATCTCCCATCTGGGGAGATGACCATCACTCTAGAGGATGTGTCTATTCAGTTAGGCCTACCAGTGGATGGTCTACCAGTTACGAGGTTGACAGATTTGAAGTGGCTGGAGTTGTGCATTCGGTTATTAGGCGTTGATCCACCTAGTTCGCAACTCAGTGGGTCACGTCTTAGTTTGAATTGGCTTGCCCAACAGTTCCCACTACTAGCAACTGATACTGATGATGTAACGATAGAGTGATATGCACGGATGTACATCTTTCAGTTGATGGGAGGTAGCATCTTTGTAGATTAATCACAAGACAACGACCACTTAATGTTCCTAACATTGCTTGAGGACTTTGATGTTGCGGGGAAATATAGTTGGGGTGGTGCAACATTAGCATGGTTGTATCGAGAGATGTGCCAAGCAACCAAGATAGGCGCTTCTGAAATTGGAGGTGCACTTATATTGCTGCAGTTATGGGCACGAGATAGGTTTCCCCACATTGCACCACAGAGGTTGATGCGGGGGCATATTGAGCCTTTTCGTTGACATTTAGGGACAACCTTTACTGAGAAGTCCTTTGGGCATTAGGTATGAAATCAACTCATTGTAATTATTGTTTTGCTTTTTCTTATTCTTGTTATTTTAATATGTTATGAAACATTAAATTTCAATGGAATTAGGTGGTGTGATGATTTAAATGCTCAAGGTGTTGCTACCCATGCTGTCACATCATACCGTTACATGTTAGATAGACAACAACCTTCCCAAGTAGTGTTATTAACTAGTTTATTTGTATATGTTGGATGCTTTACTAAATATAATATTGGATTTGTATAATGATACACTAAATATAATATTTTTTGTAGGTGGTTTGGCAACCATACAGTGATGAAGTTATCGTCGACCTACCTGAGTACTGCACAGTTGGGAAAGAAATATGGCAGACAGTTGCACCATTGATATGTATCCATATCGTTGAGAAACATTATCCTGATCGAGTGATGCGTTAGTTTGGGATGCAGCAGCACATTCCATCAGATGTTAATACTGATGACAATTTGCATTCAATTGAACTTCGTGGACAAGTCCAAAAAAATTGGGAACATTCTCATGCCCCACACATAAAATTGTGGCAGAACCGTAGAGAGCATATTGCTAATGCAGATCCTCAAGTTGGTTTGATGGACGATAATGACGAATATATGAAGTGGTATAGGCGTATCACGTGCCGCTTCATAAGCCCTATGGGGGCATAAATTGATGCTATGGTATGTATTTTTTCAAGTTCAATAATGATGAATATAGTGACTAAATTTATGCAACTTGGTATATCTTACTAACAAACTTTATGCATCTTATATGGCAGACTTCTAGTTTGGCACGAATTTGTGAACTTGCTGAACCATAGTCTAAGATATTTATCATTGCATGTGCTGCTCTTGCTCTTGATTCCTCCACTAGTACCACCACTACCCCCCAGTCCGTTGCTACCCCATCTATTAGTACCACCCCTACCCCTGAGCCTTTTGTGACCCAATCCACATCTACCAATGTTGCCCCTTCCACTAGTACTACCACTACCCCCCAGCCTATTGTTACTCTATCCACTAGTACCACCCCTACCCCTGAGCCTTTTGTTATCCCATCCATCCCCCAATCTTATGTTGCCCCTTATACCACCACTACCCCCAAGCCCATTGTTGCCCCTCATCCACTAGTACCACCCTTACCCCTGAGCCTTTTGTTACTCTATCATCTACTACCACATCCATCCCCCAGCCTTATGTTGTCCCTTCCACTAGTACCACCACTACCCCCCAGCCCGTTGTTGCCCCATCCATTAGTACCCACCCCATTCCTGAGTCTTATGTCACTCAATCCACTACTACCAATGTTGCCCCTTCTACTAGTACCACTACTATCCACCAGCCCGTTGAGTGTTAGGATCACATTCTTCAACCGGTGTTAGCGTCTTGGGTAATGATTGTGCAATTCTTTCTACCCTGGGAGATTACATAACAATACCAACAGTAAGAGACTCCACTTCTACATACAACTCAGCAGCATTTAACATGGGCGTTGATTGCAACAAAGTTAACATGATTTCAACATCTTCGTCATCATTTATTGGCATGGGTACATAGTTGACATGAGGGGAAATCATCACTTGAGGATACCGATAAGTGATTTTTATGTCTTCTACTTGATTGGCCAATTGCAGTGCTATGATTAATCTCCTCTTCAATTCAAAAAATGTAATATCATTATTGAGTTGAATAAATTTGACATCATTTCCTTCATAATCAACTCCATTTTCACCATATGTCATCCGCCCATTAAAGTGTACATAGAGTACGGAACGACTGGAAGTCATTTTCAATCTTATAACACAAGTGAAAATTTAGAAGGTATTGACACAAATTTAACTTTAAAAAAAATGAAGTAATAGTTAAGCGAAAAATGTGCTAAATAACATAATACACAAAAATAAAATAAATAAATAAACACACACATATAAAAAGAAAAAAGTCATGCTAACATAACTCAAAAGCTAGAAAGAGCTTTATAAATTACTGCTACTTAAGAATTTTGGATCAATGATTTTGTTCTTTGAAAAATAATTTTTTATTTTTTTTCATTTTCCAAACAGTCACTGCTTCAACCAACCTAGAAAAACCTAAAGATTGTATAATAATATTTGAAGTGGTTAATAAAACAAACACATATTAAAAAAAAAAAATCATGCTAAAAAAAAAAAATGCATAATAAATAAAACATTACTAAAAAAAGCAAATCTAAGCAAAAAAAAAAAAAAAACAACAAACACGTATTAAAAAAAATCATGCTAATAGAACACATATATGTAAGCAAAAAGTGATAAACAAAATAAAGACACATAAAAAAAAATCATGCTAATAAAACACATATAGAAAATATCTAAGCAAAAAGTGATAAAACACAACAAACACACATTAAAAAAAAATCATGCTAATAAAACACATATAGCAACTATGTAAGCAAAAAGTGTTTAACAAAACAAATACACATTAAAAAAGAAAAAAGAAAGATCATACTAATAATAAAACACATATAGCAACTATAGCAAATATATCACCTTTAATCGCTCAAGTGTCGTGTTCCTAGTAGTGGAAAAGATGATAATGGAGGAAGAATTGGAAGAAAATCATGCAGTCGGATTTTTTTTAGAAAAACAATGTGTTTTGATTTTTAGTTAACAGTAGATACGTGTATTGGGTGTTTACAGAAGATGTGTATAGGTGGGTTAGGTGGGGGTGGATGGAATGAATTAATGTGGTGCTTTAATGGGTAAAACACAGAGACATAAAGGCTAGGCCGGTGTTTAAAAAAATCTCTTTAAAATCGTGTTTTCGTAACACAATTTCAAGGCTGGGCCAGTTATTTAAAAAAAAAAATTTCTTTAAAATCGTGTTTCCGTAACACGATTTCATGTGAAATCGTGTTTCCGGAACACGTTTTCATGAAATCGTGTTACGGAAACCCGATTTTGCATTTTTCTTAAAATCGTGTTTCTGTAACATGATTTCACTTAAACTCGTGTTTCTGTAACACGATTTCACTTAAACTCGTGTTTCTGTAACACGATTTCACTTAAACTCGTCTTACGGAAACACGATTTTAAGAAAAATATAACTCGGGTTTCCATAACACGATGTTGAAGTGGAGTTCTGGGAAAAAAAAAAAAAAATTTACAGGTCAGCAGCCATGTATGTTAAAATTGTGGGTTCAAGACACAATTTTAACTGTTAAACTCGTGGGTTCAAAACACGATTAAAAAAAAAGGCTACTTCTGCTCAATTATTTCAAAACAATAACATTTTAATAAATTAATATTAAAACATCTTTTTTTTTTTGACAAACTTCCCCAGGAATTATGGGTAAGAAGAGAAATGATATATATGATGATACACGCGTGAGTTTGGGTTTGCTGGTTGCTCCCCTATTTGGGTACTTCACTAATCACACTTATTACACACACTGCCACCACACAGCAGAGTGCAGAGGCAGAGAGTGAGTCAGGTGAGGTGAAGAATCAGCGTCACCAAGCTCCAAGCCCTCCGTGCAGGCCTCTTCAAAACCACCTAAGACTTACACACAGGTATCAAGTGCATAGTCTTCTTCTTCTTCTTCTTCTCAACGTTTCCTTTTATCTATGCTTGTGTTTTTCTTTTTCTTCTTAATATTTCATCTTTGCAAAAAGCAAGGCTCTTCTTCTTCGTAATGTTCTTGTGCTTTTGCTTTCCAAGTCTTTGTCTTTATCTCTTATCTACTATACTGCAACGCCCTTGTGATATATCTTTCTTAATACCCGGAAAACTAAAAAAGAAAAGGACTTTTTGATTTTTGTTAGCTTATCTTTTACATTTTTGCTGTTTTGGGTGGTTTTTCACAGGCTTTTTGGCTTTTCTATCGTAAAAATGGACCTTTTGAGCCTTCCCCATCTAGTATAATAAGAAGACTACGATACCCCAGAAACGACCTCAGCCCTGTTGAAGGACAGGAAATATGGATAGTGATAACAATTCGACCCATCCCCATACACCAGTTAATAAAGTGGAGGAACAAGTAAACCCCAGCCATGTGGAGAACAACATTGATGATGATAATAAGGGTCTTGAATTCCCTATTGAAAACCAAGTTCCTGTTGATGTTTCTACTACCACCCTTAAGGACTCTGATGATGCCAATGAACCAGTGCTTGCCAACACTCAAACTGATGTTACCGATGTAAACCCTTCAAATCGGCTGAAACCTGATTCACCCCATGAGAGGTCTATGGAGATTTTAGAGCTTAAAGTTGATAGGGAAGGGAAGGACACTGAAACTGATGCTAGTGATTCCAATCCTTCTAATCAGCAAGGACCCGATGTACCCCTTGAGGGTTCTATGGAGACAGAGGCTAAAAATGAGGATAAAGGGCATGAATTGAATGTTGGGATGAGCAAAATGGAGTTGTCTCCAGATAGAGAGATTAAGGAGCAAGTGTTGAAACCCAAGTTGGATGTAGGAAATGAAGTTTGTATGAAAACCCCAGAGCAGTCATTTCTCTTGGCACCAGATGGGGTTGAGGGTGATGAGTCGGGAACAGAGGAGGACCAAACGGCATTCATGATGGATGTAGAAAATTTCTACAAGGAGAGGAGCCTGGAATTTAAGCCCCCAAAGTTCTACCAAAAGGAATTGAATTTGCTCAAGTAAGTGTTTGGCAAGTTTGTTCTTTTAAAGTTTTCATATGGATTTCATTAGAGAACCTTGTCTAACTTTATGGTCAAAATCTTGGTTCTTTATTTGATTTAGGTTATGGAGAGCTGTAATCAAACTTGGTGGCTATGAACAGGTTTGCTTGGGTTTATTTCTCCTTAGATTCCAATAGTGTGTGTGCGTATTTTTGTCCTTGTTTTTGGAGGATCTTCTGGTAATTTTCTTTTAATAAGTGCCCCATCTTCTGGTCATTCCTCAGCATTATAGATTATTGTTGGAAAAAATTTAGAATCCCAAAAAAAATGAGAAATGCTTGACTTGATATAAACTATATTTAGACATTATTCAAAATTTATGAATGGTTTCTCACAGTTTGTTTTTTGATAATTCTGATTTCACACAGTCGGTTAACATGTAAAACCTTCTCCCCCCTCCCCCAACCCCTCTTCACAAATGCACATGCATGTTTTGCATCAATAAGCAACTTATGTACTTCTCTATATACTTATCACTGCTATGAAAGTATTATAGGCTTGATGTCTGTTTGTGGACATTTATAGGTAACTTCATGCAAGTTGTGGCGGCAAGTGGGACAATCTTTCAATCCCCCAAAGTAAGTTAAAAAAAAAAAAAAAATTTGTTTAGTTGCTGCCTGTATTCTAGCTGTCAGACTAAAAAAGGAAAAAGAAAAACCCTGCAGTTCTCCTTAGGGGAGAAAAAA
Source organism: Fagus sylvatica (assembly GCA_907173295.1). Lineage (NCBI taxonomy): Eukaryota > Viridiplantae > Streptophyta > Magnoliopsida > Fagales > Fagaceae > Fagus > Fagus sylvatica. The sequence continues at coordinate 3,283,775 of OU015767.1, read as the reverse complement.
GAAAAAAAAAAAAGGAAAGGAAGAAAAGAGAAGTTGCAAGTGCAAGTGTATAATTCTTGTTTAGTGTAGGCTGCTTCCCCAACTACCCTAAAAAAAGGTTTCCTTCTTGTTTAGCAGGGATACTATTTTGGATAGTTTCATTTTCTATTTTAATCCAATGGCTGATCTTTTGTAATGATTTACTTGACCAGGACCTGCACTACTGTCTCTTGGACATTCCGAATTTTTTATGAGAAGGTTATGCTCTACTTGCTATGTTTCGCCTCCTGTACATTTATTAGTACCTGAACTTTTTGTTTGTTTACTTGCATGTGTTTTGTAGTTCCTAATTATCAATTTCTGCAGGCCCTACTTGAATATGAAAAGCATAAGATGGGTGCTGGTGAGCTCGCAGAGCCTACTAGAGTTAATAATCAGGTAATTTACTGGAGTTAATAATCAGGTAACTTAAGTTAGCTAGTCATGTGGTCATGTATTTGGTGTTACTAGAAAAAATGATGTCCCTTTCATTGTCAGCATGGAAGCTCTGCTTCAGGCAATTTTGACAATTAGGTTGAAGTGAACTAGGGGGAAGAAAGTGGGAGGGGTTGCATTGTTTTTGGTGGAGGAACTTTAGTTATGACGTAGTTGTATGCCTATGGAAGAGGGTCTGGGCCTAGGGGTTTGGTTTTTGCCTGCTGTGATTGAACAGTACATATAAGAAAATGGTCTAGATGATGTGCTTTTGAGGAGCTGGCGCCCTTAGTAGATGATCAAAGTTACTGAGTGATTTCTTCAAAGGGCATTAAGAAGGAGATAAACCCTATGTTTGGGATAGAGGGAGATGGAGGCAAAGGAGAGGGGAAGGTTTGTTCCAAACATACCCAAAATTTGTTCTTTAAAAGCATATGCTTATCGTGGAAAATAAATTTGAGTTTGGGCAAAGAATCACTAGACTGTATATATTGAGATGATTCTTTTAGTGTGATGAACTGATATGATTACTGGATTTTTATTGTTTCTTCGAGACAGCAGGGTTTGGTTGTTTTGGAGATTGGGGAGCATTGTAAACTTCCCGCTGACAAGCTAATGGAGGTTTCAAAATTAACTTCAACTTTTTTTGTTTTGTTTGTTTGATAATCTACTATGGGTTTGTTTTGGGGGGAATTTCCGTTTCTCAAGTTTCATAGGGAATTGATGCTCTCATTCTACCTTTGCTTTTGTTTTGCATATTTTGAATGTTTGTTTGCTTCTATTTTTCTCCATCCTTTTGAAATTTATGAGATTTTGGTTAAATGCATACACGCATGGTACTCATCTACACAAAGAATAAATTATAAAGAGCCAGCCATAATATGTTGTTTTTCTTTATGTGAATGCATACTAAGCACATTGTGGTGACCTATCAAAAAAAAATACTAAGCACATTGTGGTGTGTCACTTATTTCAAAGAGAATCTTAAACTGAAAAATAAATGGCTAATTATCTATTGCTGATGATAACACATGATATTACTGGTATACTAGCAGTTTTGGAAAGCTCGACTGCCTGGTGAAGTTATGCAGTTATTGGGCATTAGTGGAAATACAATCTGGTTCTGCACAAAGTGATAACAATGATTCATGTGGTGTTGTATGAGTAATAATCGATGATTACTGTGAACTCATTTGGTGTTGCAAGAGTGATAATATATTATTATCATGAATTTCTGTGCAGGTTAGTGATAGTCAAGCTTTGGGATCAGGTAGGGCACTAAGGGATGCTGCAGCTCGTGCAATGCAGGGTTGGCACTCTCGGCGGCTTTTTGGTAATGGTGAGATTGGTGATCCAATTATTAAGGTCTGTTGAGAACTTTTAAGTTCTATAAATTCAACTTTTGTGTGTTTTTGCAGTTTTTGGTTTTCGTTGGATTTGCCTTTTCTTCTTCCATGTGATTATTTAGTATTATTTTCATATAATTAGTCAATTCCTTTTTTTTTTTTTTTTTTTAGGAGAAGAATTTGAGTTCCATGCCAAAGGGTGACAAACAGCTTAAAAGTGTTGGTATGACCACTCTACTGGGTTTGTGTTCAGTAATTTTTTCTGCCATCATGGTCCTCCTCTTTTGAACTTGGTTTATTGACTCAGGATTACTAAAGCGGAAAAAGCCATCTACTGTTGAGCGTAACGTCCAAGTTGCTAACTTCAAAGTGACAAAGCCACAGTTAAGTTTATTGTTGCCTTTTTCTTCCGCGAGGCCTAGATTTATTTAACTCATTTGATATAAATATATGGTACCTTTGCTCTTGAAAGAGCTCAAGTTGTTTTGTTTTTGACAGATTGGACACAATGGTTGTTGATGTTGGGCCTCCAGCTGATTGGGTGAAGATCAATGTTCAAAGATTTGTAAGTTTCTCTCGTGTCATTCCTAAGACTGATATACTACATAGTTTTTCTCAGTGAATATCTTACTAGGTTTGAAATTTTGACTGTTCACAGAATGACTGCTTTGAGGTGTATGCCTTAGTTCCTGGGCTTCTGCGTGAGGAGGTTAGTATAAGATACCTGCAAACTCCTTCATTTATCTCATTTTCTGATCTATTACTATGGCGCAATGCTTGTTTGTACATTTGAAATCCTGCTTGATTTTTAAGAGGTAAACTGTCAATAACATAAAGGTTGAATGGCAACATAGATATTAGGTACATGGTTCAGATGGAGTGTTATTCCCCATATCAAGAAACCATACTATGTGGTCTCTTTAGTTCTGTCTGGTTAGAGCATTTTTCATCAGGCTTAACAAACCTTTTTGTTTTGCTAAAATATAACTAAATTCCTCTAAAGTGTTCCTGCATCAAGCTCAACAGAGGCTAGACAAAAAAACTAAAATGAACAGTGCCCCTCCCAATTCCTCTATACATTGTAGTTCAATATCTGATTTTTTTTTTTTTTTCCTATTCCGTTTCTCTCTCAAGTCAGAGCTGTCTGGCATCTCTCTCTCTCCCCAGCTCGTGACATCTTCAGCAAGGAGTAGACTTGCCAGTCGTCCATGAATGAAGAGAGGAAGAGAGGAGCAAACAGCGTCGATCGACACCCATTTCAACTGATCTTGCAAACATGTGATGAGAGAGAAAGCCATGAACGGTGGCTTGCAAACCCCTCTCTACAGATTGGTGGTTCAACCACCTATCCGACCAAAAAACCCCCCATGAATGAATCTCTGAAACAAGAGAAAGCCATGAGCGTTTAGGTTCCGATGAGAGGGAAACCCGATCTATGCTGTGGGGTGGTGTTTCTTCTGTGGGTGGCCGTGGGTGGTTGCTGATTGAGAATTTCTTAGGATGGTGCAATTTTGGGTGGAGCTATGGGAAAGAAACAAAGAGTGGCAGGGGGGGCAGAGACAGGATTCGGATTTTGAGAAAGGGAAGGGTGTGTGAAAGAATTAATGGAGTCATCATGTTGTAACTGGTGGTGAACGGTGGTGTGGAGGCATAAGGGTTCAGGAGGGTATTAGAGGGGCTAGGACTGGGTTTGGAGTTTGGGTTTGTGTTTGATAATACGGAGCAGAGCTCTTGTTGATTTTGAGGGTATTTTAGCAACTTAAGTCAATGATGGTTGGCTTAAGTAAAAAAAATGAAGGTAAAAGAATAAAAAAAAAAATTTAAATACAAATAGAGAAAAAACTAGAGTTTGATGTAATCGCGTGTGAATAAAAGTTTGTTAAAATAAAAAAAGTAGGCGTTTTAGCTACAATTTAGCGAAAAGTACCTTGAGCCTGATGAGAATGTTCTTATCACTTCCAAGTATGAATCAAGTGGAGAGAGAGAGAGAGAGAGAGATGCCATGGGGGGTGAAGCACCAAGGTCCAGATTCCAGAATGTAGTGAAACTCAATAGCTGAAGAAGAGACGCAGATATTTTATTTTGATAAGTAATTAAG
>OU015767.1:3168106-3279778 GCA_907173295.1 Fagus sylvatica | reverse complement strand
TCATTAACTAAAATCAACCTGAACCTTAGATCGACCATAAGCCCTTAATCATTCATTGAACAAGAATCAGAAAATTTGCCACCTTACTGATAGCCTGACGTTTGCTCAGTAAATCACGCAAGATAGATCTAGAAAGATAGGGCTTGCCTAGTGAAAAGTAGAAAGATATACTTTTTAGTGATATAAGGCTTTTCTAGTGAAAACTCACGAGACAATACAGACTTGAAAAATAATATGATTGAAAATTCAGAAACTTGAGAAATCAAGCTCTTTCGAAATTTGATAGTAACCATTCTTGACATCAAAATAGAAATAAAGTATTTTCAAAATCTAGTTGCAACCACTCTTGACTTTAAAATGGAAATCAAGTTTGTTCAAAATATGATAGCAAATATTTCTAACTTCATACAAATGATTCTATTGTTGCTATAGACTATAAATACATACATTGGAGTATTGTTAAATATACAACAACATATAGAGAACTTACACTTCCAAATTAAAGAATAAATTGCTCTCTTGCACTCATTCTCTTTTGAGCCTTTCTAGTTCAATTCATACAAGAGTTCTAAAATAATCAAGAAGAGCTATTATTGTAAAAGTTTTATTTGAATATCCCTCTAAAAAAGGAGAGTTGTTTTTGTGAGAAAAGTCTCAAATTTTATTTGTTACCCAAATATCAACCTAAGAGGGGGGAGAATTAGGTTGAGGCAAACTTTTTGATTAATTGCGGAATTAAAAACAAGTATGAAATCACTATTTAATTGCAATATAAAATAATCAAGCACAAGTAAATAAGCAATTAAATGGGTTAGAGAAAGAGAGAAGCAAACTCGGCGATTTATCAAAGTTCAAGCTTCTCGCCTATGTCCCCGTCTCAAGATCACCTCTTGAGGATTTCCCAAATCCACTAACTAAGCCTTCTTATGGGTGAAAACAAAATATTTACAATCTTGTTTTGAACGGTCAAGATAAACCACCTAGTGAAAAATCCTTTTCACTACTTAGGATTTAAAACCGAATCCTAAATTTGAATCAAGAGTTGGTATACAAAATAAAGCTCTTTCAAAGAGTAGAAATTACACAACTAAGCTCACTCTAATAGTATATCAAGATTGATCAAAATGGCTCAAGAACTATTTAGGAAATTTTGGATTTTTATCAAAAGATAAGAATGATTTCAAAAATAAGTTCAAGAATTGATGGATATTGATCTTAGATAATGTATGGCTTTAATATCTACAGTAAATGTTCATATATGTGAGTATATATAACCCAAAATACATTATAGCTGTTTTCTAGCCGTTATACAAAAAGTACCAAAAGTTGTCATCTAAAATTAATCATTATTTTCATCCAGACTTGAGGATCTAGGCGTTTGGATCATGATTTAGGCTCTTGGATTTTTAGGTAGAGAGGTTTTGGGTTCAAGATATAGTCGATTGAACTGATTTAGTCTCCTAAATTGAGACTTAGGCGCTTGAACTACAATGTAGTCGCCTGGATCAACTTGTTTTTCCTTTTTAACTAAATCAACCTTAGATCATATATAATCAAACTAATGTTTTTATCTTTTTAGAAAAACTTTGGTTATTATAAGTCAATTTTCAATATATTTCAAAACACAAATTGAGGACTTAAGATTAATCTAAATTTTTTAATTCTTTTTTAGTTGATTTTAAAGTTGTTGAGCCATAATGATCAAAGTGTTGGGTATATATATGTGATTCTGTAAAAATAAACAACAACTAAGAAGAAATCTGTCACAGTTAATAAACAATAAAAACTCACAGTGAATGCAAAATGAAGAGATCAAGTCTAGCATTTGACGCTATCTCCTTAAGACGGATTTCGTCCCTCACACTATTATCTTAGTGGTGCTTTGAGACTTATGGACGTCTGTCTTCCAGAATAAAATGATCTTCGCACGCAAAAGAAGTACAAGAAATCTCTGTGCACAATGAACGTAACTTGTGTCTCTTTCTCTCTTTTTATGCAAATGAGACTCTCAAAATCGTAGGAAATAACTAACTCAAAACAATTTCAAAAGTAAACTTAAAAATTAAGTTTTTAAATGAATGAGGGGACACTCTATTTACAGATAGAGTCACACTTGTTCGGAAAAGGTGTAAGATGAACAGTTACAACTATTCAAAAAAGACACAACACTTTGGGGAAAAATAATATATTAATAAATACATAAATTGGATGGACTGGGTCTAACCCACATGGATCTACTTGGCCCACTTTTAGGAGGCAAATTCTCATTCACTCCTAACCATTTTTCCAACACAAAGTTGATAAACTTTACTAAAACCTAACTCTCACTCACCCTGTTACTTGGAACATGATGCTTGAACTTGTTTCTTTTGGCTTTAGCTTCAATGACTTGATCTTCAATGTAATTCCAAATTGAACTTTGACGAGTTTGTTTTGTTTAAACTTGCTGACCATGTTGGCCCACATGATAACTTGTCAAATTATGCTTAAACATAAAATCAATGGCTTGTTTGAAATTATGATTTATAAATACATTAAATCCTTGTTATCATCAAAATTACATAGATGCCCTCGAATTAATTAGCCAATCAAACAGGCATTGAAAACCTTAAGGCTAACATTATTTATATTTAATTTTGGTAAAAGGGTTGGTGTGACCTTTGTTAAGTGAGGAGGAGATCTTCCACCGTGTGAAGAAAAGTGGAGTGCTCTTGTTGTGTAAAGGTTTGAACTCCACCTGCAAGGAGCTTGGGTATAATGAATTAGAATCATCAAAAGGTTACTACAACGAAATAAAAAATCAATCAAGTTCTACTTTGACATTTGATGTGCGCATAATAGTGTGTATTTTATACTCTTAAATTATAATTTGTTAGACTCAATTTATATTTTATTTAGCCTTATTATGTTTAGTAGGTGTCCCAAAAGTTTGGTGAAGAAGGATCAAAATTGGCTCGGAAGTGGAGGTAAGAAATAGAATCGAGATATCAAGATTTCATCGGAATGGTTTTTGTGAGGGGTGTTTTTATGATAATGCCACGTGGCGTGCCGAGGGCGATCACGACTGGACTTTGGTCTTGAGATGAGGGAGTCGAACCCAAAATTCAACCGAGGGCCCAAAGTTCGGCCCAAGGGCTAGTGGGACATCTTCCAAAAATACTTAAGAGCCAAGATTGTAAAGCCCAAATAAAATGAGAACAAGGACTAAGAAGGTTTACCAACATGATATTGCCAACAAAAGCCCAAAGAACAGTTATTGGGCCGAGCCTTTCACTGTTCCTTAGCTGGATTGGGCTTGAAACAAAATAACCTTAATCAAAATGGTTAAAACATGTGTTTTCTGCACTTCTGCTGACATCTGCTACAAGACCTGTGATTAATAACAAACTTGTTGAGACTAAAAAGAGAGTTGACTTGGTGGGAGAGAGTCAGCCCTGATGAGACATGCATAAGGGTGAGGGAAAGACGTGTTTAGGCCATTTATGGAGCTAGGTCAATAATGGAAAGACATTGTAATCCTAATAAGGCATTCTAGGATTTTGACCCGGACATCTGCCAGGGGAGCTTTCTGGGGAATATAGGGGTTTAAGTGATGAATCCTAATCTTTTCAGATGGGATTGTATTTCTAGGTTTTGGATTGATGTTTCTAAGTTGAAGATGACCTCAAAACACCTATTTCCCGAGGTCCCCTCTTGGAGAATCCCAGAAATGAGAAAGTCTTTTCTCTTGAACTGATGGTGTTTTTGTGGGTTGTTCTTGTTCTGGTTTTTTGTTGGTATGTGTTCTTCTTGCATTAAGAATGCAATCAGTCCTATTTATAGGAGTGATTAGGGTGGCTTAAACTCATGGGAAAACCGAGATTATGATTTCCCTTAAGCCCCTTGACTTTCAAAATTAACCCTCTATGACATGTTTTGTCAAAGAGAGTATTTCATAAGTAAAAATGATTATGGTCCTTCCCTAATGTCAGGGTAAGACCTTCTTCTCCTTTGAAATGACTTTTTCAGAGTCCTTTTATACTTAGTTGGTTGGTTTTCTATGACAAGTCAGGTCTATGCATGTCTCTAGTGACCTTGGCTTCCACAAACTAATCATTGTGCCTCCCAGCAGACCTAATGATAACAGTTCAATGGTTGCCTAAATCTCGGGACTCACTCCCCTCCACCAAACCACACTCCTCAAGTCAGAACAACATAAGGAGAGTAGCATCCTCACGGGTCTGGGCCATGGAGCTACTCCCTGAGTCCTTTTGGGACCGGAATGGGTATGGGTCATGGATTTTTTTATCACATTTCTCTATTTTCCATGTATCTTGGCTGCTTCCAATAGTCTTTGAGCTGTTATGCAGAAGTCTGCTGCGTGAACAGTGTCAGAATCCATGGTTTCCGGTGGAATAGAGGGTTGAGATGAGCTGGAAATGCTGGAGCAATTTGAAAAATGGTAGACCAGCTGCTCTTGTCACATTTGAGAGGATGGAAGCTACTGTTCCTCTCTTTATTAGTGAAAATAAGACATGATTGGGCTTCAGCTGCAGCAGTTATAGAGCCCATCCCTTATCAGCTTCAGTTTCTGACTTCATGGGCCCACGGACAGGCTGTCTTCAGCTATTCAAGTGCTGGGCTGATCAGTACTTGGGCTCCAGCTGTTTTTCTCAATCAACCCAATAGTATTTAGACCCAATAATTATATTATAAGCATATTTCGGGCTATGGGCTTTATGTGGGTTTCCTTTGGGCTTGTGAACAGTGCCGAGACTCTCTCATAATAGGCCCAGATGGTTTATTGGGTGTTGTTCTAGGTATTTTAGTGGGTTGGGCTTATTGGGCTAATTTATTAAATATTTAATTGAGCCCAAATATTTTATTGGGGGCCCATTTAAGTGTTGGTTAAAAAATGGGCATGTACATTTAGCCCCCCGAGCCCGTGACTTACCCATGGTGAGTCACGTGCGAGCCAAAATAACTGTTCAGTTTTCTTCTTTGTATTGGCGGGTATTTTTAAAAAAAAAATGGTGTCTCATTTTTCTGTGGAAATAGTGGAGGAATGGGAAGGCCATACCTGTTAGTAGCTCCTACCTTCAAGGGGCAGCCTGAATTAATGGTCATTATTCCTCATTTTAATGGCCCAACTACCTGGTTGACTTTCCCACTACTCAACCGTTATTCATTTTCTCAAAAATAGAGAGCATATTTGGCTTAAACAAATCCAACTCTTCTTCTTCCTTCTCCTTCTTCTCTTCTTCTTCTTCTTCTTCTTTTCCTTGTTCACCGTTAATGGCTTCTTCTTCAAGGTAGATCGACGAAGGGACGTGGAGGGACCTTTTCCAGCGAGGGAGGTCCTTCCGTTACTAGTGAGGCAATGGCGCCGAGAGGTTCAGAGGATAGTGGTAACAGCTCCAACTCTGGTTTAGGGTCACCGGAGTCTCTTGGAGAGGTATTGGGTCGACCCATTATAGACCCGTGGTATAGAAGCAGTGAAATATTCCTCTCTATTCCGGCGAACCTCTAACCACCACCAGCGGATTAGGAGTGGTTGGTAATCAGAGAAGACGTTGCAGCAGACGTGGCCTGAACTCCAGCTTTCCGAGAGATTCGAGACCTGCAAATACAGAGGAAGGAAATGCTTGTCGTACCTCTCGTATTTGACTTCCAGTGTTCAAAAGCTACTGGCTGGCTTAGATAGATTCGGAGCTTTTGAAGTTTTGTGCGTTTGGAATAAGCCGGTGTACTCCGCTCCATTCTTATCTCAAGGTCTTCGAATATGTTTCAAGATACCGAGGCGTTACAGCAGTTGGTCCGGAGATGGTGCCCATCCACGCACAAATTTTTCTTCGCTCACGGGGAGTTGACCGTGACATTAGAGGATATAGAGAACCATTGGCTGTTGCCAATATTGGGTGATCAAGACCCAGCAGAACTCGAGCTTTCCCCTGAAGAATTGAGGATAGAAGCTGCTCTGGCAGATTACATAGGGAGAAAGAATATTTCCCTATGGACTTAAGCTGCGAGATTTACTCCCTGGATGGATCATTTCAACAGAGAGGAGGATGTTCCAATTCGAAAAGCTGCCTTTGTAGCGTATTGGCTTAGCAAATGTGTTTTTGGTGAGTATCCCGCTTATTCAATTAAACCCTTATATTTCCCTCTCGTTGTAAAAATTGCCGCAGGTGCTTGCTTTCCCCTTGCTCCTCTGTTGTTGGGTCAGATTTATACTCAGTTGGATTTGCTGCACGCTGAAGAATTAATCGAAGTATCTTGTCATATCATTACTACGGCCTTCAATTCATCCATTGTGCATACATTCCTTTGGGAACATGCCTTGGAATATATAAGAAAGGGTAGGAAACCCTATGAGGCCCGGAACAAATTTGCATCAATGCCGGAAGTGGTCGCTGCCCATGTTGGTGACTTTCAAGGAGATGTACCCGCTGTGTACCGTTGGGTAGGTAGTAAGTTTTATGACCATAGCTTGATACCCTCCTTGGACAGTGAGAGTTAAGTTTGTTTGAGGCCGTATGGAGTGACTCATCGTGGATTTGCATATGAGTCGGTGATGTCCGGGTTCCGTAATGTAGAAGCCCAAGACTATACTCTTATTGCTGAAGATATGAGATCGTTGACCTATCTTTCTGCCACAAATACTGGCTGGTTGCTAGTGTTGTCTTCTAGCAGACTTCAGTTCACAGCTTATAGTACCCATAAAGTGAGGAGGCAATTTGGTTTCGACCAAGAAGTACCAACTGTCATGGGGATAGCAGCAAGTGAAATCCCCGCCATTAATCCGTTTCTGAAGGCTAGGGCCTTTGCTTATTGGAGTGGCATTGCTTCTCGAGTTATAGTACCAAGTGGTGATAGAGTTGGTGTCTATACCACGGGCATGGTCAATTATTGGAGGGAGCTGATGGCTGCAATGGTGGAATTCAGGAATAATGGGAGAGGAGACATTTCCCATCTGCTGCAGTTATGCATTCCTCTGTTACCTCACCCTCGCTTATTTGAAGCTACAAACACCATGACTACTTATCCAAACCGCCAACGTTTGTGCTATGCTATGTGGCATCAGGAGGATTCAAAATGGATGATGTTTGGTAATCACCATCCTCCCTTGTAGTTGAGAGATCATCCTCATATCCCTGCACCCGAGAAAGTGCCATCTAGTAGGGGAAGGAGGACTGCTCCTGTTGGTACTCCTGCTGCCAAAGAGAGGCAATCCAGCAAATCCAAGAAAAGAGAAGCTCCGAGTAAGGATTCTCCTGCCCAAGCTTCGAAGAAAAAGAAAACAAGTGCTACTAAGGGCAGTAGAGAAGTGATAGTCCTGAAAACTGCTTTTCAAAATACGTCACCAGCTGGAGAGAGTGCTGTTCAAGGGGTTTCTGCCCCTGTGAGCAAGAAACTAATCAGAAAAACCAGAGCTGGGAAGAGGACTTTTGTTCCTCCAGCCTTTCCAAATGTACCAACATCCATTGCCGCACGCGTTGCTGCGCGCAAATCAATCCGAAGCGTTGTTTATTCCGAAAGAAGAGTGAGTATCTTTATCATTGCTTCTTTATTTGTCAATTAATGTATCTTTCCCATGGTATTGACATGATTTCTATTTTATGGCAGTCCAAACAAAGAGCTGACACATTTAGCCGTGTACCAATTGTGATACCGGTATGCATTTAGTTATGGTACCTTGTTTTTAGCAAAAATAACATCTTCATGCTTTCTTTTTCTTTATGTAGGATAATTTAGATAGTTCATCATCCTCAACTGACAGCAGTGATCCATCTGGAGCTGCTACAGAAAGAATTGAAAGTGAGGATGTTGAAATTGATGCTGCAGAAACTGTCTCTGGTGCAGAAGCTGTTGCAGCAGAAATTAACTCTGCTAATGAGAGTACTGCTTCAAGTGTTTCTCCTGGAGGAGAGGGTTTGATGGCAGGGACCAGTACTTAAGAAGATGAGGTGTCCATGGATGAACTGGAAGCTGCAGAGTCTTCCTTTGATAATTCCCCTGTTGCATCTGCCAGTAACCTCAGACCTATTGAGAGAGCCGTAGATGAACATACAACTGCTGGAGTTGTTACCAGTGCTGCGAGGGCTGTTAAGACCACACCAATAACCATAATTAGCAGTGGTGGGACTGTATAAGGTCACCCTTCTGAGAGTGGCAGCCATGCGGACCTTTCGTTGCTTGATTCAAGCCCCTCAACTCGTCATTATGTTCGGAGGCCTCGGAGAGGAAGTATAGTGTCCACTGATTCTGAGAGGACTATTTCAGCCACTGTTAGGGTACCAACACCCCCAAGTCCTCTTCACGAGTCTGGTGGTACTGCTCCTACACCCGTAGTCATAACTGCTGTGGTACCTGCTGCAGTAACTGTTCAAGACAGTGAAGCTGTACCAGCAGCGGCTGAAGAAGTTCCTGGTATTGAGGAGATTTCTGCACACATCCCTGATATCCTAAAAGGTAATAATATTGTCGAGAGCATACCAATTGATGAGAGTCTTGTGGTTGATACTGATTTTGGTACAGGTGTGACTCATGTTGAATATGTAGAAGTTGCTGCCAGTGAAGATCCTGTTCAGGCAGATGTCATACCTGACAGTGATGTACAAGCTATGGAAGAGACATTTGTCCAAGACCCTGCAGATGACATATCCATGGAAGACATGACAGATACCCATGACAGCTATGATGCAGTCTTGGCTGAGACAGAAGATTATGTGGCTGGTACTCAGGCAGCAGATATGGAGGTCACTGCTCTTGTAACAGCTCATACAAACCCAACCAAAATAGGTAACTGGATTTTTATCAATATTTTGTCATTCTCTTGCTTGATGGCAAAGATTTCTTGAAATATATAGACCAATCTTGATCATTTGCTTGCCATGTATAGAACTTATGCATGTATATCTCTTGTCTTTTGGTTGTAAATTGCTTAGACATGGGTTAACGCCCATTTGTTGTCCATAACTGCAAAACCAAGGTTAGATAGATGCAATAGACATAAGTTGACTCTCATTTGCTGTCTGTTACTGTTGCGATTTGCTGTGGGGTCTGGCAGACATGGGTTAATGCCCATTTGTTGTTTGCCGTTTGGTAGCTCCAAATTTGTTGTTGTTGAAGCATGAGCCTAGTAGAGATAGGATGACTTCTCACCCATTGTTTGCTATTTTCACACCTATTTTTATTAAGCGAGCCTAGTAGACATGGGTTGATCCCCACTTGTTGTCTACCATGTTGTGGCTGCACCCTTTTGTGATTATGTGAGCCCAGCACCAATAGGTTTTGTAAGCCTTGTCCCATCTTTTGCCCACTATTTTGTGATTGCATACTCCCAATAGAATGAGTCTGACGGATATGGGTTGATTCCCATTTGCTGTCCTCCATTGTGTATGGACATGGGTTGATTCCTATTTGTTATCCTTCATCCAGTGAACCTGGGTTGATGCCCAGTTGTTGTCCTCTGTTTGGTGTAGTGGGTGAGCTCAATGGACATGGGTTGATTCTCATTTGTTGTCCCCCATCCAATGAACCTAGGTTAATGCCCAGTTGTTGTTTACCATCCGGGCCTAATTGGCTGAGCTCAGTGGACATGGGTTGATGCCCTATTTGTCGTCCTCCATCTGGTGAACCTGGATTAATGCCTAGTTGTTGTTCGCCATTAGGTCCATTAGGTAAACCGGTGGACATGGGTTAATACACATTTGTCGTCCCCGGTTGGGTGAACCTGGGTTAATGCCCAGTTGTTGTTCCCCGTTTGGTCCAACCTAACCTTCTTTGGAATAAGTTGTAACTAGTGCGGCTTTTTAGTAAAGGAGTGCCAATAAGCATTTTACTCACTTGTTTATTTTCTTTGCCTTCACTCGTATTGTTGTGCTTGTTTAACTGACTCTTTCCTCTTTTCTTTCATTTTTCTGCAGCTGGAAGCAGCAATGAAGCTGTTGCAGAGGAAGAGAGAAGACACCAGATTGCAGGAGTGGAGTCTGCCATCAGGGGTCAGCCAGGGTTACTGTCTGCTGCCAGGTCTGCCACACTGGGATCTTCTGTTCTTGCTGATATGGATGCTTTCTTCAGAGAGTTTGACCGAATGTCAGTCAGTTCTCGTCATGTTGAACATTTCTGGATTTTTGATGATGCAAAAGCTGACTTCGAAAACTTTCGAGTGCCATAACGAGGAGTTCGGTTCTTAAAGGCCTTATGGGAGAAGTATGGCAACTGTTCATCATACTTTAGGCTTGGTGTCCATGTGAGAAGCTCTATGCTGACTCTTCTCTGCTGTATGCTTGCTCACATGGAGCATACCAGACTTGAGGATATTACCGAAGTTCATATCCTTGAGTGGAAAGCCGTGGTCCAAGAGGTAATCGAAGGAAGCTTTAAGTTCAGCTTTATTCTTGATTATCTGCAGAGACTAGCCTATGATATTTTCAGTAGGAGGATCTTGGCTGAGTTAAGGGTGGTGGAAGCTTGTGCTGTTGCGTTGAGAGATGCTCTAAACATGGTTGCGCCAAACCCGTGGGACTTGGCTTCTGCCAGAGGAGTTTCTGCAGAACCTCATGCTGAATCGGCTCTTTATGGCTTGCTGGCTTGAGCATATTATCCACTGCACTCCTCTTTTTTGTTGCTCTTTTGTAATGTGTTAGCCGTGTATAAGCTTTGACATGAAACTTGGTCTCGTTTTGTTTTTGGTACATATTTTTGCTAAGTACATTAATTTGTGAACAATGAGACTTAAATTTTGTCACCTTTACTTGCTTGAATTACATTATACCAAAAGGTTGACATATTTTGAAATACAAAAGAAAAGTGTCTTTAACTCCTATTACTTTTAGCTTAGCACAAAATACTCACAAGCTATTTCAAAAGAAGAAAGATACATAATGCAAATCTGCTAGAATGCATCTTACGAGTAATAGTGTTTCAGCCACTTTCCATTGATAGGATCTGCCAAGGTAGTTCCATCAAACTTAGACAGCCTATAGTAACCACTTCCATGTGCTTCTCGGATAATGTATGGTCCATCCCAATTGGGGGAAAACTTGGATGGAGATGGGAGGTTTCTCCTTACAAATTCTGCGGTTTTCAAAACCATTTGTCCCTCCATAAAGATTCGGACTCGAAGGGCTTTGCTGTAAATATTAGCCATCTTTTGATAATTCCTTTGGTTTCTTACTTTAGCTAAATCTCTTGCTTCATCCAATCCTTCAAGATCTGCCATTCGTGCTTCAGCACACATATTAGTATCTACCTCAAACTCACTCCCTTGCATTACTCGCGGGCTAGGCACAACCAATTCAGTAGGAGAAATAATATCAGTGCCATAAACAAGTGAGAAAGGTGTAAAGCCTATTGCTGTTTTGGGTGAACTCCGATATGCCCATAAAACATCTGCCAGGTGGGCTCTCCAGTCATTCCCATAATCAAATACCATTTTGCTCAAAATTCGCAACAACATTCTGTTTGTGGCTTCGGCTTGCCTGTTACCTTGAGGGTAGTAAGGTGTGGAACGTCGATGCTTGACTCGGTAATGTTCTAGCACTTCCCGAACATCCTTGTTTATAAATGGAGTGCCATTGTCGCTAATGAGCTTGTATGGTATGCCAAAACGAATGATTATGTGTTCTCAGATAAAGTTTGCAACTGCAGCACCTGTTGCTTTTCGAAGAGGGATGGCTTCCACCCATTTCGTGAAGTACTCGGTAGCCACAAGAATCCAAATATAACCACCGGAGGCCGGATTGATAGGGCCAATGAGATCTAGCCCCCATGTGTGAAATGGCCAAGGTGTAACCATATTTTGGAGACTAGTTGGGTGAGTATGGATCTAGTTGGCTTGGACTTGGCAAGTATGGACATGTTTTCACAAAATCTGCCGCATTCTTCTTCATTGTAGGCTAATAATAACAGAGTGTGAGCAAACATTGGTAGAGCCTCTTCTTTCCTTGATGCCCCCCACATTCTCCTGCATGAGTTTCCTTCATAACCATTTGGGATTTCAATGGGCTAAGACATCTAAGTGGCTCTCCATGGAAGCCTTTTCCGAAAGAGAGTTCCTCATTCCACAAAATACCTCAAGGATAACCTCTTAAGGCGATAAACATCCTTGGAGTTTGATGGAAAAATTCCTTCAAACAAATACTCTAAAAATGGTGTGCGCCAATCAGTAGAAATAAAAGTTGCGCATACCTCTTTGTTGCTGTGATGGAATTGACAGGTTGGACATTGGCTCTGTACACCTGCCGCCTCTGCATTCATATTTGGCCAGAAATATCCCAGCCGCGGAAGTCTGCGGTAAAGGCTGACAGCTCCTCCATTTCAACAAGTTTTCTCATGGACTTTAAGCAACTTTTCCTTTGCTTCCTCAATGCTTATGCACCTTGCCAAAACTCCTTCAAGCAGTCTTCTATAAAGATCTTCAGATATCAAGGTGTAATCCTTGATTTCTCTTAAGTCTGCCACGACAGTAGGAGACATGAGCTTGTCTTCTTAATCTGGAGACAGCTCTTCAAATTCTTTCTTCAGAGATTCAGTGATAGGCTCCATCTTCTTACAGATGGTGACATTCATTTCTTCACCTTCAAAGGTCATTTAAGATCCCAAAGTAGCCAAAGCATCTGCATATCGGTTCTCGTTTCTTTGGGCATGTTCTATCTCAAAAGTGCTGAATTTTGCTTCTAATTTTTGTGCCAAAGCTCTGTAAGGTGCCAAAGATGGTTCCTTGAGTGAGAATTCCCCTCGGGCTTGACAAACCACAAGGTTAGAATCGCCAATAACTCGCAAGTGCTTGATTCTCATCTCATATGCTATTGCTAATCCGGCTAGGTAAGCCTCATACTCAGCTGCATTGTTAGAACATGGGAAATCAAATTTGAAAGATTTTGTTACAGCCTCTCCATCATCTTTGTAAAGAACAATGCCGGCTCCTGCTGATGCAGCAGTTGATGAGCCATCAAATTTCAAGGTCCAAAGAAAATCTGCCAAACCTACTAGAAATACTTCATTGATTTCCCCAGGTACTTCATCTAAAATGGATGAGTTATCTTCCCTAGGAAATTGAGCTAATAGATCAGCAATGGCTTGACTTTTAATAGCAGTTGGTGTCTCGGTGATAATCTCGTATTGTGACAGCTGCAGAAGCCACTGTGCCAGTCTGCCAGATAGTACAGGCCGTTGCAATAGACTTCTGATAGGATGAGATCTTGTCATTAATTGGACCTTGTGAGCTAGAAAGTAATGTCGGAACCTTTGGGAAGCATAAAAGCTAAGCAAGATCGCTCAGCCCCCGAGTATCGGCTTTCGGCATCCTTGAGAGTACGGCTAACATAATAGACGGGTTGTTCAACCCCACTACCATCTTCTTGGGCTATCAAAGCCCCAATTGCTTAGTTATTTGAAGTTAAGTAAAGCCGAAGAGGCTTTCCAAAAATAGGTGCACAAATAGTAGGGAATTTAGTCATAATGCCTTGTACATTTTTGAAGGCTTGTTGGCATTCGGTAGACCAATGAAATGGAGCTCCTTTTTTCAAGAGTGGGGAAAAGGTAGAAGTTACTGTAGCAAGGCCAGGAATGAACCTTCTTATGTATGACAGCTTCCCTAAGAAACTCTTCAGCTCTTTATGTGTGGTTGGCGGCTTCATAGTGGCTATGGCAGATGCTCTTGTTGGATCAACATCAATACCATGCTGGTGCACTAAGAAACCCAGAAATTTGCCGGCTGAAACTCCAAATGCGCACTTGAGAGGATTCATCTTGAGCTTGTATAGTCGACATCTCTCGAACACTTTCTTCAAGATGCCAAAATGATCTTTCCTTGTCTTGGACTTCACCACAATATCATCAACATAATCTTCAATTTCACGATGCATCATGTCATGAAACATAGCTGTCATGGTTCTTTGATATGTGGCTCCAGCATTCTTGAGACCGAATGGCATGACGGTGTAGTAGAAATTCCCAATAGGTGTGCGAAATGCGGTTTTCTCGGCATCCTTTGGGGACATGAAAATTTGATTATAACCGCTAAAACCATCCATGAAGGAGAACATCGCATGACCTGCAGCGGAATCAATTAAAAGATCCATATTGGGTAGCGGGAATTCATCCTTGGGACACGCCTTGTTGAGATTACGGAAATCCACATAACACTGGATTTGGCCATTCTTCTTCTTCACGGGGACTATGTTGGACAGCCACCGTGGGTGTTGAATTGGTTTGATAAAACCAGCTGAAAGTAGCTTCTTCACCTCTTGAGCAATTTGAACTTCGACCTCCGGATGGAAGGTCCTTATGGGTTGTACCACTGGCCTAGTACCTGGCTCAACATTTAAAGAATGGGCAACAAGTTCCGGGTCTATTCCGGGCATTTCATCATATTGTCAAGCAAAAATATCTTGATATTCTTTTAACAATTCTACCAAATGCATTCTTTCTTCAACTGATAATGATGCACTAATAGAAACAGGCTTATGTACATTGGGATCAGAACTTAGATCGATTACCTTGAATTCTTCTTTTGCAGAAATTTTGGGATCTGCCGCGGCGGTTTCTGCTGTATCTGCAGATTCTGGAACATCTGCTTCATTCACTGTGAAACATGAGGGCTGCAAGATTCCCTCTTCTGATTCGGGGGCCTCTTGTTGGGGATAATTGGCCCCTATGCACCTTCATAAGCGGTAAATAGTGCGCCCATCCGGTAAACGAACACGCACACACTGTGGCTGACTCTTGCTGGTACTAGCTTCTGCCTTGCGCTTCTTCTTCCGTTCCAGCAGATCTCTCAAGTCTGTCTCAGAAGCATCCTTTATTTCTTCCTATTTGGGCAATGAAATTCCAACTGGTTTAGCAAGTGATGCTTCCCTGCTAGAGCAACTTCATCATATAGGGCTGCCTCAACAAAATGGAGACTCGAATTGGTCAAAAGGCATAGGGTTAGCGGCTATTCGGATGGGCTTTCCGTTGAGCCTCCCTTTCACACATTGGTGATAGGTGGAGGGAATGAGCTGGTGTTTGTGCAGCCAAGGTCTTCCCAATAATATGTGATAGGAACCATGGAATCCACAACTTGAAACCGTGTCAAAGCTACAATGGGACCAACCTTTAGAACTAGTTGAATGTGCCCCTTAGTGTACTCACCAACACCATCAAAGCCTTTTATCTCCATGGGTGCTCCTTGGATCTTCTTTTGAGAGATTTCCACTGCTTGGATAGTGCTTAGGGGAATAAGGTTGATGCAAGAGCCGGTATCTACCAAAGCACGCCTCACTTGCACCTCATTGATTGTAGCCGAGAGGTAGAGAGGCCGTCGGTGATCTGGATACTGAACTTCCATATCTTCATCTGTAAATGTTATTGCATTGGTTGTTTCCAGAAAAGCTCGGCTGGCATGGGTTTCTACTGTAAAGCAGTGAGCTCCGGAATCTGCTGCTATGGCCATAATGGCCTCAGTAGCTGCTATGCGAGCTTCTGGATTCAATCCCAACTAGTTGAAAAGAGATCGAAACCTAGGATTCCTCTACAATGTCTTGATGGCTGTGGGTATCATGGCAGTACTTGCAGTGGCAGATTCTTCCATTTCCATATCCACATCACTAGCATTTCCATGAATGACAACCGAAACTACAGCTCTATCTTTATGCTTGAGGAAGGGATCGATATGTACGTTTTGTTTTGCTTAAGGGAGTTTCAAGGTTCTGTCTTGAATCTTCTCATGGAATTTTCTTCGAAGAGTCCAGAAATCTGCTGTAGAGTGATGAACATATTGGTGGAAGTAGCAGAATTTTGGATTCTTCTTGTCTTCCTTGGTTGCTTTCTTTGGAGCTTTTGGGAGCTTGATAACGCCATTTGCTACCCACTTGTTAAGAATAGCCATCATCTCTTCCAAGGTATAAGGAACCGGAGGTGGTGGCTCCTCAAAAGATCTTTTGAATGGTTTCTTTCACTTGTTGTTTACAGTGGACACCATAAGAACTTGCGGTTGGCTTTTCTTTTCTTTAGGCTTTTCGGTATGAGGCTTGACTGATAGTGCCGTCTTCCGAGTCTTTTGGAGAAGCTGCGCAAATCTTGAGATGTTGAGGTTCTCAAGGTGAGCTTGGAATTCTGACAGCATATTATCTATGCAAACTCCTACTAGCTCGCCTTCTTCATAATTGGCACAGCAATCCAAAGATATATCGCGAAAGCGATGTATGTAGTGGAGCAAGTCTTCCACACTTGCTTGTTTTGTAGTATGGAGGTTGACGAGTGTAATCTTCTCCTCCGTTTGGAAATATTTTCCGCAAAACAGCTCAACCATATCTTCCCACACCTTCACGGACCCGGGAGGCAAAGTGGTGTACCATGTATAAGCTCTATCATCAAGGGACTTGGAGAACTCACGAAGGCATAGATCACCATTGCCGGCGTAAGCCCCCATTGAGTCTATGAACTTGCTAATGTGTACAAGAGCATTCCCCTTTTGGTCATCAAAGCGTGAGAAAGTTGGAACAATATACTTCTCGGGGTAAGGCTACTTCAACAACTCAGTAGGATAAGGAGGTTTTCTTACAAAGAGTCGAGGCTCCTTTGGATTCTTTTCTCTTTCTTGTTTGAGCAGATTTGTCACATCAGACATCGTCACAAAGGTAGTCTCCTTATTATGTGAACCCGAGTCTTGATGAGGCTTTTCCTGGTTTCCTCCTTCATTTTGAGGAAGGGTCTTCACACCAGCATCTTTTTCCTTGAGCTGTTTGATAGCTTCTGCTAGCTCGCCTTGAGTCTGCTACAAGCCCTGTATAAGTTCTAGCATTAGATTTGTTGGCAGTACCTCCCGATTTGGATCACTTGGAGGTGGTTGTGGTGGATCTTGTCCTTGTACATTGGTTGCTGATTCAGCTCAGGAGTTCTCTATATGGACCGAGACTTCCCTTCGACTTCCTCTTTGTCGAAGCTTAGGAGGCATGATTCTTGAGCTCTAGCTTTCTTCTTAGAAGTGCTGATCTCGACTCCCCAGTGGAGTCGCCAGAAATGTGAGGGGTGTTTTTATGATAATGCCACGTGGCGTGCCGATGGCGATCACGACGTGGACTTGGGTTTTGAGATGAGGGAGTCGAACCCAAAATTCAACCGAGAGCCCAAAGTTCGGCCCAAGGGGTAGTGGGACATCTTCCAAAAATACTTAAGAGCCAAGATTGTAAAGCCCAAATAAAATGAGAATAAGGACTAAGAAGGTTTACCAACGTGATATTGCCAACAAAAGCTCAAAGAACAGTTATTGGGCCGAGCCTCTCACCGTTCCTTAGCTGGATCGGGCTTGAAACAGAATAACCTTAATCAAAATGGTTAAAACATGTGTTTTCTGCACTTCTGCTGACTTCTGCTAATAACAAACTTGTTGAGACTAAAAAGAGAGTTGACTTGGTGGGAGAGAGTCAGCCCCGATGAGACATGCATGAGGGTGAGGGAAAGACGTGTTTAGACCATTTATGGAGCTAGGTCAATAGTGGAAAGACATTGTAATCCTAATAAGGCATTCTAGGATTTTGACCCGGACATCTGCTAGGGGAGCTTTCTGGGGAATATAGTGGTTTAAGTGATGAATCCTAATCTTTCAGATGGGATTGTATTTCTGGGTTTTGGATTGATGTTTCTAAGTTGAAGATGACCTCAAAACACCTATTTCCCGAGGTCCCCCTTAGAGAATCCCAGAAATGAGAAAGTCTTTTCTCTTGAACTGATGGTGTTTTTGTGGGTTGTTCTTGTTCTTGTTCTGGTTTTTTGTTGGTATGTATTCTTCTTGCATTAAGAATGCAATCAGTCCTATTTATAGGAGTGATTAGGGTGGCTTAAACTCATGGGAAAACCGAGATTATGATTTTCCTTAAGCCCTTTGACTTTCAAAATTAATCCTCTATGACATGTTTTGTCAAAGAGAGTATTTCATAAGTAAAAATGATTATGGTCCTTCCCTAATGTCAGGGTAAGGCCTTCTTCTCCTCTGAAATGGCTTTTTCAGAGTCCTTTTATGCTTAGTTGGTTGGTTTTCTATGACAAGTTAGGTCTATGCATGTCTCTAGTGACCTTGGCTTCCATAAACTAATCATTGTGCCTCCTAGCAGACCTAATGATAACAGTTTAATGATTGCCTAAATCTCGGGACTCACTTCCCTCCACCAAACCATACTCCTCAAGTCAGAACAACATAAGGAGAGTAGCATCCTCACGGGTCTAGGCTGTGGGGCTACTCCCTGAGTCCTTTTGGGACCAGAATGGGCATGGGTCGTGGGTTTTTTTTTATCACATTTCTCTATTTCCCATGCATCTTGGCTGCTTCCAATAGTCTTTAAGTTGTTATGCAGAAGTCTGCTGCGTGAACAGTGTCAGAATCCATGGTTTCCGGTGGAATGGAGGACTGAGATGAGTTGGAAATGCTGGAGCAATTTGAAAAATGGTAGACTAGCTGCTCTTGTCACGTTTGAGAGGATGGAAGCTACTGTTCCTCTCTTTATTAGTGAAAATAAGACATGATTGGGCTTCAGCTGCAGCAGTTATAGAGCCCATCCCTTGTCAGCTTCAGTTTCTGACTTCATGGGGCCCACGAATAGGCTGTCTTCAGCTATTCAAGTGCTGGGCTAATCAGTACTTGGGCTCCAGCTGTTTTCCTCAATCAACCCAATAGTATTTAGACCCAATAATTATATTATAAGCATATTTCGGTCTATGGGCTTTATGTGGGTTTCCTTTGGGCTTGTGAACAGTGCCGAGACTCTCTCATAATAGACCCAGATGGTTTATTGGGTGCTGTTCAGGGTATTTTAGTGGGTTTGGCTTATTGGGCTAATTTATTAAATATTTAATTGAGCCCAAATATTTTATTGGGGGCCCATTTAAGTGTT
This sequence comes from Fagus sylvatica, assembly GCA_907173295.1. Lineage (NCBI taxonomy): Eukaryota > Viridiplantae > Streptophyta > Magnoliopsida > Fagales > Fagaceae > Fagus > Fagus sylvatica. Next base: position 3,260,921 of record OU015767.1, on the reverse strand, counting down.
GGTTAAAAAATGGGCATGTACAGTTTTTAAATCAATACATTTGTACAAGCATCACATGTGAATAATTCCCATGTTGGTTACCAAATTCCTTTGTTGACTTTGTTTTGTTATGGTGTGTGGCGTTGTTATTTAGTATAATATATATATATATATATTGTGCCGAATATCAGAATTGGAGGGTGAGGCGACAATTTCATAACAATTGTTTGACATATATTAGCATATGTGCAAACCCACATGTGAGGAGAGGGAGATACATGTATATGTGGTTATTTATATAACCTAAAGGTGGGGCCACACAGAAGTAAGCTAAAAGAAAAAGAAAAAGGCAGCGACAGGGGTTTGGGGCAAAGTTGTAGATACCGTTTCGGCACCCGTTTCGGTTTGGTCATTGGAATGAGATATTTCGGTACCGGTCAATACCGGCGTTCCGTTTCGGGTTTACCGCAAATATATATATATATATATATATTGATTTACTCTATATATTTATTCATCAAAATTTATAATTTGTTAGTTAAGAATCTTTCAAATTATAAGCACATATTAATCTTAATATTAATAATAATAATAAGCTTACACTTATATTTTGAATAATAAATAATAGAAATATAAAACCTAAAGTAAAACTTAAGATAATAAAAAAATCAAAAGAGTAAAATTTATTCAAAATGTAAAATAAAAGAGTTAAATATTATGAAGGTTTGAAAAGTTGCTGCTAAACAAAAAAAAGGTACAAAGAAGAAAAAAAGGGCACTGCTAACATGTGAAGGGCTCTCAAATAAAAAAGGAAAGAAAAGACAGCAAAGAAAATATCAATGTACAGAGATTTAGAGAGAGACTTCGGCAGAAAAAACAAAAAAAAAAAGAAGAAGAAGAAGGAGCGGGGAGGGAGAGAAGAAGAAGAAGAAGAAGAAGTAGAAGAGGCAGAGCAGAAGCAGAAGAAGCAGAGCAGAAGAAGAAGCAGAAGAAGCAGAAGCAGCAGAAGAAGCAGAAGAAGAAGCAGACGCAGAAGCAGAAGCAGAAGAAGCAGAAGAAGAAGAAGCAGAGAAAAAAGAAATAAATAAAAAGCCAAAAAAGTATTCCGGCCGGTATATGTAATTCGGCCGAAACAAGCCGAAACAGGCCGAAATGGCCGAAACAGGCCGAAATTTTGGCCGAGGTGGAACATGGGGGTGCCTCGTACCGGTTTGCTTGCCGGTACGAGATTTTCCGTCCGTTCTGGCTGGAACGGAACGGAATATACAACATTGGTTTGGGGATTGGCTTCTCTCTATTGGAGCAGCAACATATAAGTTCTTTTCTACTTTTGAACAATGACAGTAACAAGCAGCTGGTGGGTTGAGGGATTCTTTTGGCAACATATAGGGATTTTGGTTCTCTTATTCTTTGACCGAAATAGGGAGGAATAGTGGATCTTCTTCTATTTTTTAGCAGCAATTGGTCAAGGTTTCTCTTTCTTTGGTAGCAACTTGGGAAAGCAAGGGAGGAAGAAAAGCTTGGAGCGGCTCTACCTTTCTCACTTCTATTTAATTCAGATTTTATTGTTGTCAGTCTTAATTTTGTTCAGGGGTGATTAGCTTATTTAATTTTAATATTTTGTTCACAAACATGAGCAGCTAATCACCTAGCTAAGGCTAGGAGTGATGCCTAGTAGTTTATTATTGTTAGTTTTTTGTATTATCTAAATGTTTATGATTAATTATTTTTGGTGGGATTATATTCAGTTGAGAAATTATTTCATACTTATAAAGTGTTGTGATTCTTTATGTACTCAGGTTATATATAATGTATGAAATCCCCTGTAGCATGATAATATATATATATATATATATTTTTCCTCCAACAATATTTAATCTAAGTGAGAAATTGTTTACCTATTCGTTAATGCTATACATTCCGGTTAGATTAAGTCATCACTTAAATCTAATTGAGATAATGATAATCCAAAGGAAAACATAATGAATTGCTAGGTGGATCCCTGATGCCTAAGCCCCCTTTTTTTAATTGAGTATTTCTTTAAACTTTTCTTTCATTATTCTAAATATCAAAAACATTATCCTCGCTCCACTTTCAGTGAAAAACTTCAATTAGTTCTATTTCATAGTTTTGTTTGCACTGATTTTTCTTTATTTCATTTTAGTAGTGTTTTTTGTCCCACCAATCCTTGTGGTTCGACACTCGGACTTCCGAGAATTTATTACTTCGCGACAACTTGCTCTTGGATTTGCAATCTTAAAGTTGAAGCAACATTCTAGAACCATTGCTATTGCCTCTATCCATCGTCTCCTGAAATATATAATTGTGTAATACCATGAGCAACACGACTTAGTGAGTAGTTCATCTATTCCTTATTCCATACCAAACCCAATCCACCAACTAGGATTTGACCATTTCAATTTTATAAGTAAAACTTCACTCATTTTAATCATGATGTCAATATGAATCAATACACGATAATTTATGCATGTATTTCAAACTTGTATCATTACGATAACTGCAAATGAAACATAATTCATGAAAATAATAGCCACAACCATACCGCACATGCCTTCTTGCATATATGTACACTTACTCTACCAACCACTCGTTTATGGTAGAATTAGTATATTAGTGCACTAACCATATAATTACTCAATCCTGGCTGCGTATGCAACCATAAAAACATATGATTAATATAAATTAATGAAATCATATCAAAATCAATACAATTATTGTAGAATTTTTTTTTAGGTTCTTTATTTAGAGTTTAAGCTAAGCTCAAACCAAACTTTCCTTACTGAAATGATGTTGTTTCAACATAAAATAAAAGAACATAAATTTCCACACATTTTCAAGTTCCCTCTCAGCCTTCTTCTTTAAAATAAAAGAACATAAATTTCCACACATTAATCTCAAGTTCCCTCTCTAGCCTTCTTCTTTCATTTCATAGTTTCTAACTTATTTCCTCATTTGTGTTCCAAAATGTGTATATTTAACATATCAATTTGTAGATATTATCTAGTATGTAAAAATCAGATAAGACTAACTCTCGGTGTGACACATCATGTTAAGGTTTTGTTTAGTCATCAAGCCAAGTGTCAAAGATTTACTTACTCATCAAGACAAGTTGACATGTCATACTTAAGGGTTTACTTACTCATCAAGACAAGTTGACATGTCATGTTTAAGGATTTGCTTAGTCATCAAGAAGTTGACATCTTATGCTTATAGATTTGCTTAATCATCAAGAAGTTGACACCTCATGTTTATGAATCTGCTTAGTTATCAGGAGGTTGACACCTCATGCTCATACATCCTCCTTTCCACCTCGTGCTTGACACCTCATGCTTCCAAAAATAAAGATACAACTATAATAATAACGATGAAACTTGAAAACTAGGATTATCACATTATACCCTACTTAGAAGGATTTTGTCCCCGAGATCAACATACCTTATTATTGAAAATCTAATATTTAGTTCTATTACTAGAAAAAAACTTAATGTTCCGATCCAAAATAACATCCAGTAGTATCTCAAATAGCAAAATAAGACTCCATATATTGTTAATTTTCAAAGATCGTAATGCTTTGATACCATATTGACCCCAAAAACTTCAATATTCATCAATATATATATTTCTGTCATGTGATAATTTCAAAATAAAATCTCATGCATATATTATGATTGTCTTAACATGTGAGACAATTTACAATCAAACATGCTTTAGAAAGAAAAAAGTTCAAAATCTGAAACAAAAAAGCTAATACTTTAGGAAAGAAATTACCATATCAATCATGCCTAAGTTGAAAGGGAAATGAGGGAGCAACCATATCAAACGCATTTGTTAAGAATATTTTGTAATCAATTATCCAATCAAGTCCAAATTTACATTCTCTATATTGTTACACACTACTTGACTTTAAAGGACCACATTTTAATCATGCACACAAGTTTGAATTTAGAAACAATATTTCAATGGAGTAACATTGACCACTTCAATATAAATTTCCTAATCTAACATTTACATGAATTCACAAGATTAAGTGTTGATTTATTTGAGTCATGCATTTGCTATCTCAAATTAAATTGGACCTTAGACAACTTTGGAATATCAAAATTTCTTTCTTTCAAACATACACGTTAGGCCTAAAGTTAAGATCTTCCTTTTAGAAACGATATCATCCAATATTATCATCATGAATGGCAAATCAAGACAAAATGAACTAGTTATTTGTTAAGAATCTCAATTGACTAACACAGACATAGCAAAACATTATATCAAACTAGGAATTAACCTACATCCTAAAGAAATCAGGCATGTCAAAATGAAAAGAAATAAGACAGAAAGTAAAAAACGTCAACTAAAGTAAGTGGAATTTGCTGTCCGAAATGGCATACACTATAATTGGAATGGCGTACGCCATAACTATTCAAGAAAAAAAATCCAGCAATCAAGAACCCTAAAGGTGTACGCCTACCATGAAACTTTGTACGCTACCTTTGGTTGGCGTATGTGACTCAGACAAGGACGACCTAAATAACGGAAATTTAAATGGCAAAAAATTAAAGATCTGAATCGAATTGAAACAAAAGACTAAAAAGGGACAAATAAATAAAATTGAAATATTTAGAATTTAAACGAGTTAGAATAACAAAAAACAATTAAGTATAAAATGAACTACTCATGGGGAGTAGTGATAATGGTAGTCTCGTGAGAAAGATGTTCGTTTTCTAGTATAAAAAACATAGAAAATAGCCAAGTACTCAAATTACTATTTCTTATCACTTTCTATTTGACTATCACTCTAGAGAGATTTTCAAAGAGTCTATGCGTATTCTAAATAATTGTAGCTCTTCCAGTCTACTCGCGAGGAGGTCTATGTTTGTTAAAGCATTCCCATCTGCAGAGCTAAACTTACTTTTGAGCTAAAGTAGCTACTACATAGTTGAAAATCACAAAAAAAAAAAAAAAAAAAAAAAAAAAAAAAAAAAAAAAAAAAAAAATTCCTCCATCCGGATTGTGCATAATAGCTCAAACTTTTACAAAAAAGCTACAGTACTCGGTATCAGGTAAAACATTAAAAAATTATTTAACTTTTAATCTACCACTCTTTCTCCTCTCTTTTTTTTATTTAATAAAATCTCTCTCTCTCACTCCCACTCTTTGCTACTTTTGCTTTTGCATCACGATCGACATGGGTCGAGGGCAGTAGTACGGTTAAGGAATCACAACCAGCTTGGGATGAGGACAGTGGCACGGCTAAGATGGGCGATTCTTCCCCATCTCTCTCCTGTACTTTCTCAAGGCCTCTCTCACTCTCAAGAATGGCGATACTATGGGTGGTCACTGTTTTGAGTCAAAGGCCCTTTAGGTGGGCATTGATCGACGATTTCGATCTCGATCATGGTGGGTTTGATTTGATTTTTTTATAGGCAATTTTGGAAAATCTGTTTAGTTTGAATTTTTTGATTGGGTTTGATATGTTTTGATTCTTTGCATGCATTTGTGGTGGTTGGGCGTGGGTTATTGGTGGTGCTGTTGGAAAAAAAAAAAATTTACTTTATAATATTTTTTAAAAAATATTGTAAAATAAAAAGTGAGTTATAAAATGTTTTATTAAAGTTGATAAGTAAAAAAAAACAAAAAAAACAAAAAAAGAGTTTTTGAAAAGGTAAATGGAGGAATTATGGAATTTTTTTGGGAAATAATATTATTTTAATATTAATTATGTAAAATATTATTGTCCTGATATAATTTGTAAAAATAACTTGTTTAAAAATTGTGTTTCCGTTACACGATTTTAAGAACACAAATTGTGTTACCGTTACACGATTTTAGATGACGTGGCACAACAATTTAAAAAAAAAATTCCACCTGGAAATCGTGTTTACCAAACATGAGTTAGGGTTTTATATTACCCCAGCCTCTACCAATCTTATTTCTGCACACGCCTCCCTCACCCTCAACCTCCCTCACGACTCCGCCTCCCTCATGCCTCATGCCTCCCTCACGACTCCGCCTCCCTCACGACTCCGCCTCCCTCATGCCTCATGCCTCCCTCACGACTCCGCCTTCGCCTCTTTCACGCCTCACACCTCCTTGAGCCTCACACCTCCTTGAGCCTCACCTCACCTCACGTCACACCTCCCTCAGCCTCACCTCACGCCTCACCCCCAGAGATTTCAAATCCACTGTGCTCCTTTTTTCTCTCTCTAGCTTGGGGTGTGCAAAGGGAAGACAACTCTCTCTCTCTGTGGTTCGAGGTGTGCAAATTTCTTGAGGGAGAAGAAGCTTGGTTCCTTCTTTTTATACAAATCTCCTCTATTCTCTCTCACTCTTCTCTACCACTCTCCCTCTCGTTCGAATCGCTTCTCTCTTTAAGGTAACTACTCTTTCAATCTCTCTTTCCTCTGTGTTAAAGACTGAAAGTCTATGTATATTGTATTCACAGAATAAATGAGTACAAGAGAGCCTTTATATAGGCAGAGATAAGAGTAATGCACAAGTAAGAAGAGTGCTATACAAGACAATGTAATGGGCCTATGACCCATTGGACTTATATTCTAACATCCCCCCTCAAACTCATGTTGGGTGAAGAGACACCAACTTGAGTTTGGAAATAAGATCACGAAAACGGCCTGGAGGCATAGGTTTGGTGAAGATGTCAGCTAACTGATCCTGAGAAGACACTGAACGGAGCTGCAAAGTACCCTGTAATAAGTGATGACGAACAAAGTGACAGTCGATCTCAATATGCTTGGTACGCTCATGGAAGACGTCATTGTGGGCAATTTGGATGGCACTTTGATTGTCACAATGGATTGGAACTGCAGTAGAACAATCAATGCCTAAGTCCTGGAGGAGCCAACGTAACCAAAGGAGCTCAGCCGTGGTGTCAGCAAGGGCTCGATATTCTGCCTCAGTACTAGAACGAGCAACAACAGATTGTTTCTTGCTTCGCCAAGAGATGAGGGAGTCACCAAGAAGAAAACAATACCCTGTAGTGGAACGACGGTCAGTCGGGTCCCCTGCCCAGTCGGCATCAGAATAAGCTTGAAGAGTGAGCGACGACTGAGATGAGAAGTGAAGACCATGAAACAAGGTGCCTTTCAAATACCGAAGAATCCGAAGTACAGCAGCATAATGGAGAGACCGTGGTGCAGCCATGAACTGGCTAACAATGTGAACAGCATAGGAGATGTCCGGTCGAGTCACAGTGAGATAAACAAGACTCCCAACTAGCTGTCTGTAAAGGGTAGCATCAGGAAGTGGTTCTCCATCATGAGTATTCAGGCGATTGTTGTATTCGATGGGTGTGTCAGCTATCTTGCTGTCCGTGATTCCAGCTCGAGAGATAAGATCAGATGTGGGATGTTATCGAGCACCATCTGATCCAGCATATCGAGAAGCAAGCATGTCCCACACATCCTTAGCTGTGTCATAACCCCCAAATTCCATACTAACAGAAGGAGTGGAGGTGTTGCGGAGCCACGTGATGATCTGATGATTGACACCATCCCAATCTTCGAGTCGAAGAGCGAAGGCATCTTCAGTTTCATCCTTTTGTGGTGTAGGAGGATGACGTTGCCCAGTCACATAAAGCCACAGCTTGCGACCTTTGAGAAAGCTACACATACCTTGAGCCCAAAGAGAGTAGTTATCCCCATCAAGAATGACGTGAATGGGTTTCGAAATTATCTCATTTTGAGCCATAACGAAATCTCAACTGCAAAAACAGACCACAAAAATGAAATCAGCACGAAAAACTGGGTAGGGAGCACCTGGGTTGCAAAAAGTCAACTCTGGAAAAAGTCAACGCTGCTGGTCAACGGTCAAAGTCAACGGTCAACGCTGGTCAACGCTGGTCAACGATCAAAGTCAACGGTCAATGGTCAACGGTCAACTAGGGCTGACGTGGCACTTGCTGACGTGGCACTAGGGCTGACGTGGCACTAGGGCTGACGTGGCAGTGAAGGGCTAGGGCTGACGTGGCGCGTGAAGAAGACCTTGACGGCGCCGGAACTTTGACCGGCGCGTGGCGGCGCGTCCGAGCTCCGATGAGGATGATTCTTGCGCGGTTGGGTCAGTCTTCTCGAGATCTTTCCAACGGCGGTGGATGTGTCGTGATCGGAGTCCGGTGGCGGGAGAACCGAGGATAACGGCGCCGGAACTTTGTACGGCGCGTCTGACGTCGTATGGGGTTGATTCTTGCACGGTTGGGTCGAGCTTCTCGAGATCTTTCCAACGGCTACAGAGGTGTTGTGATTGGAGTCCTGTAGCGGGAGAACCGAGGGTGGCAGCAAGTCTGTTCGGCGATGAATCAGCTTCTTGGCAGCGCAGGCAACCGGATTTCTGACGGTGGCGGCTGGGCAGTGCCGGAGACAGCTGAGGCAGCGGAAGAACGCCTGGAAAGACTAGAACTGCACAATATTAGAGCCTTAGCTCTGATACCATGTTAAAGACTGAAAGTCTATGTATATTGTATTCACAGAATAAATGAGTACAAGAGAGCCTTTATATAGGCAGAGATAAGAGTAATGCACAAGTAAGAAGAGTGCTATACAAGACAATGTAATGGGCCTATGACCCATTGGACTTATATTCTAACACTCTGTAAGCCCTCTCTCTCTTCCTTGCTGAAGATTAGTGCTCTATTTACTGATTTAGGGTTTCTAATTCTTGCTTTTTGATTTTTTCATTGCTGGATGTCTTTGTTATTTTGAAAGTGTCTGTGGGTGTTTTTTTTTTTCAACGAATTAATATGCAATATAAATTTGTGGGTTTATTTCCATTTTTCTTCTGTTTACTTAGAGGATGAAAAGGTTGTGCTTTTAGGATCAGTAGTTTCTGGGTTTTGATGAATGCCCCAATTTCTTGTATTTGTATTTCTACCCTGGAAGAAAAATCTCACTGTGCTCCTCCTCTCTCTCTGGTAATAGACTTATCCAAAAAAAAAAACTTTAGGGTATTTGTAATTGTCTTTCTAACTGATAGAAGCATTTAAATTTTATAGAAGCATCTTACTGTGTTTGTAATTTCATTTTTAGCATCTAAATTTTATAGAAGCATAACCGAAATGCAGAAATGCACTAACTTTCAATTTCAGTACTCTTCTTTTTTCTTTGGGTTATGTGTTTACTGATTCAGCTATACAATAGTTCAAGTTTGTATGCTTTAATTGATTCATGATATAAGACTAGATATAAGTATATTTTCTGGAAGGAAATGTATTATTGATTAATTGGAAAGGCCAAAATATACTGATACTTAATGCCTGAGTGTGACTAGGCACGTTAGAGGTCATCAATTCACACCTTTTCCAAATGCAGAAAACAATTATATATTCAACTTTATGTTCACTGCATCCCTCTTCCCAATTTAGGCCTCCTCATCCCTTAATAATTTAGGCATTGAATAATATACTAAGAAAGTTGCACTATTTCAAGATCAAATTTTTTACAAACATATTAGTTTTTACAGTCTAGAACTCATTCCCTAGGAGATCAATGCATTTATATGCATAAATATTTACAAAGTATTAAAGATAAGCATATATAAGATGGAGTTGTAAGTTTGAGAATAGTATTCATTAGAAGTTGCCAAGTTGTGCAACAACTTGAGGGACAATAAATGTTGCTGCTCTCACCCTCTTTCTCCTATTGAAAATGCAAATTACCAAAACAACTTGTCGTTTCAGTTATCATTTATATGCATTGGTGGAAGCATTGATAATCAGTGTTGATGTGACGTGTCATCTTTAGTGAGTTTTTATTAGATGCTGATGCAACATATCATATCTCTTTTTTTCTTTTTTCTTTTTTAATATTTATTTGTAACGGTGTTGATGTAACATAATAACATTATTTATTTGTAATAGGTCTTGATGCAACATATCATCCTTTTTTTATTTATTTGAAATCAGTGTTGATGCAATGTATTGTGTCTTTTTTTAAAATTTTATTTAATATTGATGTGATATATCATTTTTCTTATATAGGATTTATTAAACATGGAGCCTGGTCTTATTGATGATAGTGTTTCGACTAGACAGGCTGCACATCGTTCGGACAATATTTGGAAAACATATGTAGGATTTTAATTTTCATAAGTTCTACACTATCTATTAAATATTATGTACGATCATTATTTAACAATGTCTTTCCTTTTGTAGGATTCTACTCCTTTAACATGTCGTCGTCGTGAGGCGATGTTGGCACGAAGTGGGCTTAATAATCCTCGAATTGTCTCTTATTTGCGTCATGCTGAGTTTTATGGATTGTCCCGTTTGCCGTTCATCAAGTTGGATTGGCACTTGATCACAGCCTTAGTGGAGCGTTGGCGTCTAGAGACACACACATTTCATCTCCCATCTGGGGAGATGACCATCACTCTAGAGGATGTGTCTATTCAGTTAGGCCTACCAGTGGATGGTCTACCAGTTACGAGGTTGACAGATTTGAAGTGGCGGGAGTTGTGCATTCGGTTATTAGGCGTTGATCCACCTAGTTCGCAACTCAGTGGGTCACGTCTTAGTTTGAATTGGCTTGCCCAACAGTTCCCACTACTAGCAACTGATACTGATGATGTGACGATAGAGTGATATGCACGGATGTACATCTTTCAGTTGATGGGAGGCAGCATCTTTGTAGATTAATCACAAGACAAAGACCACTTAATGTTCCTAACATTGCTTGAGGACTTTGATGTTGCGGGGAAATATAGTTGGGGTGGTGCAACATTAGCATGGTTGTATTGAGAGATGTGCCAAGCAACCAAGATAGGCGCTTCTGAAATTGGAGGTGCACTTATATTGCTGCAGTTATGGGCACGAGATAGGTTTCCCCACATTGCACCACAGAGGTTGATGCGGGGGCATATTGAGCCTTTTGTTGACATTTAGGGACAACCTTTACTGAGAAGTCCTTTGGGCATTAGGTATGAAATCAACTCATTGTAATTATTGTTTTGCTTTTTCTTATTCTTGTTATTTTAATATGTTATGAAACATTAAATTTCAATGGAATTAGGTGGTGTGATGATTTAAATGCTCAAGGTGTTGCTACCCATGCTGTCACATCATACCGTTACATGTTAGATAGACAACAACCTTCCCAAGTAGTGTTATTAACTAGTTTATTTGTATATGTTGGATGCTTTACTAAATATAATATTGGATTTGTATAATGATACACTAAATATAATATTTTTTGTAGGTGGTTTGGCAACCATACAGTGATGAAGTTATCGTCGACCTACCTGAGTACTGCACAGTTGGGAAAGAAATATGGCAGACAGTTGCACCATTGATATGTATCCATATCGTTGAGAAACATTATCCTGATCGAGTGATGCGTTAGTTTGGGATGCAGCAGCACATTCCATCAGATGTTAATACTGATGACAATTTGCATTCAATTGAACTTCGTGGACAAGTCCAAAAAAATTGGGAACATTCTCATGCCCCACACATAAAATTGTGGCAGAACCGTAGAGAGCATATTGCTAATGCAGATCCTCAAGTTGGTTTGATGGACGATAATGACGAATATATGAAGTGGTATAGGCGTATCACGTGCCGCTTCATAAGCCCTATGGGGGCATAAATTGATGCTATGGTATGTATTTTTTCAAGTTCAATAATGATGAATATAGTGACTAAATTTATGCAACTTGGTATATCTTACTAACAAACTTTATGCATCTTATATGGCAGACTTCTAGTTTGGCACGAATTTGTGAACTTGCTGAACCATAGTCTAAGATATTTATCATTGCATGTGCTGCTCTTGCTCTTGATTCCTCCACTAGTACCACCACTACCCCCCAGTCCGTTGCTACCCCATCTATTAGTACCACCCCTACCCCTGAGCCTTTTGTGACCCAATCCACATCTACCAATGTTGCCCCTTCCACTAGTACTACCACTACCCCCCAGCCTATTGTTACTCTATCCACTAGTACCACCCCTACCCCTGAGCCTTTTGTTACCCCATCCATCCCCCAATCTTATGTTGCCCCTTATACCACCACTACCCCCAAGCCCATTGTTGCCCCTCATCCACTAGTACCACCCTTACCCCTGAGCCTTTTGTTACTCTATCATCTACTACCACATCCATCCCCCAGCCTTATGTTGTCCCTTCCACTAGTACCACCACTACCCCCCAGCCCGTTGTTGCCCCATCCATTAGTACCCACCCCATTCCTGAGTCTTATGTCACTCAATCCACTACTACCAATGTTGCCCCTTCTACTAGTACCACTACTATCCACCAGCCCGTTGAGTGTTAGGATCACATTCTTCAACCGGTGTTAGCGTCTTGGGTAATGATTGTGCAATTCTTTCTACCCTGGGAGATTACATAACAATACCAACAGTAAGAGACTCCACTTCTACATACAACTCAGCAGCATTTAACATGGGCGTTGATTGCAACAAAGTTAACATGATTTCAACATCTTCGTCATCATTTATTGGCATGGGTACATAGTTGACATGAGGGGAAATCATCACTTGAGGATACCGATAAGTGATTTTTATGTCTTCTACTTGATTGGCCAATTGCAGTGCTATGATTAATCTCCTCTTCAATTCAAAAAATGTAATATCATTATTGAGTTGAATAAATTTGACATCATTTCCTTCATAATCAACTCCATTTTCACCATATGTCATCCGCCCATTAAAGTGTACATAGAGTACGGAACGACTGGAAGTCATTTTCAATCTTATAACACAAGTGAAAATTTAGAAGGTATTGACACAAATTTAACTTTAAAAAAAATGAAGTAATAGTTAAGCGAAAAATGTGCTAAATAACATAATACACAAAAATAAAATAAATAAATAAACACACACATATAAAAAGAAAAAAGTCATGCTAACATAACTCAAAAGCTAGAAAGAGCTTTATAAATTACTGCTACTTAAGAATTTTGGATCAATGATTTTGTTCTTTGAAAAATAATTTTTTATTTTTTATTTTTTTTCATTTTCCAAACAGTCACTGCTTCAACCAACCTAGAAAAACCTAAAGATTGTATAATAAATTTGAAGTGGTTAATAAAACAAACACATATTAAAAAAAAAAAAAATCATGCTAATAAAACACATATAGATCTAAGCAAAAAGTTAAAAAAAAAAAAACAACAAAAACACGTATTAAAAAAAATCATGCTAATAGAACACATATATGTAAGCAAAAAGTGATAAACAAAATAAAGACACATTAAAAAAAAATCATGCTAATAAAACACATATAGAAAATATCTAAGCAAAAAGTGATAAAACACAACAAACACACATTAAAAAAAAATCATGCTAATAAAACACATATAGCAACTATGTAAGCAAAAAGTGTTTAACAAAACAAATACACATTAAAAAAGAAAAAAGAAAGATCATACTAATAATAAAACACATATAGCAACTATAGCAAATATATCACCTTTAATCGCTCAAGTGTCGTGTTCCTAGTAGTGGAAAAGATGATAATGGAGGAAGAATTGGAAGAAAATCATGCAGTCGGATTTTTTTTAGAAAAACAATGTGTTTTGATTTTTAGTTAACAGTAGATACGTGTATTGGGTGTTTACAGAAGATGTGTATAGGTGGGTTAGGTGGGGGTGGATGAAATGAATTAATGTGGTGCTTTAATGGGTAAAAGACAGAGACATAAAGGCTAGGCCGGTGTTTAAAAAAATCTCTTTAAAATCGTGTTTTCGTAACACAATTTCAAGGCTGGGCCAGTTATTTAAAAAAAAAAATTCTTTAAAATCGTGTTTCGTAACACGATTTCATGTGAAATTGTGTTTCCGGAACACGTTTTCATGAAATCGTGTTACGGAAACCCGATTTTGCATTTTTCTTAAAATCGTGTTTCTGTAACATGATTTCACTTAAACTCGTGTTTCTGTAACACGATTTCACTTAAACTCGTGTTTCTGTAACACGATTTCACTTAAACTCGTCTTACGGAAACACGATTTTAAGAAAAATATAACTCGGGTTTCCATAACACGATGTTGAAGTGGAGTTCTGGAAAAAAAAAAAAAATTACAAGGTCAGCAGCCATGTATGTTAAAATTGTGGGTTCAAGACACAATTTTAACTGTTAAACTCGTGGGTTCAAAACACGATTAAAAAAAAAGGCTATTCTGCTCAATTATTTCAAAACAATAACATTTTAATAAATTAATATTAAAACATCTTTTTTTTTTTGACAAACTTCCCCAGGAATTATGGGTAAGAAGAGAAATGATATATATGATGATACACGCGTGAGTTTGGGTTTGCTGGTTGCTCCCCTATTTGGGTACTTCACTAATCACACTTATTACACACACTGCCACCACACAGCAGAGTGCAGAGGCAGAGAGTGAGTCAGGTGAGGTGAAGAATCAGCGTCACCAAGCTCCAAGCCCTCCGTGCAGGCCTCTTCAAAACCACCTAAGACTTACACACAGGTATCAAGTGCATAGTCTTCTTCTTCTTCTTCTTCTCAACGTTTCCTTTTATCTATGCTTGTGTTTTTCTTTTTCTTCTTAATATTTCATCTTTGCAAAAAGCAAGGCTCTTCTTCTTCGTAATGTTCTTGTGCTTTTGCTTTCCAAGTCTTTGTCTTTATCTCTTATCTACTATACTGCAACGCCCTTGTGATATATCTTTCTTAATACCCGGAAAACTAAAAAAGAAAAGGACTTTTTGATTTTTGTTAGCTTATCTTTTACATTTTTGCTGTTTTGGGTGGTTTTTCACAGGCTTTTTGGCTTTTCTATCGTAAAAATGGACCTTTTGAGCCTTCCCCATCTAGTATAATAAGAAGACTACGATACCCCAGAAACGACCTCAGCCCTGTTGAAGGACAGGAAATATGGATAGTGATAACAATTCGACCCATCCCCATACACCAGTTAATAAAGTGGAGGAACAAGTAAACCCCAGCCATGTGGAGAACAACATTGATGATGATAATAAGGGTCTTGAATTCCCTATTGAAAACCAAGTTCCTGTTGATGTTTCTACTACCACCCTTAAGGACTCTGATGATGCCAATGAACCAGTGCTTGCCAACACTCAAACTGATGTTACCGATGTAAACCCTTCAAATCGGCTGAAACCTGATTCACCCCATGAGAGGTCTATGGAGATTTTAGAGCTTAAAGTTGATAGGGAAGGGAAGGACACTGAAACTGATGCTAGTGATTCCAATCCTTCTAATCAGCAAGGACCCGATGTACCCCTTGAGGGTTCTATGGAGACAGAGGCTAAAAATGAGGATAAAGGGCATGAATTGAATGTTGGGATGAGCAAAATGGAGTTGTCTCCAGATAGAGAGATTAAGGAGCAAGTGTTGAAACCCAAGTTGGATGTAGGAAATGAAGTTTGTATGAAAACCCCAGAGCAGTCATTTCTCTTGGCACCAGATGGGGTTGAGGGTGATGAGTCGGGAACAGAGGAGGACCAAACGGCATTCATGATGGATGTAGAAAATTTCTACAAGGAGAGGAGCCTGGAATTTAAGCCCCCAAAGTTCTACCAAAAGGAATTGAATTTGCTCAAGTAAGTGTTTGGCAAGTTTGTTCTTTTAAAGTTTTCATATGGATTTCATTAGAGAACCTTGTCTAACTTTATGGTCAAAATCTTGGTTCTTTATTTGATTTAGGTTATGGAGAGCTGTAATCAAACTTGGTGGCTATGAACAGGTTTGCTTGGGTTTATTTCTCCTTAGATTCCAATAGTGTGTGTGCGTATTTTTGTCCTTGTTTTTGGAGGATCTTCTGGTAATTTTCTTTTAATAAGTGCCCCATCTTCTGGTCATTCCTCAGCATTATAGATTATTGTTGGAAAAAATTTAGAATCCCAAAAAAAATGAGAAATGCTTGACTTGATATAAACTATATTTAGACATTATTCAAAATTTATGAATGGTTTCTCACAGTTTGTTTTTTGATAATTCTGATTTCACACAGTCGGTTAACATGTAAAACCTTCTCCCCCCTCCCCCAACCCCTCTTCACAAATGCACATGCATGTTTTGCATCAATAAGCAACTTATGTACTTCTCTATATACTTATCACTGCTATGAAAGTATTATAGGCTTGATGTCTGTTTGTGGACATTTATAGGTAACTTCATGCAAGTTGTGGCGGCAAGTGGGACAATCTTTCAATCCCCCAAAGTAAGTTAAAAAAAAAAAAAAAAATTGTTTAGTTGCTGCCTGTATTCTAGCTGTCAGACTAAAAAAGGAAAAAGAAAAACCCTGCAGTTCTCCTTAGGGGAGAAAAAAGAAAAAAAAAAAAGGAAAGGAAGAAAAGAGAAGTTGCAAGTGCAAGTGTATAATTCTTGTTTAGTGTAGGCTGCTTCCCCAACTACCCTAAAAAAAGGTTTCCTTCTTGTTTAGCAGGGATACTATTTTGGATAGTTTCATTTTCTATTTTAATCCAATGGCTGATCTTTTGTAATGATTTACTTGACCAGGACCTGCACTACTGTCTCTTGGACATTCCGAATTTTTTATGAGAAGGTTATGCTCTACTTGCTATGTTTCGCCTCCTGTACATTTATTAGTACCTGAACTTTTTGTTTGTTTACTTGCATGTGTTTTGTAGTTCCTAATTATCAATTTCTGCAGGCCCTACTTGAATATGAAAAGCATAAGATGGGTGCTGGTGAGCTCGCAGAGCCTACTAGAGTTAATAATCAGGTAATTTACTGGAGTTAATAATCAGGTAACTTAAGTTAGCTAGTCATGTGGTCATGTATTTGGTGTTACTAGAAAAAATGATGTCCCTTTCATTGTCAGCATGGAAGCTCTGCTTCAGGCAATTTTGACAATTAGGTTGAAGTGAACTAGGGGGAAGAAAGTGGGAGGGGTTGCATTGTTTTTGGTGGAGGAACTTTAGTTATGACGTAGTTGTATGCCTATGGAAGAGGGTCTGGGCCTAGGGGTTTGGTTTTTGCCTGCTGTGATTGAACAGTACATATAAGAAAATGGTCTAGATGATGTGCTTTTGAGGAGCTGGCGCCCTTAGTAGATGATCAAAGTTACTGAGTGATTTCTTCAAAGGGCATTAAGAAGGAGATAAACCCTATGTTTGGGATAGAGGGAGATGGAGGCAAAGGAGAGGGGAAGGTTTGTTCCAAACATACCCAAAATTTGTTCTTTAAAAGCATATGCTTATCGTGGAAAATAAATTTGAGTTTGGGCAAAGAATCACTAGACTGTATATATTGAGATGATTCTTTTAGTGTGATGAACTGATATGATTACTGGATTTTTATTGTTTCTTCGAGACAGCAGGGTTTGGTTGTTTTGGAGATTGGGGAGCATTGTAAACTTCCCGCTGACAAGCTAATGGAGGTTTCAAAATTAACTTCAACTTTTTTTGTTTTGTTTGTTTGATAATCTACTATGGGTTTGTTTTGGGGGGAATTTCCGTTTCTCAAGTTTCATAGGGAATTGATGCTCTCATTCTACCTTTGCTTTTGTTTTGCATATTTTGAATGTTTGTTTGCTTCTATTTTTCTCCATCCTTTTGAAATTTATGAGATTTTGGTTAAATGCATACACGCATGGTACTCATCTACACAAAGAATAAATTATAAAGAGCCAGCCATAATATGTTGTTTTTCTTTATGTGAATGCATACTAAGCACATTGTGGTGACCTATCAAAAAAAAATACTAAGCACATTGTGGTGTGTCACTTATTTCAAAGAGAATCTTAAACTGAAAAATAAATGGCTAATTATCTATTGCTGATGATAACACATGATATTACTGGTATACTAGCAGTTTTGGAAAGCTCGACTGCCTGGTGAAGTTATGCAGTTATTGGGCATTAGTGGAAATACAATCTGGTTCTGCACAAAGTGATAACAATGATTCATGTGGTGTTGTATGAGTAATAATCGATGATTACTGTGAACTCATTTGGTGTTGCAAGAGTGATAATATATTATTATCATGAATTTCTGTGCAGGTTAGTGATAGTCAAGCTTTGGGATCAGGTAGGGCACTAAGGGATGCTGCAGCTCGTGCAATGCAGGGTTGGCACTCTCGGCGGCTTTTTGGTAATGGTGAGATTGGTGATCCAATTATTAAGGTCTGTTGAGAACTTTTAAGTTCTATAAATTCAACTTTTGTGTGTTTTTGCAGTTTTTGGTTTTCGTTGGATTTGCCTTTTCTTCTTCCATGTGATTATTTAGTATTATTTTCATATAATTAGTCAATTCCTTTTTTTTTTTTTTTTAGGAGAAGAATTTGAGTTCCATGCCAAAGGGTGACAAACAGCTTAAAAGTGTTGGTATGACCACTCTACTGGGTTTGTGTTCAGTAATTTTTTCTGCCATCATGGTCCTCCTCTTTTGAACTTGGTTTATTGACTCAGGATTACTAAAGCGGAAAAAGCCATCTACTGTTGAGCGTAACGTCCAAGTTGCTAACTTCAAAGTGACAAAGCCACAGTTAAGTTTATTGTTGCCTTTTTCTTCCGCGAGGCCTAGATTTATTTAACTCATTTGATATAAATATATGGTACCTTTGCTCTTGAAAGAGCTCAAGTTGTTTTGTTTTTGACAGATTGGACACAATGGTTGTTGATGTTGGGCCTCCAGCTGATTGGGTGAAGATCAATGTTCAAAGATTTGTAAGTTTCTCTCGTGTCATTCCTAAGACTGATATACTACATAGTTTTTCTCAGTGAATATCTTACTAGGTTTGAAATTTTGACTGTTCACAGAATGACTGCTTTGAGGTGTATGCCTTAGTTCCTGGGCTTCTGCGTGAGGAGGTTAGTATAAGATACCTGCAAACTCCTTCATTTATCTCATTTTCTGATCTATTACTATGGCGCAATGCTTGTTTGTACATTTGAAATCCTGCTTGATTTTTAAGAGGTAAACTGTCAATAACATAAAGGTTGAATGGCAACATAGATATTAGGTACATGGTTCAGATGGAGTGTTATTCCCCATATCAAGAAACCATACTATGTGGTCTCTTTAGTTCTGTCTGGTTAGAGCATTTTTCATCAGGCTTAACAAACCTTTTTGTTTTGCTAAAATATAACTAAATTCCTCTAAAGTGTTCCTGCATCAAGCTCAACAGAGGCTAGACAAAAAAACTAAAATGAACAGTGCCCCTCCCAATTCCTCTATACATTGTAGTTCAATATCTGATTTTTTTTTTTTTTTCCTATTCCGTTTCTCTCTCAAGTCAGAGCTGTCTAGCATCTCTCTCTCTCCCCAGCTCGTGACATCTTCAGCAAGGAGTAGACTTGCCAGTCGTCCATGAATGAAGAGAGGAAGAGAGGAGCAAACAGCGTCGATCGACACCCATTTCAACTGATCTTGCAAACATGTGATGAGAGAGAAAGCCATGAACGGTGGCTTGCAAACCCCTCTCTACAGATTGGTGGTTCAACCACCTATCCGACCAAAAAACCCCCCATGAATGAATCTCTGAAACAAGAGAAAGCCATGAGCGTTTAGGTTCCGATGAGAGGGAAACCCGATCTATGCTGTGGGGTGGTGTTTCTTCTGTGGGTGGCCGTGGGTGGTTGCTGATTGAGAATTTCTTAGGATGGTGCAATTTTGGGTGGAGCTATGGGAAAGAAACAAAGAGTGGCAGGGGAGGCAGAGACAGGATTCGGATTTTGAGAAAGGGAAGGGTGTGTGAAAGAATTAATGGAGTAATCATGTTGTAACTGGTGGTGAACGGTGGTGTGGAGGCATAAGGGTTCAGGAGGGTATTAGAGGGGCTAGGACTGGGTTTGGAGTTTGGGTTTGTGTTTGATAATATGGAGCAGAGCTCTTGTTGATTTTGAGGGTATTTTAGCAACTTAAGTCAATGATGGTTGGCTTAAGTAAAAAAAATGAAGGTAAAAGAATAAAAAAAAAAATTTAAATACAAATAGAGAAAAAACTAGAGTTTGATGTAATCGCGTGTGAATAAAAGTTTGTTAAAATAAAAAAAGTAGGCGTTTTAGCTACAATTTAGCGAAAAGTACCTTGAGCCTGATGAGAATGTTCTTATCACTTCCAAGTATGAATCAAGTGGAGAGAGAGAGAGAGAGAGAGATGCCATGGGGGGTGAAGCACCAAGGTCCAGATTCCAGAATGTAGTGAAACTCAATAGCTGAAGAAGAGACGCAGATATTTTATTTTGATAAGTAATTAAGAAGATATGTATACGATCATAGGTCAGAAATGAAAGAAAATTGCAGCCCGTACCTGGTGCTAAATAGCCTATGAACAACTAAATAAATTTTTCTTAGGTGGACTCAAAGTTGAGCATTAAGTTTGAGCCTGAGATCAACCCAACCCAATCAGTAAATAATAAAGTTCCTAACAATAGTCAACAAGTGTCTGAAACAATTTAAATCTGCAAAACATTGTTTGAGATCAACTCAACTCTCTCATTTTTTAGCCATAAGCCTTGTAGCTCAACTCAACTAGTATTTACTGGTCTCCTTTATGAGGAGAACCAGAATTCAAATCCCCCACCCCCAACTATCGAATTATAAAAAAAAAAAAAACCGCTCATTTTTATTATTAACTCATCAGAAACCTTTCTACTGTTCTATGGAATTTAATTTTCTTGCTAATTTATTTTCTCTGTGGTTATAATCAAACTAAAACCAAAAAATAGAAACTTTGGCATGAGTGCTAGGACATAGTTAACCCACCATGAAGCTCCTGCTTTTGATGCCTTCTATTTTATGTTTTTGCTTCACTGTTGATTACATCCTTCTTCTACGTAACACAGGTTCATGTTCAGTCTGATCCAGCGGGATGCTTGGTTATATCTGGTCAACCTGCGCAACTGGATAATCCATGGGGTGTCACACCCTTTAAAAAGGTTTGTGAAGGATCACTTATATTTTGATTACTTTAGTTGAAGGTGTGGTCCGTTGCTGTTATGCAGCAGCTCCAGGTCACTTGGCAATTGAAGTGGAAGACTCTTTTGGCCTAAAAAGATTCGCAAAATTGATGACATTGGCAGCTACCTGAATCATCTATTTCTACCTCTCAACATTATATTACATTTTTTTCTTTTTCAATTTTTAATTTTTAAGGTGATGGTTTCTTTTATGCTAATGATGTAAATGTGCTGATTTTGAGGAACCCTGATTTTCCTGATCAATGTTATTAGTTGAAAAGAAAAACAAAATTACTTCAGGAGTTAATTAGGAAATATCATTTCCCTGTACTCTTATCAGTGACAATTTAGTGTTGTCTTTATATATTCATTGGTCTTCAATCGAAAGCCTTTGTTATGTAGGCTTGAGACTCTTTATAAAACTATACCTGACAGTAGAAGTGGTTTTGGTTTTAGGTTGTCAGCTTGCCTTCCAGAATTGATCCGCATCAAACATCTGCTGTTGTGACCCTGCATGGCCAGTTGTTTGTGCGTGTCCCATTTGAGCAGTCAGATTCGTAGAACGTGGAGATGATGTTCCCATTCCCTGAATGCGAAGATTGCTCCTTCAGTTTTTTTCTAAAAGAATTATTAACTTTATGTGGATGATGAGAAGTCAGAATTTCTCAGTGTAAGTTTTCCTTGTTTATTTTATGCCTACTGATTGGATGTATCTACCTTTACAATCTATTATGTTGTAATTAATTAGCTGTTGTAGTTAAATCTGACGCGACCATATGTAAGGGTGGGCTGGGATATATAGTGAATTGTGGATTACTGACCACTTTTAGGAAGCTATAATTTTTACCTTTTAGCTTAAATTATTTTACATGTTCAATTGCAAGCAACTGCAAATTTAACTCAAATTGATTGAGGGCATGCCATGGTATTGTAATCATTCTATTTGTAGGTGAGTTCATTTTATGTCATGTTTACATTTGAAATATATCTCTTGTTATCATCCTTGGAGAGAATTCTTAGGGTGGGGATTGGAGATTTCATAAAGAGGGCTCCTCCGTTCTAAAGGAATGATTCCAGTGACCTGGTGCAAGAGAAAACTGATGTACAGAGGCTTTCAGTTTGGGTACAATTATGTGTGCAAAATTAGCTCAAACCTGCTGATTGTGTTACTATTGGGTTTCTAAGAGACACTAGGAGCCACTTGATATTCATCTCTAGTCATTCTTGTGGTTATTTTTATAGCAGAATTAGTCCATATGGCATTTCAAATGCGTCTATTGTAGAAATTGAACAAAAACTTGTGGACACCCTTTATTTTCACCTATTGAATTCTAATCAAAGTGAAAACAAAATAATTCCGAGATGGTTTTAGGGGGATGTTGGGTTTTAAGTAGTTAGAGGATAGTGATTGATGCTTTGTTTGGCTTTCTTTTTTAATGCTTGTTTTATAGCCCTTTTGTACTGAAAAGCAGGGTTAGAAAGGGATACAAACTACAACTCACATCTGTACACATTATCTTTACCAAGAGAGAAAATTGAATATTGTTTGCTTAGACTAGGAAAAAATTTCTTTGGAAAATTGTTTTTAATGCGTATTAGGTTTACAAATCTATGCGGCTATGCTTTATTTCCCTTTTTCAATAAAATCAAGTGACAACTCAACTCTTCACAAGCCCTTCTTCAGATACCTATTGTTGATCTTCATAATCTTGGTTTCATGACACATAAAACCCAAGCCATTATTTTTGCACTCATGGAAATTGAAAACCTCCTCCTCCAGTGTTTTGTGTTGAGCCTCCCTTGGGTGGGCTAATGGCAATCCATAGCAAGGAAAGTGTAATTGCAATGAGACCCGACCAAACAAACACAATAGTTGGTGTCTTCCCTCTCCTTCCCATCAAACCCTTGGCAAAAGGATACAAATGAGCCAACACCCAGAAGCTAAAAAATGCTCCTCCAATAAACTTACTCCACTGGGGTACACTGCTGTAAATTGTCCTTGAAAATGCAACAGCAATCCCAACTAGATTCAACATGGCAATAACAATCGGGGGAATCATCAATGAGGTCCACTTGACAAGGTACAAATCTGCATATGTGTCATCAATGTCCTCTCCCCCTGACTTTGAAGTCAATGTGAAAGAGATTTCTATGCCTGCAATGACTTTTAGAAGGCCTTGCACCACAGCAGCCAAGTGAGAACTGGTTCCAGAAATAAGCCAAAACTGTTCATTCCTCCACCACTCTTCCAATCCCACACCGGACCATTTTACTTCCAGGATGGTGAGGGAAGATGAGACACATTGTTATGATGAGCAGGTAGATTAAGAAGGTGACGTTTAGAGTTTGGACAATGAATTGTCCAGAGAAAAGTGAGAGTGCAGGGAGGAAGCAATAGACGATAAGGAACAAGGAGGTGAAAGGGTAGATGCCAACGTTTAGGTAAGCCATACGCTGGAGAAACTTGAGGCGCTTGGAGCCAAATAAGGCATTGTTTCTAGAGAAGAAAATCTCAACAGAGCCAGTAGCCCAGCGAAGCACTTGGTGAAGTCGATCGGTGAGGTTAATTGGTGCTGAACCACGAAATGCATCACACTTGGTGATGCAGTACACAGAGCGCCACCCACGGTTGTGCATGCGGTAGCCTGTGACCACGTCTTCCGTCACTGAACCGTAAATCCAACCCACACGGTCACCCCATTCTGTCTTGTCCTCATACCTGCAAGATTGAACAATTAAAGTAACCATATATATGCATGATTGAAGCATATATGTATCACTAGTACTATTTAGTATCATTGGCATACCAACAAGATATGACAGAGATGGCTTCGGCAACTGTAGCAGCATCAAGTGGCTCACGTGGTAGCCTAAGAGCACCAGGAGGTCGTCCATACTTGACATCTGAATGATCAGCAAGGGGGCGACCTTGGTACTCAGCTATGGGTATGGATTCTGCTAGCATTGTAGAATTTCCAAAACGCTTGGGAAGTAGATTATTCAAGTCCATCTCAGGATCCAACTCCGTTGGCTTCAAAGCTTGTGTCTCAGAGTCAGTCTTATTATGCCCAATCTTGTCAACTTCGGGTGGGTCAAAACCATACAGTGCAATCCGCCTGAACATGCAGCCTGTTCCCACATAAACTGGACCCTGTAGTGAACATGGTAAATTGTTTGTCTTTTCAAATTTCAATAAAGTGGAACTTCAAGACAAGTATAGAGTTATACCTGCACGCCATCAAGGGCTCTCATGTTGCCGTCAAAGAAGACGGTATTATGATTGGCATAGCGATCAGAAGGATCAATGCCTTCAAATCTCTGTGGGAACTGAATGTAGCAAATGTCCTCACCCCCTTGGTCCATCATGAAGCACATTCCTTCACGAATAGCTTTGCAATTGTAGATGTAATGGTCACAGTCAAGGTTGAGAATAAATGGACCATTCGACAAAATGGCTGATGCTCTTACAAGGGCGTTCATGGCACCCGCTTTTTTGTTATGATCATAGCCTGGCCGCTTCTCACGTGATACGTATACAAACATGGGAAGCCGTATGTCCACATCTGTAAAGTCTATCGTCTTATCTTCTTCTCCTCCCATTAAGGGGTCATTGCTTGGGGGCTTCAACATCACCTGAAGTATTCCTGCATGGTCACTTTTGGAGTGTTCACTGGCAGGGACGGCCCAAGTGCCAGGCCAATGGGTGGCATCCGCCATCCATGTGGCTTTCTGGACCTTCAAGGGTTCCAACTCCAAAGGGTCAACCCCACTCTCCCTTATGTGCTTCAACATCTTTATTTCCTCCCTTGCATTGAATGTGTCTGATCTCCTCCTAATTGAGTCTGGGAGCCCATTAATTCTTACTTTGAACTCATCGTATTCCCTCTTCATCTTCCTCCTATCCTTCACAAAATCAGGCCTGCACTTGTTCTTGGTTGGATCAACTTTCAAGCTGAAGTAGCTTTCAGGATTTCTTGGCTCAATATCATGTTTTCGACAGAATGGAACCCATAAATCAGCAAAACCTGCAGCCTCAGCCATAGCCTCAAAGGTGAGAAGGGCACCTCCATCATCAGAAATGTAACATGCAAGCTTCTCCACGGGGTAATCAACAGCTAGAATTGAAAGGATTGTGTTGGCAGTGACTAGAGGGGGCTCTTTTTCAGGATCAGCAGTGGAGACAAATAGGTCAACACCAGGAAGGTCTGAGCAGCCGGTGGGATTTGATGGTGATGGCGTATCAAACTTGTCATGAAGGACCTGAAGGTCGGTTGAACGGTTGATGGGGCAGAGCTTGGGAATCTGGTCAAGGAGCCAAGAGAAGGCAAACCATATCTCACATACCACTGACATGAGCCACAACCACAATGCATCCTCGTTAGGATGTGCTATCCTCCATTGCAAGAAGAAACATAGCACCACTAGCCGAACCAATATTAGCAACCTGGGTCATATAGATAATATGTCTTAAGCTAATTATTGTACAACTTATAATAACGTGAGGAGAAAACTTAAGTACATAAGATACTGGGCTTAAGGAATTATATTTAAGTTTTACACATAATAAAAATTGTTTTAATATCGTTTTTCAGGATAGATAAATCAAGTTTGAAAAAAAGAAGAAAAGAAGTTAGATATGTAACCTGTAAGGGGTAATGATGGTTGCTGGGATAGACAATTTCCGACTCAAGGGCTTCCAAGGCTTATCCATGGATTCCACCATACCCCCCTTGAATCCTTCATCCTCGTCATCCCCATATGTGTCATCTTGGGGCCAAAAAGCATTTCCGACCCCATAAGTACCCTTTGTCTCGAACAACCACGGATTGTTATCAAATTCTCCCATTTGGTTCCTCTTCATCATAAACATGTTATTAGCATCCCTTTTTAAGCCATCTGTGGCTGGAAATTGAATTGCTCCTCTTGAAAAATCTGGTGCATCATCCTCATAATCCCCCACTTTGTAAGGCTCCTTGCAACCTGGACATAGACCAGTTTCTCTCTGGGCATCCATGTAGCAATCTCTGCAAATTTTGAACCTAGACAGCACATTTCAATTATTATTTAGTTTGTTTTCACCTACATCCTTTATATATATAGTTTGATTGATTGGTTACAGAGGGTTAACAAAGAATCAAAAAGAAAAAAAGATAAAAAAGAAGCCTATATACCTGCAATCACAAGGGATTACATCAGCTCCCCTCTCATCCTTCATAACCTTGGCATCACAAGTAGGCATAGAACACGCAGTGCCCTTGGCTCCAGCCATCTGAGGGTGACTGATCACCTCTGACTCAATCCCCTTATCCATGAGTTGGGCCTGTCTCACACTGCTGAATCCTCCAGTAAATAAAGAATTTGAAACGTATTGCTCTTCACCCTCCATTGGCTGGTTGTCTGGTGTGGGAGGAAGGTGCACTGTGTAGTTCATGGAGTCCCCTAATATTTCTCCAGACATATCTATGTTTTCTCTTGACAAACTGACATACCGCCCACTTGAGGTTCGTCTTGCAAATTTAACAGTTGGCTTGCTTGAATTACGGTTGCCATGAGAAGTATTGGAACCCCCAGCAGTTCGCATAGCCGGCTTTGATGGCTGCTGGCTGGAGGATAGTGATGCCATTATCTATATAATAGCTGTATCTGTTCAACAATTTTGATCCTTATATATATATATTTACTATTTAGCATTGCTGCTTACCTTGCTGCCTGAATCATTAGTTCTAAAACATTTGCAATAATACGTACACTCCTCCCTCCAGATCATTATATTCCCTGTACCACTGCTGATGATATCCAAATCCTGAAAGCTTCAAATGGGGAAAGAACCATGCAAGGTACGAGGCAGAGACTTGTTGGGTTTCTACGAAATAAAAATAATACTGAAGGAAGGTAATGAAGGCAATGTTTCTAAAAATGTTGCAAATAGTAGAATAAAACGTTGGAGGAAGGTTGTAAATTGTAATCATTCACATCAACTAAGGGACACAAATGGGGGGCACGTAGGAAGTTTTATTAGGGAGAGAGAAATCTCATATCTTAGAAAGTAGCTAGGTTGGAAGATGATTGATTCACGGCGAGAGTCTTCCTTTGTAAAAGAATATTTCGTGTTTCTGGAGAGAGCAAAGTTGTTTGAATACTCTCCTACACGTCCTTATATTTTATTAGGCGTCCATCACTAACAAACATTCACTTCCTTGGTTGCATTGCATGTCATTTGGCTTCCTTTCCCTCCTCCAATCATCATCCCCATCATGCCAAGTCATAATGTAGGACAACAGATCAGGACCTACCTATCGAATTAGTTGAATATTACTTCTTAGAGCTATCTGATATGACTAGTACTACTTTTACGAGACACAGTTTGGTTCAAGTAAGTGCAGTGCCAGTGAATATCAACTATTGTTGATTTATATGGCATTCTGATATTCGGATTGAGATCCATTGCAGTAGATACAATATTTTTTAAGGAAATAAAAAAAGAGAAAATGAGAAATATTGCACGGGATCTCAATCCTAATCTTCTAATTAAGGCAGTGCAAAATGGCCGCCCTTTACTTTTATCTATGTTCACATTGAATAATTTTTTTGGTGAAGGGCGGAACTCAACATGGTAGTCATATCTAGTTAAAAAAATTGGGAAAGGGCAAATGTTTCAGATCTTAAAGCTTGAAAGATATATTAATAGATCACCAAATATGCTGAGATGGTCTAATGGTTTTTGTAATGAAATGGAAAATGAAACATTTTATTTGTATTGGTTGACTCTGCCCACTCTCATTTGCCGTCTGATGTAATGAGGCATTTTTTTTGGGGGGGAAATAATGAAAGAAGAAATATTTTTTGCTAACTATGCATGATGAGTTCAAAACATATTTTGGTGGACAAAACCCTGGGAGGAGCTTTTGATGCCCCTTTAACGTGGAAGCCTCTAAAGCCAATAAACTACATGCATATGGCTTAACATACAGAATTTTAACTTATCTGGTAATTAGGATTTATCCAGTTGTTCCGAAGATTAAAACACAAAATCCAATCAGCATTAATATTAAACTCAGTGATGAGTGCAACAGAAATTAATGGACCATTACTAACTGCATGCATATTTAAATCATTCCCCAGTGCTACAAGATAAATGTGAAAAAAAGTTAAACCTATGTATCTGTTAGTACTATTTTTAATATTTTTGGCCAGATGGATGGCCAGGTATGGCCCAACAAAAGATACAAAATGGCCTAATATTGGCCCAATGTTTTAGTCATCATAATGTCAGTTAAGGAAAAGCCCAAGCATAGTGGCTTTGACCCAAGCAGACATCTTTTTTTTTTTTTGATGAAATCCAAGCAGACATCTTAATAGTTACTTCAAGCGGTTATTATTTCAAAAGGTTGCGGGTAGTTTTCAATAGTTTTGTAATGAAGAAATGCTTGCTAACAGTTGATAAATCTGATTCATATCAAGAACAAATGTTGTTAAAGCCTAAACACAAGGGTTTCGGGTCATTCTCCAAAAGTCACGTGGATTGAAGAAATTGACAGTAATTGCCATACCATCAAGTATAAATAGGAGGATCATTCCACAGAAAAAGCCCCCGCATATATCAAAGAGAACTTGAGATAAAAAAAGAAGATCAAAAGAGCCCAAAAGTGTAGAAAGTGACCAATAATGTAATTTAGTTTAGGCGAGTTGTTCCTTAGTATTTAGTTTCGTTTTCAAGAGCTTCATGGTTGTAAGTTCATTTTTTTATCGATAAACTTTCATTTGTAAGTTTTAATACAAATGTTTAAGTGTTTTTACTATTTAATCCATATTGTTGTTCACTTCGAGCTTGTTTGATGTTAATGAGAATGACTCAGATTTATAATCATTTTCATTCACTTCGAGCTTATTTGTTTATTGTGTAAATTGTAAAATAACTCAATTGAATGAAGAAATATTTTTGCATACAATCATTAAATTACTTACGGAAGAGGATTATATAGACAACTATAGCAACGTAAGTTCTATTCTAAGGATTACAAAGATTTGAATTTGTTCCTTATCTCTATCTGTTCCTTATCTCTATCTATCTTCACTTGAATGTTGGTTAGCTGTTGTAGGTGATAAGGATTGTTGGCTGGAGTCTATCCTGATGTCAAGGGCAGCAGCAAACCACGGCTGATCATCTTGTGTAACATGAGTATGGGCTGCCATGACAGCAAGCTATGCAGGAGGATGCCGACCTTGGAAAGAAAAGTCCATGTGATGATAGCAATCCAATGCTTGATGGTTGTTACGACCACATATTTGGCATGAGGGACGGTTGGGACGGAATGGTGTGGAATCTTGATTAGAGACTTGCTTTGATGGAGTGAACTGACTGAATTGTGAACCATTGGGTTTGGTGTTTGATAGTTTGGGAGAAAAGGGACCACAACCCTTTTTGTTGTTGTTGTTGTGATTGGAGGAAAACTGGCCAGGTTTGTTTGCAAACATAGCAAAGTTGCCAGTATCGGAAATCACAGATTGATTGTGATTTTCCAGCAAAGTCTCATAATTCATGAGTTCATCTTGGAACTCTTGAAGAGAGAGAACTGAATCACGAGTAGCAAACGAGTAAGAGGTGACAAATGGGGTGAATGAAGAATTGAGTCCACTTACAATGTAGGATATCAAGTATCAGGGGTAGCCCCGAGAGTTGGGTTGTCCTAGCCCCGTCCTAATTTTGGTTGCCTTACTTATTATTTAATATTAAAAAAATAACATGAAGTCCAAAAAAAAAAAATTTATGCAAAATTAAGGTTACAAAATTTAAAGTCTTAAATAAATACTCAACAACACAACATTCAAAATCTCGAAAAACTCAACAACACAGCATTCAAAGTCTCAAATAAATACAAAATAAATCCTCTAACACACAGTGACACAGTCAGTACAGCACTCACACAAATCATAATATATTTGGTAAAAAAGAGAGTAAAGAGCATGGTTTTAAAAACTGGATTGGTCAGAGAACCGAAAAAGAGAGTGGCTATCGGTTATCTGGTTGGATCGAGGTTGAACTAGTGGTCGAACCGGATGACGTCATAAATAATTTATTAATAATTTTATAATTAAAAAAAAATTAATAATAAGTGTATAGCTAGGAATATTTACTAAACCAAATATTTAGAAAATTTAATAATTTTTAAGTGATTCTACATATCTTAAATTAAGAAAGTAAAATAAACATATCAAGTTTAATTTGTTACTGTTATTTTGGCAAGTATAGTGTTATTAGCAATACCTATCAAACGTGGCATCTATTAAGTGAACCACGTATATATGTTGAAGAAGCCTAAAATGAAAACGTGTCATACTACCATCCACCAAATAAAAGCTGTCATCAATTGATATTACCCATTTACAGTGCCCAAGGAGAAGCTGTCATCAAGTAAGCCAAATAAAAGAAAATTTAAAACTCAAAAGCACCTAAAAAACCGTCTTCTTCGTTCAGCAGAAGGAAAACAACCAAAATAGCACCAAACTCATCAGTCACCACTACAAAACTACCCCACAACGCCTCCAATCGCAAATGGCAAAGGCAGAGTAATGACAACTCAATAAGAAAGAAAGACAGAAAGTAAAAGACAAAAACTTTAGTAAAGTAGGCAGCAGGATCGTCTATTCCCCTTCAAGGTGATTTGGGATTTTTTTGGATTGTGAAGGATTTGGGATTTTTTTTTCGCACGTTTGGTAACCCGTAGCTTGTGTAGTTGTGTTTTGATGTGTTTTGTGTTGATTTATTTGTATTTTGTTTTTGGGTTTAGTTTTGGTTATTTGTTGGTTTATAGCTTAGATTTGTTAGTTTACTTGCCCTTAGTCCATTCTTATTATAAAAAATAAAATAAAATCTTGATCTGGGTGTATTGGTTTATGAACTATTTTTTTTTTTTTTTTTGAATTTTTTATATGTATAATATAATTTTTTATTATTATTTTTTTCCCATTGGTTGCCCTGGGGTAGGGGTTGCCCTAGCCCAAGGGCTTGGGCTTACCCCAGGGCTGGCCCTGTCAAGTATCATCATCAACAGGTTTGCCTACAGGCTACAACTGATAATTGATCAGCCATGTGTTTTGCTCCTTGGATGTACTCGAGGCAAGACTTAGAACCTTGTTTGAGATTCTGGAGTTGTCTTTTGAGATGAGTTACACGACTTCTGGAATGTGAAGCCATTCGTGCGGCAAGGGCAATCTAAGCTTGATGGGTTGTTTTTAAATCATAAACATGCAGTCCCTAAAACACTTTCAGAAAGTGTAGCATTGATCAAGCTTAGGATACATTGATCTTTCTTATTCTAGATAACAAACGCTGGATTAAGAATTGTAGTTTCCTTCTGATGTTCATCAAGTTGGTATTTTGATGGACAAGACTCTGAGCCATCAACAAAACCTAGGAGGTCATGGCATGAGAGAATTGGGGTGATCTATGAAACCCATAGAAGGTAGTTTGAAGAAGTAAGTTTGATAGAAATCAAATTTGAGAAGTTGGGTGGAATAATGGCAGCGGAACTTGAAGAAGCCATTTTGGATCAATGATATGGGTGTAAACCAAAAAAGGCTCTGATACCATGTAAAATAACTCAATTGAATGAAGAAATATTTTGTATACAATCATTGAATAACTTACAGAAGAGGATTATATAGACAACTATAGCAACGTAAGTTCTATTCTAAGGATTACAAAGATTTGAATTTGTTCCTTATCTCTTTCTGTTCCTTATCTCTATCTATCTTCACTTGAATGTTGGTTAGCTATTGTAGGTGATAAGGATTGTTGGCTGGAGTCTATCCTGATGTCAAGGGTAGCTTTATCTCTTACAGTTCCTTATCTCTATCTATCTTCACTTGAATGTTGGTTAGCTGTTGTAGGTGATAAGGATTGTTGGCTGGAGTCTATCCTAATGTCAATGGCAGCTTTATCTCTTACATAAATTACTTCAAATTATCAATGGCTATTGAAATAACTTAATCCTTTACTTCAAGCAAGTGTCATTATTCATCCCTTTTTATTTTTATTTTTATTTTTTATTTTTTTTTAACCCCAAAGTCAGATAACTTAGTTAAATCGAAGTTTGCAAAAAATCTCGAAGAGTTCCTTTCAAACAAATTGGTGACCTTACAACATAACAATTGAGTTTGCTACAAACAGTATCTGTATAATATAGGAAATTACCAAGAAAAATACACCACCGAGTACCCCACTAACCAACAAGGGGGTTCTTTAACATAATATCGTATGTCTCAATAATATCAAAGCGTTGACTACTATACTATGAACTAATTCAGAAATTGGCGACCATTCCATGTAACAATTGAGTTTGCTACTGTGAAGGGTGTTTATGTGCTAGTGCCACTTGTTGCACCAAAGTTGATGATGACGTAGGCTAAGCTTTATGAAGAGAGGGAGTTGAACCCAAAATTCAACCAAGGGCCCAAAAGTTGGCCCAAGGGCTAATGTGGTAGCTTCCGTACATAAGTGAAGGCCAAAGCTACTAAAACCCAATTTAAACAAGAATAGTGACCGAGAGAGTCTAATGTGACAATTATCACTAATTGTCAGAAATGATTTGTCAAAGGTTGAACTATTTTCGACGGGCAAACGGGTTGTCGGAAATACTAATATTTTTTGTCGCAAATATGATTTTTTTGGAGGGAATTATTCCCACCGTACCTTTTCCGACAAACATTTGAATGTTTGTCTCTAATACAATACTATTTACGACGACATAAAAAGACCATCGATAATATTTATAATTACGACGGCTTTTGTCCGTCGCCAATAAAAAAAAAATATTTTTCCTATATATAATATTTGTGACAAACATTTGCCATCGGTAATATTTCTTTTAACGACAACAAGCCTGTTCTGTAGCAGTAATTTTATTTTCGACGATTAACTAACCGTCGCAAAAGATAATTTTTTTTGGTAGGATAATTCCCGCTTTTATTTTACACATTGGCGACAATAATTGATTGTCGTAAAAATATATATTTTCCTAAATGTGAGGTTATTTGCGACGAATGTTCTAGCCATCGTAAATAGTTAACATAATAAGGTATTAGTGACAAATAATTAAGTTTGTCGCAATAAATTTTATTTACGACAGCAAATATTCCCTCGCAAAAGGTAATTTTTTTTTTAGGGAGAATTCCTGCCTTTATTTTACACATTGGCGACAATAATAGACTGTCGTAAAAAAATATATTTTCCTAACTGTGTGGTTATTTGCGAAGAACGTTTTTGCCATTGTAAATAGTTAACATAATAAGGTATTAGCGACAAATAAATAAGTTCGTCACAATAACTATTATTTACAACAACAAATATATAAATATGGCATAGTTTTTTGCGATGGAAATTTTGTCGTAAATAATAATAAATTCCTTTTTGTGATGACAGAATTTTGTCACAAAAATATATATTATTTGTTTTCGACGGATAAGTGTCGTCACAAATATAATATTAACGACGATAATTTTGTTGTCGAAAATTATTTTATTAACGACGAAATATTTGTCGGAAATAAGGTTTTAATGATGGCCAAAGTTCGCCGCAAAAGGTAAGTCGTCACCCAATGCAAGAAAAAGATTATAGTATTTTTTACGAACAATGTTTATCGCAAAATGGTCCAATATTAACGACGGCCATAGTTCGTCGCATAAGGTTTCAACATTTACGATGGCCATTGTTTATCTCAAAGTGTTCAAATTTTTTCGACGGTCATACTTTGTCACAAAAGGTTCCAGAATTTACGATGGCTATTGTGTGTCGCAAAAGATATATGGTCGCCAAATTCCCTCGTTTCGAATAGTATTTCGACGAAACGTATTTAGTATTTACGATGGCGGTTTGCCATTGTAACAAAATATTTGCCAACGGTTTGTCGGTAATATAGCTTTCTCCGACGACGGTCGACGGCTAATTGTCGTCGCAAAAAATTTTTAACGACGGCCTTTCATATTTTAACGACAAACATTGGCCATCGCTAAAAAGCTTGTTTCTTGTAGTGACATCTGCTGTAAAGCAAACAATTAATAACAATGAACTTGTTGAGACTAAAAGGAGTTGACTTTGTGGGAGAGAGTTAATCCCATGAGACATGCATGAAGATGAGGGGGTGAAGTGTTTGGGCCTTTTATGGAGTTAGTTTAATGATGGAAGGGTGTTATGATCTTACAAGATATTTTAGGATTTGGGCCCAGACATTTGCTGCGGGGCTTTTTAGAAGAAAAAGAGAGCCCAAACATCTGCTGCAGGGCAGTTTCTGGGAGTTAAAGCTTAAATCTTAGTCTTTTCAAGTGGGGATTGTGTTTTTGGGTTGGTGACCGAAGTTTTAAGGTTGATGATAACCTTAGAACTTCTTGTTCTAGGTTTCTACTACAAAGTGCTCTAGAGATGGACAACTTAGCCTTTTCTTAGAGAATTTTTTCTCTTGTTCTAGTGCTAATTGTCTTGATGATGATTAGGGATGCAATCAGGCCTTTTTATAGAGGTCATTAGGTTGGCTTAAGTTGATGGGAAATCAGACTTTTGATTTCCCCTTAAGCCATTAGACTTCAAAACTTAACCATAAATGGTGTTTTTTCTAAGGGTGGGTTTGAAATCATTCCATAAATGGAAATGGGTATATGGCTTCTCCTTAATTTTGGGGCAAGGTCTCCTCTACCTTTGAAATGGTTGATCAGAAGTATTTAATGCTTGATTGGTTGGTTTAAGTGAAGGGTTGTGTCAAATGCATGTTCTAAGGGTTTTGGTTTCCACAAGCTAGCAACCATGTCTTCCAACAGACTCAGTGCCAGTTGATTGGTGGTTACCAAGGCCTTGGGACTGACTCCCCTCCTCCAAACCATACTCCCGTAATCTTAACAAGAAAGGGGAACAATACCTCCATGGGTCTGGGCCATGGGGCTACTCCCTTAGTCTTTTTAAAACTGCCTTTGGGCATGGGTTGTAAGTTCAAATCCCATTCCCAAGTCCCCATGCGTTTCAGCCTTGTTTGGTAGTCTATGGGGCTATTACCCAGAAGTCTGCCGCAAGCATAGTGCCGAGATCCATATTTCCTGGTGAGATGGAGAGCTACCGAGCAGCTGGTGATGGTAGAGTGGCTCGAAGAGCCTTGGAGAAGAGAAGCTGGCAGCTTCTGGTAAGTGTAGAGGGCAGGAGGACACTTTTCTCCTTTATTGTGACAAAATAGGGGGTGCTGTGAGTCCTACTGGCAGCAGCTCTTGAGCCCCTAAGTGAACAACTGGGTATTCTGTTCTTTAGGGCCCACGGACAGGCTGTCCAGTGCTGGAATAGGTGTTTTGGGCCTTTTGTCATTAGGCTCTAGTTGTTCCTTTAATAAAATAAATAACTTTTAAGCCCAATAGTAATAATATCAAAATATTTGGACTAAGGGCTTCACACGGGTCTCCTTGGGCTTGCATAGTGCTGAAATGCTCTATAGGGGCCCAAATGACTTATTTAATATCAAATGGGGTAATTTTGTGGGCTGGGCTTAATGGGTCAATCTAGAACCATTTCACTCAGTCCCAATTAATTATTGGGGGCTTGTTCAGGTATGGATTTAAAAAATGGACATGTACAGCTACTATACTATGATTTCCAAGGGGGTCATTGTAATTCCATCATTACAAAACTAATGTGAATGCTAACGCTATCGTCATTAGAGGGGGTGGCCCAAACTAAACTGTACATAGTCCACGTCTTTTAATAAAGACCAAGAAGTAGATGCCCAATTCCCATCTTTCCTTAACCACGAGGAGAGGAGCACAGACTAACCAATCCAAAACTTTAAGACTTTTGGAGATGGAATTTCGGTTTAAGAAAGCTTAAGTGCAAAGATTTCCAAATCTCGGTTTCAAAGATATTGAAGGGTGAGGAGAATCAAAGAGATTTCTCAACCTTCAAGAATTCTAGAACTTTTGAAGAGGGTGTTTGCTTCACAAAACTTTTCTACTCAAAGCTTTCTTTTTCTCTCTACCAAAATTTTCTCTACACTTGCTAACCCCTTTGCATGAAGCTTTGTATTTATAGAAAAATGAGCAAGAGGAGGTCAATAGGGGCTAGTATGGGTGTTTTCCAGCTCCCTTTGGTCTATAAAAATGGATGGAAAAGCCCTTTGAAGTGTAATTTTTAGGTCTTGGAAGTTGCTAAATTTTTTTGGCAAAAGCTGAAACAGAGTGCCAATTGGTACTCTGATATGGGGACAGATTGCCGCCTTGACACTCTAATCCTGAGCTTAGAATGCCCGACCAGGCCAGAACTCTGATGTACAACCAATTTTCTGTTTTTTCCCACCTTTTCCTTGTTTGTGCATGAAAGTTTTGCACCAGACTAACCAGTATTTCTGGCCATTGCCCTTCCCAAATGGTCTTGGACTCTAGCCAATGTGTCCACATCAAGTATGTGGGGATGAGAGCAACCACTGATATGCAAGCTTGACTTTGTGTGGCAATGAGATGCATGCATCTTTGTGTGACTAATGAGAAAATTAAACGACGTCAATTAAAGTTAAATTAATGAATGAACCAATCAAAAATAGTTGAGACAAAATTGCAGGTATGCAAGTCTGATTTAATTACCATGCACTTGAAGCATTACAAAGTGTAAAAACTTCGATTGACGATAACTTTTTCGATTGTGGTCCGATTTAAGCGAATGACTTGTCATTTTGATCGTGTTGATATAATGACTCGTTTAAATGCATTTATTTGTCAATTGAAAGTCTGTAACAAAATGGGACTGAAAACCCTAAAAAGGCATGGATGTCTTTGGTTTAATTTTAAGTCGGGAAGCCCTAATTCATGTTAGAATTGAAATGTAGGTGGAAAAATGGGATGTCTACAACTTAATATCTTATTTCTTAGTTAGCTATTTTTGCTACAGTACTTTTCGAAAATTTATTTATTTTTTATTTTTTACGATAATTTCAGTAAAAGCCAAATAAGCTACATCCAAATGGACACTTTTTGATGACATAATTCACCACTTGCTCCAAAAACTTAATATGTTAATTTAACCATTTAACTATTTATTTTTTTATTTTTTTAACGTGGTGTCCGAGGTTTCTCCCTGACTAACCCCCCGTCCCATACAAACTGGGTATTTATTGGGCCCAATGACCTTGGGGGTGACCCCAAGGGGATCTATTGTCATGGGGATTCGAACATATAACTTAAACTTTTTCAAGTGCATATTACAACTCATTCTATAACATTTTGAAACACACATTTTAAGGTCTACTCTAGATTAGAATTTATCGCTCTAATGATTATACCACAGGAAGCATTTTACTTCAACGTGTAAATGATATGTTCCATTACCTTTTGATTGTTAAATGCAATTAGGATTTTATATGATTAATTGGCATATTATTAACTAGTACATGAGGGGCATATTATTTAATTAAAAAGTTATGTTAGAAAGATTTCAATTGTTCAAGATTGTTAGAGATATATTGGCCCATGAAGCCTGAACCTAGTGTAGGTCCATGTACTTGTAGAACAAGCAAACTCAATCCTAGTTAGTCTAGACCTAGTATAGGTTTATTTAGTATATAAACCATACATTAGGTCCATTATAACACATGAAAGAAATTATATACATGTAATCGTCAAGGGCTTTCCATCGTGGGCATAAATCCTAATGACCAAACCATGTTAAACTTTTTGTTTCCTGATCGGCCTCCAAAACGTCGTTCTTTAATGGAGACTAATCAAATTTGATATGAATGAATATGTGTGTGGATGTGTAAGGTAAAATGGTAATATATATGGTAAGGTGTGTTGTCGTACCACAGAGAGAGGGGTTTCAAAATAAACACGTAACACTAGAAATTAAATC
Organism: Fagus sylvatica; assembly: GCA_907173295.1. Classification (NCBI taxonomy): domain Eukaryota; kingdom Viridiplantae; phylum Streptophyta; class Magnoliopsida; order Fagales; family Fagaceae; genus Fagus; species Fagus sylvatica. The sequence continues at coordinate 3,223,184 of OU015767.1, read as the reverse complement.
AAGAAAATGTTTTAGTTGTTTTGAAAACTCACAATTTAAATAAGTAAAGAAACTCAAATCTAAAAATTACTAGGGCTTTGGGTTCCTCCTTTTTAGTAAAATAACTTAATTCATTTAAATCCATAGAATTACACAATTGGGGGTTTCACATCCCAAACCCTCAATTGGAATATTTGCAATAAAAAACAGTTTTAATAAAATCTAAATTAGAAATACTATTCGATTGTTCATTGATTTAAACACATAATAAATAACTACATTGGAAAAACCTAAAATTGACACTCTCACAGTGTAGTAAAAAGTAATGTCCAATGAAATTAAGAGCTCTTAGATTTAATGGAACTAAAATCTTTACTTAACTATGAGAAAAACATGATTAAACTCATGAAAAAATTCAAATCATAAAACCACAAATAATAAGAAGATGAGAACAATCAAATAATAAATCTTTAAACATTGAAATTCAAAATGAATTTAAAAGAAATTAGTTTACCTTACAAATTTGGGTTCCCCCTTAGCCCAAGCTAAAAGTTTAACCAATTATGGCCAAGAAATTACAAAAAGAAAACTAGAGAAATAAATGCTAGAGAGAAAAACTAGAGAGAAAAATAGGAAAAACTCTGATGAGAACTGACTGCTCCCAGGCAGCAAGCTCTCAGGCCGTAGCCCTCAAGGCCTTCTCTCCCTGGTTCTTCTTCTCTTAGCTCTCCCCCCCGTTGGTCTTCTCTTCTTTTTTTTTACAATATATAACCCCCTATTTTTAGACTACCTTGTTTTTCCTTTATTTTTTTGTTTCTTTTTGTTTCTTTCCAGCACGAGCTGCTGCCGCCCACTCTATCTTTCCTTTATTTTTGTTTCTTTTTGTTTCTTTCTAGCATAGTTGCTGCCGCCCAGCTATCTTTCTTCTTTCTTCTTGTTTCTTTTTGTTTCTTTCCAGCATAGCTGCTGCCGCCCAGCTATCTTTCTTCTTTGTTCAAGACTCTGTTCCACGTGAGCTCATTAAAGTTCTTTTGAAGCCACAATCCGGTGTGATGCGGCTTGAAAGAAAGGATAAGCTTTTGGGCCTTGTCGGCTTTAGTGGGCTTGTGGCCTTTAATTTATTTTCAAATATTTATTTGCACCTAAAAGATAACATAAAATTTAGACTTTATAAAATCAATATAATGCATATAAATAAATTATTTTTATACAACACAATAAAACAAAATAAATGCAATGATTTGCATACAACTAAAAATAAAATGCAAAATAATTCTATTAAAAACGTTAGAAAATGGACTTAATAAGTCATATTTCATTTCCACTCGTTATTGTATCTTCCATTCACTCAATCACTCAACAATTTTAACATAATATTAGAGCCTAGTCTCTAGTTATCTTTTATTTTCACAGCCGATGCCGACGTCATAATTGCCATTACTGTCGCTATCGTAATTGCCATTATTGTCACTGCTGTAATTTCCATTACTGTTGCCGCAACATTCCTTTTGCTATGTGAGCAAAAAAACTCTTTGACTACACAGATCAGAGGCAGAGGAGCTCAAATTCGCATAGAGATGCCACCGGTTATTCGAGAGATTTTTTAGTTTGGGTTGTTCAACATCACCGCATGACAAACATGGTCCAGTTGATGCCACGGTTTATGGACACACTTTTGTAGTATGCGTTTTTAGACTAGTCATATAATTCATTCAAGACCTCTCAAACTCAAAGTTATACCTTAAGTTTAAGGGAGAGGGGGAGGGAGGTGTGTTAGAGCTAAATTGGCCTATGAGGCCCAAACCTAGTGTAGGCTCATGTATTTGTGCTCCTCAAAGTTCCAATACCATGTGTGTTTTCTCACTTTAGGGAATTAGCATGTTTTGTTTTTTCTGCCCAAGATGATGGTTCAGATTTTTTATTTTTTTTATTTATTTATATTTTGCGGGGCAACAAGTGAAACAGATGTCAAACTTGCAGGCAGCAGGTTAAAATTTAGCCAAACTTCTCTGGCTTTTTAGCCCATTCAAAAGCTGAAGAGAATAAAACAAGCCGATATATATATATATATATATATATATATATATATATATGGTATACTTGGCTTTCAATTGAAGTTATCAGAAATTGTTTACGGGCTGATGATAGAGCCTACTAGATAAAATAAGCAATTGAATAAATTTGCTCTTTTTCAGTATTAGCCTTGTTAGTGCATACTTTGGGGTTTCTTCATTCTCCACTGTCCTTTCAGTGAGAAGCTGATTAGTGTGTGAATGAGACGGATTAGGAATAAAACTCTACAAAATGTGCATTGGAAAAGTTTACCACAAACCCAAGATTTGATAGAACAAGAAAAGAAAAAAGGGAAAAAATCTCTAACAATTGGAAAAGAAGAGAAGGAAACAATGTACAGTCATGATATTTTGTACATAAATTGGACTTACTGATGGAGGATTTTCCTAGTCCTGTGCTCCAAATAAGGCTCACATCCCATCCTCACAACTGAAGCTCATGTTCTATCCCCATACAAAAAATACATTCTATATATATATATCTCACTAGTTTTTCCCCCTGAAACATGTCTGTCCTGGTGAAATATATCGCAGGATTTTCATTCTACTTTCTTCTTGATTCAAATTTATGCCTGCGCGCCATTAAATCTTCATCTAGTTTTTCTCCTTTCATGTCCATCTCAACAGTCAAAACCAAGATACATGTACTAACAACAAACATCTAAAATAATCCCTTCCAACTAATCTGATAAGAAAACAATAATAGCTAGAATGGTGGCCTAGGTGCATTGCCACTCCAATTACCAAATGCATCACCACCTGCAGGGAGGGCTGTATAATTTCCCAAATTATAAAAAGGAACACCACCACCACCACCACCACTGCTGCCACCGCTTCCACAATCACCCAATTGGCCGGTCATTCCTGAAGTTTGTGAGGCTGTAGGCTGTACCTGCACCGGTGACTCTTCCTCCTCCAATGGTAACCTATCATATACTGCATTTGCAAATGATGCAACCATCAAAACCACAGAACCTGAAGCTATCAAAGGTGACACCACGTTCCCACCTACAACTTGTCCCTGCCCACCTGCCAAAAAAATTGTTAGGCCACCAGCTCCCGGTGGAGCTGGTGGTGGCAAAGCTGTCCCAGTCAGGGACAAAATCTCAAACCGGCCTTGTAATGTTACAACAGTACTCCCAGCTGGTGTTGCTGGCTGGCGCAATGTTACATTGGTGACAGCCCCGCTGCCAGTGAGGACACAAACTCCACGGCCACGACGCAAGGCGTAGTTTGACACTGACTCAACTATGTCTGAACCCGCAGAGACTTCCAGTACATGGGATTTCAGTGCATTAGGGCTGTCCCGTGTAATGATTATTGGTGGTTTGGGCTTGTTCTTGGAACCGGGAGGACGACCACGAGGCCTACGACTGGAGGTTGCTCCTGAACTTGTAGTGGGGACATCAGGGTCCATACTTGTTCTTTGCTCTTTCTCCAAATTGAGTTGGAGCTCTGGTCCCGGGAGCTGGTGGACATAGCGAGAACCTGGGCCTGCTGCTTCTAAGCCACTCATTTGCTATATCTATTCCTCTCTTACACAATCTCACCACTTATATATCTGCTAATTCTACGATGAAAAGGAAATCGAGGATGTGATTACGATAGTACATGATTATCTATATTAAGATGAAGAAGATAAAACTCTGAAAACTGTTTCTAAACTGTTTCAAAGATTGAAGATTAATTTTTGACCCCAAACCCAAAACTAGAATTAGAAGAACTATTTTAGTCAAACCCAAGTGAAACAAAGCAAGGAAAAAAAAAAGAAGAAGAGGGTCAAGATTCAGATCTCGTAAGCTAATTAGATATGCACAAAAAAAAAGGCGTTGAATTCTTAGAAATCCATAGTAGTAGTGTAGTACTAGTAGCTAGGTACATTTTGCATTCATGAAGTTTCCCCTGCCCAGCTGCTTCAGATCTTTGCAGGAACGAAGCAACTAGGAAAGGTACCTAGCTACAAAACCAAGATGGCGAAACCAGTTTGTTTAACAAGGATATGTATATAATATTATATTCATGAAAAATTGTATTATTACATACTTAGAATTAAGTAAACTTATATCCTATGCTTTTGAATGCCTGAAAGTGAAAATAAATGAATTCAAAGCGAGGAGTTTGAGGAAACGAGTTGTTGGAAAGCTGAGAGAGAAGCTTTTCTTTTTCTTTTTTAAGTGAAACACATTCGTTTTTTTTTTTTCTTTTATATTAAAATAAAGAAACAAATAAATAAAGCAACATGCATATGCTTTCGTGTCTACGAAGGCAAGTAAGACTCTAGGTATAGGGAGACCCGAATCCATGACAGAATGCTTGTGGGGGGTAAAAGGCTACATGAATTATGCTGCCCTAACATGTAATATATAGTAGACACTTCTTCCCAGAAAAAGATTGGATGCTCATGAATTTTGCTTCGTAAAGGGTAAAAGGCAACATGCAGGAACAACTTGGAACTCCATGGCTCACCCTTTTATTTCTATGCCGCCTGAGCCTGACACTATCACCATTTACAAATTGGAATTGTAGACCTACTATCTGCTTAAAATCTAACTTTATGTTCTTATATATATTTAAGTGCAAATGGTATGATTAGTTAAGTATATGGTAGTGTATGCATTTCAAACACTTAATTAGCCGCTTTTTCGTTTCTTTAAATCCAAATTAATTAGGAAAAATTTCCTTCATTGGTTTGCATTTTTTCTTGGACATTCTTTGATATCTGAAAATGTTAGGGCCTAGCATTTGGAATGAATGAAACTTTTCTTAATTAAGATATGGAAAATTGTTTATGGATACTTATATATGAAATGTATAAAAAATTGTAGATAATAATGTTCCAAAATGATGTGTGGTATTGAAATTATTGATGTGAATGTCAAGAAATTGTGGAGATCAAGTCAAATCTGATGGTGGTGCCGTGGAGGAGATCAAGAGATCACTATCATATTTGGTGGAGATCAAGTCAAATCTGACGAGATCTTATCAAATTTGATGGAGATCTCACCATATTTGGGCGGAGATCAACGAGGGGAGGAGATTTGGGTCTATGTAGTATTGTACGCCTCTGAAAGGGGCATAAAACAATTTACACATTGTGAGCATCCATTTTCCAATCAATCCGAAATTGATTTTAGTTTGACTAATATTTTTAGTTTAGTCAAACACTTAAAACTGGGGAAAACGTTTCCCGTTGAAAGAAATGCCACTTTAATTGGCAAGGTTTCTTATCATGGTTTTATTTTATTTTATTTTTTAAAATTCTTAATCACAAATTGCTCATTCCCTTTATCTTATTTACGAGTCTCATGAAGGTCATTTCCTTTTTTTACCTCCACGCTATTTCGGCATCCAATTTAATAACTCCCCTTTGTGTCGATTTATTTTTAAAACCACATATTCTAACCATACGGACTACTGAGACAAATCTTACTTTTGAAAAGTGCTAATTTATGTATACATGAAATCCTTTTTCTGGTTGGTCCAGTTCTAAAGATGGGAGTCACATGCTGTGCAATATGGATGGGTCTCCTCGAAGAGAATTAACAAAATAATTCAGCAAAAAATAAATAAATAACGAGAAAACAATTCTAAATTTGCACCACCACCTTTCTTGAGCCACCCAAAAAGTATAGCATCACTTTGGTATTTTATATTCATATAAAAACTTAGAATAGTACTTTTAGTAGTTAAGTGGTGGCATATCTTTCATACTTTATAGAAAACAATTATTACAAATGAGTTTAATCTAACCCTGGTATTGAGCTCACCTTTAATTTAGTTCTATTTCCCCTCTATTATCTTCCTTTGCTTTCAGTTTCTTTCTCCATCCTAGACAAACTACAATGCATCCTACTGTAGAATTAAAAGTGGTGATATACATGTACACTACAGAGTATCTCAGCTGTACAAATGTGCGACTCCCTTCCAATCTATATATAAACAAGACGAATTCATTGTATTTTCTTTTGGATATGCATTGAGCTGGCTAGGAGTTGCCAAATACAATTTTGATATTTAAGTTGGTGAAAACCTGGATGGAATAGCTCACATTATAAGGATGGGAATGGTGCCATCTAATCTTCTTTTTCTTCTTCCTATAATGAATGAATGATAACTTCAACTAAAAGAATGTTTTCACCAGGTGGAAATTGTAATATTGGGCCACAGAGCTGATGATGACAAGGTTCTCTACCACTAATTATTTAAATAAACTATAGCCAATTTATTATTGAAGATTTCTAAGAGGATTCTCAATGGGTTAGGCAAACGTCGATTCTAACTCAAATATGACTAATACATCCCAAAAATGAAACTCATCCGATTAGCAACTCATTAGGCAAAATAGATTTTTGCTATAATGCTTCTCTATTTTTAGAGAACATTGTAGCTAAGGAATTTCAATGTTTTAGTCTTTTCTTGTCATTCTCTCTCCATACCTGAGTCTCTCTCTCTCTCTCTCTCTCTTCTTCCTCACAAAGTTGTGGATCAAGATCCTCTAGAGTTCCTAGGGTACTCTACCACATAGAGTTCTCTAAATCCTAACATTTCTTTTTATAATAAATGGTTCAGATTATGCCACGTCATCATTCCACTAACAAAATCCTTAAAATATTGGTTTTTACTTTTTATTACTTAACGTTTTAAGTGATAAAAAGTCCATATCCAAGCAAACAGCCCTAAAATAGGGTACTCTACCACATAGAATTCTCTAAATCATAATCTTTCTTTTTATAATAAATGGTTCAGATTATGCCACATCATCATTCCACTAACAAAATCCCTAAAAAATTGGTTTTTACTTTTTATCACTTAACGTGTTAATACTTATCCATTAACATCAATATTTTAGGGATTTTGTTAGTGGAATGATGATGTGGCATAATCTGAACTATTTATTATAAAAAGAAATGTTAGGATTTAGAGAACTCTATGTGGTAGAGTACCTTAGGAACTCTAGAGGATCCTGATCCCAAAATTGCTCTCTCACACACAAGAGCCACCACTATAGAAGCTGGGATTGTCGCACTCCATCGCAAAGCCCAGCTTGTGTCGTCACGAGCTCACTTAAGGCTTTGCTTCTTGTCGCCCATATCCAAGCAAACAGCCCCAATCTCACATGGCCAACCACCGAGATCAAAGACAATCATCATGGTGGTGATCAAAGGTGACAACCCAGCTTGGCTTTAACTGCGATGAGTTGGGTTTTTAGTTGTGGTTTTGTAGCATGCTCAAGCGGGTGAGGTTGTGACACAAGAAACAATGGCAAACGAGTTGCCAATGTGATATTGGGATTGCGACTTGTTACGGGTTCCGCTAGTTAAGGATGGAGACTTAACAAATCATGATGAATTTGGGTGCCTGAGACGGTGATGGGTTTGATTGGAAATTTGGAACCAGTGGCTATTGAGGTTTTTTTTTTTTTTTTTTTTTTTTTTTTTTTTGTGGGTTAGATGGCCGAGTTCACAATGGTTTGGGGTTTGTTAGGGTAGAGGCTTGGAGTTTGTTATGGCCGAGTTTGCAACTGGTTGGGTCAGAAAAGGAATGCGGGTGGTGAGGGTGGCAGTGTTGTACAAGGGAGGGTAGCGGGGGTCATGGTGGTAGAAGGGAAAATGAATTAGTTTGGTCCTTAAATATATGCTACTTGATGTTTTGGAGGATATAATAAAAATTAAATGAAGAAATAATATTTTAATGAAATAGAGTTGAGAATAGAGAATCAAATGTAGGGTGTTTCGTAAAGTGGTTAGTTAAAATAGAAAAAGGTTGTGTCTTAAGCCAAATTTTAGCTCGAAATTTGGCTAAGCCATTGGGAATACTCATTTTAAGCAAGGTTAGTGAAAATAAAGAGAAGAGAGAAAGAAATAAATACTAGATTTGCGTGGTTCCAAAGTGTCAACATCGATGGAAGCAAATGATTGAGAATTCCACTACATGAAAATAAGGGTTTACAACGTATTTATACTGCCCAAGAAAACCTAACTTGGTACATTGAACTTTTCAGTATATCTTTAACCATAAAATGCAACAATATTGCCAACTACCATATGAACAATAACAACCAAGGTGAGTGATCACTCCTATTGGTTGTGCTTGAACTCCATCTTGTTCTTTTCAGAAGGTGTAGACACCCCATTTTACCATCTACATTTTATTCATAACATGCATGGGTGCTTTACGAACTAAAAATCCAAAAGTGGGTCCCGACACGAAAATCCATGCACATTTAGGGTTTTTGGTCCCAATTTGTTCCAAGCATCTGATTGACATAAAAATGCATTGAAACGAGTCGTTAGGTCAACAAGATCACAACGACACTACTTGCACTCAATTTGGATTTAGGGTGTTTCGGAACGGAAATTTGCGTATTTCTAAGGTAATAACTTAAGGGTCATTGGTTCTACACATGGGGGATGCGCTTTGGGGATGGTAAATCCGTTGAGGGCTGGGCCCAAGAAACGATAAGTCCAGACCAAGGACAAAGCCTTGAGAGTTGCAAAGCCCAAAGAGGACAATATTGAGTAGTGCGTTGAATGGTATCAGAGCTAGGGACGTTACACTGTGATTTTCCAACATAGTGTCGGCAGGCATTGTGTTCCTAGACCACTTTTTGCACATTTTTGTCTTTTTCAACACAGGACAAACCATGGGCTGGCATGCAAGTTTGGCAACCTGTGGGGGGCAAGAAATTAGCCCCACTTACCCCCCATTGACCCATTCACACCTTCTTCTTCTATAAATACAACATCAAGCCTCCATATAAGAGGTTAGGAAGTGAGAAAGAAATTCAAGAGAGAAATAGAGATAGTTTGCTAGAGAGTTTAGATAGAAAATTTTTGTAAAGCAAACGCCTCCTCTTCAAGATTTTAAAGCTCTTGAAGGTTGAGAAATCTTGTAGATTAAACTAACCCTTCATTATCTTTGAAATCAAGACTAGGAAATCTTTGCACTTTAATCTTCTTGAATCAAGATTCCATCTCTAAAAGTATCAAAGCTTTTGAAGGTTGATAATCACTTTGATTTATTCACCCTTCATCATCTTTGTAACTTAGGTTTTGGAATCATTTATTTACTAACCCATACATACACAAACACATTTTTTAGAGTCTTAAATTACAAACTTACAACCAAACAAGTTGTGAAGCAAATATTGACTTTTAATTTTGTTTTGCATGCGGGTTAATTCTCTAACCGTTATACTTTAATTTTTGTGTGCTTACATTATGCTTTAATTTATTGTGCTTAAATTATGTTTTAATTTCTTGTGTTTATATTTACAAGTTCACTATGATTATGTGTTTAAGCTTACAACTGTAACATGAACATCATATTGCAACCAACATAATAACAACACGGACAATTAAAATTAATTTGTTTGCACAACATACACATACATGAATTGACATTACAATATGCTTTGCCATTTTTAATATAAGAGGACCGATATAAATCGGGCAAAATGAGGTATCTAATACCTTCCCATTTTGTAACCAAGTCTCCGAACCAAAACCTTGGTTTGCATACATAGTACCTTACAACAACATTTGATTTCCTTTTTGCATAAATTGTAACTAGTAGGTTTATACAATATTATTTTCTTAGATTGTGTTCTAGGAGAATTTTATTTGTAACATTTACATACAAATTTCATTTAGCAATTGTACAAATTCTAAAATAGAATAAAAGTGGATTTACACTCTTGTCTTTGGAATTTCTTAATTTGTCATATAAAATAAATTAAGTGGCAACTCCACAAACAACATGTCACATCGACCTTCAATCTCGACAACCGATTAGAACATTAACGTTTTCATCCCTTAATTTGAGACACGCTGCCAATTTAATTTCCAAACCGCAACCAAAATCACTTGAAACTAATCGAGGAGTTTTCGCTTCGGGTTTGAGAAACGGGGCGAGGTTCTCACAAAAGGTGGCTTGAATATCAAGCCTATTAAATGTATGGCATGAGTGGTTTTGAATTGTTGGGTATATATGTGTGAGTGGAAGTCTCACATGAAGAAAGAGTGAAGATTTTGAGGAATTAATATAACATAATTGGGCCTAAACCTATAGGCTTAAGTTTTTGAGTAAAGTGTATCCCTATATGTTATATTAATTCCTCATTTAAAGGCTCCCCAAGGTGTTATCTTCACAACAAATGGTATTAGAGCCCATGGTGGTATGCGGCAAGGTGGCAAGGTTATGAAAGTTCCTTTCGCAGATGGAGCAGGAACATAGTCCCTTTCGCAGTTGGAGTAGCGACAAGGTCGGTGCGTGTACTTGGAGCCCACACAAGTATACATCACACAAGGAAAGTCCAATAAAACCCACACAACGATCTTGTAAAAAGACCCAACAAATAGAGTTGCCAATGGTGCTAGATCAAAGAAAGAAGAATGACGAGTGCAAGGTTCCCATGGCTATAGACGTATAGGGTTCCCATTAATAAGAGTGCAGGGATGACACATCTTCATGGATGGTGTACGAGAGGCCTATGAATGATGCACATGAAAAAGAAAAAAGCCCATAGGCAAGGGGGAGCTAGTAGGTTAGAGAGGGGGGAGCTAATTGGACTTATTCGTGGCCCAAGAAAAGAGGCAGCACTTCTCGCCATCAATTCTACAATTCTTCAGGGTCTCAATTATGTCCAATTTGAGGGAGACGCTAATTCTGTTATTGACTTCCTAAATGTTGTGTCCCAGGTCCCTCAATGGATTGGCACACAACATTGCTTGTTAGGTCTATTTTTGCTCTGCTTAGGGGCCCCATCCCATCTTCTCTATCCCTTCTTGAAAATGTTGTTGAGGATATAAATGGACAAATTCCCCTTGGCCCCCTTTTGTGTTTCCTTTGTTTTATCTTCAATAAAATTATCATTATCTACTAAAATAAATAAATAATAATAATGGCCCACACTATAGATGGGAAAATTATTCCTCTTAATGGTTTCAAGTAGTTCATTTAAATCAAAATCATGTTTTACTACAGACCATATATGTGTCTCTAAAGTGCCTTGCTTTCTAGATCCAAAAAAAAATAGTGCCTTGCTTTCTATAACAAAGTTGCAAGTCGGCTCATCTATATAGCAATATCAATCCCCATCCAAGTGCTTCTATGTGATATATGATTTGAAGCAACTCGTAGCAATTTTCACATGACAGCTCTACTTTTCGTTCAGATACATATAGAAGTTGTGAGTTGTGACTAACCTTAAGTAATAACAGAATATAAATTTCGCACAAACAACAATTCAATAAAAATTTTACGTAGTCCACATCTCTGTGATATATGTACTATATAACCAGCAGATTAGGTATTACGGCTTACAGATAAATCAACCTATATTATGCAATTATTCTAATCATACCGAAAACAAAATTGATGTTCAAAAACCTGACACTTGCTTAAGAATTCTATATAATTTTTACCAGTATTCCTAGGATTTGATAGTTTGTACTCAAGGCATTAGAATGGTGAGAGGTAGGCCAAAAAGGGAAATTAAAAAGAAGACAAGTCTAAGAAGATATTAGCCCCTAATCCTAGAATTCACTAAGTTGAGGTCAGATGGATAATGAGAACAAGCTAGACCAGAGACAGCCATATTCAATTCGAGACAAGGTAAATGCTATTTTTGAAACTCCATTTAGAGGCCAATAAATCTAGGGGCACAAGAATGAAATATTGACTAATCTGTAAGCTGCAAAGTCCATGTCAGGCGTGAAACACAAATGTTTACTTTACATGTAGATGAAGTTCACAACTTCTTTAGGTCCCATGACAAAGTTTTGAGTTTGGAGTTTGGCAGGAAACTGCATGATCTGTAAACTGTGAATGAGATCTAGGTGTAAAACTTTGACTGGCTTCGCGCAGTGATTGACCAGAAAACTAATTCTGGGTCATAAAAGGGTTTGGAGTTTTGACAGTGACCATTCCATCATATTGAATGGAATCTTAACTAACAAAAACCTTTTCTCTATAGATTGCAACTCATCAGTGATCATTGTGCTTTTCGCAATTCCATTACACGTTGGGACTTGGGAGTATAGATGCAGAGATGTTTCCTAATGTATGTTCACATCTGCTTAATTTATTAATACTCAGAACGTGAAAATCTTAACATTATAATATAATATTTTATATATATATATATATATATATATATATATATATATATATATATATATATATATATTGTGTGTTTCCTATTTTGTTGTCTAAATATATAAAATTGGGTAAAATGAATCACTCTAAGGTTTGAGCTAATAACAAAATCTATCAAGATATTTCCGAAAATATCCAATTTTTTTCAAAAGGTCTTAATTGTTCTTGTCATTAGCTTAAACTTCATGATATGGTTTCTGTAATTTACCCTATAAAATTTTATGAATTAATTATTATTATTATTTTATTATAATATTATTATTATTATTATTATTATTATTATTATTATGTTTGTATATAGAACTATATATTCTAACATTAGGCATTTATTATGATTGTGTTTGTATGTGGAATAATATATTTTACCTTTTAAAGAATATATGAGGTGTTAAGATGTTTAATAAAAAATAAATGATATGTAAAATTGTGGATGAGTTAACAAAAAGTCAAATATCATTAGTTTAAAATATTATATTATATAGATAGATTATTTATATCACTAGTCATTGCTTGTCACTAAGAGCATTCTCATCAACCCAATCAAACTGTATATTCAGCAAAATTAAAAGCTAAAACCCACAAAACACTCCAACATCAGACTAGTCATCGTTAAATTTTTTTTTTTTTTTTTCTCACTTTTCTACAGTACTCGCCCAAGATCACAAGCTACTGCTCAAACAAACCAAAACATATTCATTTTATACTCGGTTTCACTCTCCTCAAGCCATTTTCACCTCTCTCTTGCAAGCTCGCAACTCGCTGGTCATCCACTAACGGTGCAGATCTTCATCAACAAGAGGAAAGGCAAAGTAAATGGCGCTAATCGACATCCATTTTGACCGATCTGCACCTTGCCTCGTCGATGTTCATCATTGCTGTTTGAAGCCCTTTGTCGCTAATTAAAGCCCACGTAATCGACCTCGCCTTCAAACGATCGATGTTGCTGTGATTGTGGGTCACATGTATTGTTTGAACAAAACAAATTTGTATTAATTAAATTACTAACAGTTTTATTCAAACTATAATTTAATTAATTATCTAACTTCTTTAAATCAAAAGGGTGTGTTTGGTCCAAATTATACCTTAATGACAGACTTTTTTCGATCCAGAATAGTAAACACTTACTGATTGAATCTCAATTTAACACAATAATTAAAACAGAATGTCTCTAAGTAAAATCTGATCACAGATTTACTATCCTCGAGATGAAATCTGCAGTATTAAGAATAAAATAAACTTGAAAATAATAAGGATATACACAAGAATAAACCAAAATATATGTATTATATTGTAATTGAATACAAACACTTCGAGTGTGAATAGGAACAACAGAAACTTATAATGGAGAAGTCTCCTGTTACTCGCAAGAACTCGAACTGTGGAAATCAACACGTAATAGATCTAAAAACACACTTGAATACAATTTAGAATACTCGAACACACTCTAGAACACTCGAACACACTTTTAGAACACTTGAACATACTTTAGAACATACTTGTACACACTTTGAATCACAAATGAACTCTTGAACTCTGGAAAATGCACGGGGACTTGTAACTGTCCTCTTTTCTTCTTTTTCATACCTTCCTCAAGTAGCAGTTTCTTCAATTGGACAATTATCTTCTATTTCAAATTTCAAATCTTCATGAGTCTAGTTCATGGCAGAAAGATAACCTTCAAGGAAATGATTACATTTGTCTCGCAATCACACAAATCACAAATAAACTATTGTACATGCCCATTTTTTGAATCCATGTCTGAACGGGCCCCCAATAATTAATTGGGCTTAATTGAAATAATTCCAAAAGTAACCCATTAAGCCCAGCACACAAAATTGTCTTATTTGGTGTCTCATAAACCATTTGGGCCTATTATAAGGCATTTCAGCACTGTTCAAGCCCAAAATGACCCATGTGAAGCCTTTTAACTCAAATACATCAATATTCCTATTATTGGGCGTAAGTGCTATTTGTTTTGTTAAAGAGACAACTGGAGCCCAATAACAAACAACCCAAAATTCCTATTTAGCTCTGGACAGCCTGTCTGTGGGCCCCAAAGACCAGAATGACCAACTGTCCACTTAGTGGCTCAAGATCTGCTGCTAGTGGGACCCACGGCAGCTCATCTTTCACCACAGTAGAGGAAAACAGTGTTCTCCTACCCTCTACATGCACCAGAGGCAGCCCGCTCCTCCTTCCTCGGGTCTCTTCAAGTCGCTCTACCATCACCAGCTTACCATAGCTCTCTATCTCACCAGAAATCATGGATCTCGACACTATGCTTACAACAAACCTTTGAGCAACAACCCTATAGACCATTGGGTATAACTAAAACACATGGGGACTTGGAAAACAAAGTGTGAACCCACAACCTATGCCCATTTCAAGTCCGAAAAGGACTCAGAGAGTAGCCCCACGGCCCAGAACTGTGAGGGTACTATCCCCCCCTGTTGTTGAGACTTTAGGAGTGTGGTTTGGAGGAGGGGAGTGAGTCCCAAGGTCTTGGTAACCACCAATCAGCTGGCACTGAGTCTGCTGGGAGACATGGTGGCTAGCTTGTGGGAACCAAAGTTCATAGAGCATGCATGACACAACCCTTCACTAAAACCAACCAATCAAGCATTTAATGCCTCTAGTCAACCATTTCAAAGGCAGAAGAAGCCTTGTCCCGAAATTAAAGAGAATTCATGCTATTTCCATTTATGGAATAGTTTCAAACTCACCCCTAGAAAAAATACCATTTATGGTTATGTTTTGAAGTCTATTGGCTTAAGAGGAAATCAGAAGTATCAACTTAAGCCACCCTAATGATAAAGGGCCTGATTGCATCCTTAATCATCATCAACATAATTAGCTCAAGAACAAGAGAAATACTTTTTCTAAGAAAAAGGCTAATTTGTTCATCTCTAGAGCACTCTCTAGTAGAAACCCAAAAATAGGAGTTCTGAGGTTATCTTCAACCTTGAAATTCCAATCCTCATTTAGAAACACAACCCCACTTGAAAAACTAAGATTCAAGCTTAACCCCCAAACATCTGCTGCGAAACTGCCTTGCAACAAATGTCTGGGCTCTCTTTTCTCTCAAGAAACCCCCGTAGCAGATGTCTGGGCTCAAACCCTAGAACGTCTTGATCGTTACACCTTCCCACCACTAAACTAGCTCCATAAAAAGCTCAAACACTTCATCCCCTCACCTTCATGCATGTCTCATAGGATTGACTCTCTCTCACAAAGTCAACTATTTTTAGTCTCAACAAGTTAGTTATTATTAACTATTTGCTTTACAGCAAATGTTAGCAGGAAAGTGAGAAATGCATATTTTCACAAGTCTTGATTAAAGTTGTTATGTTCCAAGTCTGATCCAGTTGTGGAATAGTGAAAGGCCTTATTCAATAATTGTTCTTTGGGCTTTTATTAATAATATTGTTTCATTAAGCCTTCTCGGTCACTGTTCTTGTCTATTTGGGCTTTAATAACTTTGGCCTTCAATTATGTACGAAAGCTGCCCTCATTTGCCCTTGGGCCTGCTTTTGGGCTTTTGGTTGAATTTTGGGTTCGACTCCTTTTCCTTTCAAAGCTTAACCCACGTCATCATCGATCTCGGTGCGACACGTGGCACTAGCACAAAAACACCATTCACAACTGTTACTTGGCAGTTTCTTAAGATAAAACTGCTAATAACTATTTCTCAAATAAGAACACAATACCTTGAGATGACCTCGGGTCCATAATTTGGGCTTTCTGTTCATAGCAAAATAAACCAACCAATTGGGCTTTATTTGGGCTTAAGTAGTAATCTCAACTTAGTAAATAATTTATTCAAGCCCAAGTCCATTTGGGTTAAAAATTAGGTCAAATTACACATATCACCCTTTTATGTTTGGTCAAGGTTCAATTTAGTCCTTTAAGTTTTGACCTGTTTCAATTCAGTCCTCTAAGTTTCATTCTGTTTCAATTGACAATTTTCTGTTAAATTTTGTTAACATTGTTAGTTTTTAATTTAGATTTGATTTTTCTGATTTTTTAAATCAAATATTAAAAACGAAATACATAAAACCCAATCAAACAAACACCCAACCGATTGAATTAACCCGATTAAACAAAAAAAAATACCGAAAAATGAGAAAGCAAATCCCCAATTCGTGAAACCCAAAATACTCAGCAACTTTAATCCCTTTTCTTCAATGGTAGGAAACCCTTTTGGATAACATCTTCAGGGTGAAGTCTGGTTTCTTTTTCATTGAAGAAAAAACTATATGAGTAATCTGAATGGGGTGGTTTGTCCTTTATATTTTTGCCTAGTGAAGAGGATAATCATTACAAATGCTCAGAGAACCGCATGGACAAATTCAACGCAGGCCAAGATTCTAATATTTGCGGTTCACTTTCATTTTGGCTCTCTTGCTATGCAACTCTCGCCGATCATCACGCCAACTTCGATTCCGGCTCCGTCAAGCCTCCCCAACAGATCTCTTTGTCACACCTCCCCAACATATCCCATTTTTTCTCTTTAATTTCTCTTTCTCACGCCTCCCCAACACAGCAGATTTTTATTTTTGTTAACTTTGTGAAATCTAGGCCTCAAGATTTGAATTCTAATTGTATAGATGTGAATCTCAACTTATGGGTAAAAAAAATTAAAAATTGTTTGGAATTTAGGCTATGGAAGAACACACCCTAGAAATGGTCTAGCAGAATCCATTCAACTTTTTTTTTTTTCTCTTACCGGTCATTGTAGAAATATATCCGGTTTTGGAAAGAAAAAATGAAACAAAATTTCTAGAAAGAAGTTTGGGTTTCACAATTTGGGGATTTGCTTTCTATGATGTTATTTTTTGGTTTTTCTGTGTTTAATCGGTTTGAAACAATCAGGGTGGGTGTTTTTTTAATTGGGTTAACCAAGTTATATTTTTTATTTTAATATTTGATTAAAAATCCAAAAATCAAATTTAAATGAAAAACTAACGGTGTTAACAAAATTTAACGGAGATTTGTTAATTGAAAGAAATAAAACTTAAAAGACTGAATTGAAACGGTCAAAACTTAGAGTACTTAATTGAATTTTGACCAAACATAAAGGGTGTAATATGTAATTTGGCCTAAAAATTATTTAAAGTGCAAACAGGTATGGTTTTGATTGTGGGTGATTTGCAATGATTTGTCAATCAATTTGTGGTTGCCGTTGGTTTTGTGAAGGTGTGGTAGGGTTGTTTTGGCTGATGTTGGCTTGTCCTTGCTATTGATTGAGATTTTTGTTGTTTTCTTGTGGTGGGTCTGAGATCTATTTGGTTGGGTTGTTTCGGCTGTGTTGATATGTTGTTGTTGGTTTAGTCTGCTTGCATGATTAGGCTGTGGTGATGAATTTGGTGCTTGTGGTGATGAATTTGGTGCTGACATTTCGTGTTGGAAGGGAAAGTGGTGAAGGGGAAAGTGCAAAGTGGTGAAAGAATTGTAGTCGTGTGATAAAAGGGGAAGGTGGTGAAGGAATATAAAAAAATTATTTATTTATTTTAGAGAGAGAAATAATGATATAAAAATATAATAGTGAAATAAATAGAGAATGTGAGTTATAAGTTAGTTAAAAAATATAATGAAAATTGCTGTCCTTATACTGTTCTTTAAAAAATATAATGAAAATTGGTGCAATTTGGTGGACGTAATCTTAGTGATAAACCACATAAGTGATTGTTTCGTGTGCTTGTCTCTATTTTTGGCATTTAAGTAATACTAACATACGGAACATGGTTTTATTCCTAACACGCGTTGTGAGTATAGATGCAGAGATGTTTCCTATTGTATGTAAGTGCAATAATCAGGTTTATAAAAATGGGGCCTTCTCTCAAATCAAAAAATAAAAAGGATGAGAAGAGGAAGTAATAGTCAATGGTGGTTGTTGATATTACCATCATATAAATACTGCTTATAGTTGGTGGATGCCAGCTTCTTTGATTCAGTCAACTAGCTAGCCTGCAACCATGACTTATAGTGTTATCTATTTGTTTATTAAACTTGTTGGTCTTTCTTTTGGGCCGTCATTGGCTTGCATTATTCATAATTGTAATTTACCTAAATTCTTAATTTATGTCTGAATCTGGTAGACCAACGTTTTCAGGATCCATCCATATATACGAAATTCCAATATAATTTCAAATGTCAAAGTCTACATTACAGTAAAAAATATTATATTATTTTGGAAATGCTTCTCCAAACTTTACAAATCAACATAATTTATTTATGTTTTTTCAATCCCATTCAACCACGGCTTCTTAACCAAGTGAATTCACGGATCATTATCAAAGTTGTTGGGGGAAATATGTGAACATTATTAGATCATCAAGTTATAATAACAAACATTATGTTACAAGCAAATCTTAATTTTTTTCATAACTTATTGAGGTGATAATTTATGATAGCAGTAACATTATTTATATATAACATCACCACTGACGTCACTATTTTTATACACAAATTGAATTTTATATTTTTGAAAATCATTATGCCACTAGATTTATTGTTGTATTATTAACATCGGGAAAGGTTTGGGTCTAGTGCACAGGAGCATTGCATCCGTTGAGATGTTACCACGTGTCCAGTTTTATACATTTTTTATACACGTGACAGCATTTCAACAAGTCCAGTGCACAGGTGCACTGGACCCAAGCTGTTCCCATTAACATCACATGGCCTGGGTCTAGAGACTAGATGCAGTTGCAGGGACCAGTACAGAAGCTGGAATCTTGCAGACGCTTCAGGAGGGAACTAGAGAAGTACAACTGTCTATTAGGTCCATATTACCATATACTATACTGCACTCCAGAAGCTATGAAGCCATGTAAAGTGTAAACTATATATATATGTACATTTTTAACTCAAGAAGAGAACAAAAACATATGTACATTAATTTACACTGCTCTATTCTTTTTTCTTTTCTTTTACCCTGTGAGCAAGACATTTACATTCAAATGCCATCAGCGCAGTGAAACTTTATTGGGAAACCGGGTAGTTTTCACAAACAAAGCTTTCAGGTAGATAAACACACAGTTTATGCAAAAATTATGTCTTATGAATACTTAAATTACCACTTATCCTAAAAATTTAAGTCATAAAGGAAATGACGAAATTAATCATTATTCTAACAATTTCACATAAATTAAATCGGGTTTCGGAGATGATTTTCATAGAACCTGGGTTTAAGAGTCGAGGGAAACACTAAATAAATTGGGTTACATAATCAGATGATGATGATAGACACAACAGTGACCTTGAGCGAAAGAGAAACAAAAGAAATAAACAAACCAAAGAAAACGACATTCATTCACCCCAAATTCTTGGAGAGTGAAGTAGCAACTTTGCTTTCTATGACGTGCAAGTTTCACTGCATTAAAATGGCAAATGAAAAGTCTTCCTCAGCTATCACTCTCATATATATTTTGCCAATTGGCCCAATGTTACAAGAAATTTCAAATTTGATGTGAAACACATTTTTCACTCCTTAATCTTTCTTGATACCAGACGAGGACTCAAGACAATCGAGTTATCACGTGAATCACAGTAACAGCAAACATTAAACCATTAAAATCCCACTTAAATTTTCTGTTCCTTTTTCAATAATTTATGGTGTTGCGGATGAGTTTTAATTAAGTGACATCACCTTCCTTGTAAGTGTTAGGTGGAAAAGGGTAAAGCCGTGTGTTCCAAATTCACTGAGTCGTGTGTAACTTACCAAAATATATATATGTATTATGATGCAAGAAACTCATTTAAAACAGAATGAATATAATCTTAAAAAAAAAGTGAAAAAAAATTGAAGCGATACTAAACCTTTCCATCATATTACACAATTTGCAGGTAATTTGTTACATGCCTTGAAATTGACAAAAAGAAGGGGGCAACAGGATTTAAAAAGAAAAAGAAAAAAAAGAAGAATACAAACAAACAGATTTGCTATGTATTTTATGCTGTTCAATTGTTTTCCAATCGTGTCTCTCCAAGTCTCCATGCCTAATTGACAGTTGAATTGTATCAGAGTTAATTTTGCATGTTCCTGAGGCTTTTGAAGCCTCAAGGTTGGAGTATTCTTACATCTGTTCCCTTAAGAGGAAACATTAGAAACATCTTTGCTCGACCTATTGTACTTCATATGGCTTCTAACAAGCTGCCCTGCTGCCAGAGCAGACATAAGGGAGAGCTCCCCAGCAAGCACAGAACCAGCTACAATTGTGGCCAGAAGCCTTGCGTTTGATCCTGCTGATTCTCTGTTTGCACCCTTCACCCCAAGCAGGTTCAAGCACGCTGACTGAGAAGCAAGCTGGGTACCTCCACCAACCGTACCAACCTACAGAGAAAAGAAAAAAAAAACAATCATATTATTGACCAGCATACTCAAGCACTATTAAGTGATTCCACAAGCTTCTTCTATATGGAAACAATTTTTTTCTCAAAGACGAATGAACTACTTATACTACTTGGAAATCCAAAATTCCTAATATGAGATTGTAAGTAAATAACTGTTTCTGATTTGAAATAAGGTGGGAAATCAGAAATATCTAAACAGATATCTTTTTTTCTCTTAAAAGCTAAGTCTAAAACTTTGACCTTGTTACGGAAATAGTGTGGAAATGAAATGAGAAATTTACCTCTATAGAAGGCATAGTGACAGAGACATGAAGATCCTGTCCATCATTGACAGCTTCCATCATGGTGATACAGTGAGAGCTCTCAACATTCTGTGCTGGGTCTTGGCCGGTGGCTATGTAGACGGCAGAGACAATGTTACTGGCATGTGCGTTGAAGCCACCAAGAGCTCCAGCCATAGCAGAACCAGTAAGGTTCTTAAGCATATTGAGCTCCACCAAGGCCGGTACATTGGTCTTGAGGACCTTCCTCACCACATCACCCTTTATTACACACTCACAAACCACAGACTTGCCACGCCCTTCAATCCAGTTAACCGCAGCAGGCCTTCTTGTCAGAACAGAAATTTCCTGCAAATTAACAAAGTTGAAACAATTCAATAACGGAACAAACAGATCCAAACCCAAAAGCTACAAACTTTACAAAACCAATTTAAACTCACCAGAGATGCCAATGATATCCATATCTGGGAAATCATTTTGGAGAAAATCCAAAACGTTTTGTACACCTTTGGAGATCATGTTCATCCCCATAGCATCACCCGTGCTGCAAGTGAATCTGATGTAGAGATTCTTGCCAGCTAAGTTACACTTAATATTCTGAAGCCTAGCGAATCTGCTGGACCTATTGAAAACAATGGATAAGGTTTCGAAATTGGCTATGTCCTCCAAGAAGAACTTCAATTGTGCAGCCCTTTGAGCTGTGGCGAATCTAACCACAGGAGCTCTGGTCATACCATCCTTCAACAACACACTATTGGCTCCACCAGACAAATGAATAGCTTTACACCCACGGTTCGTGCTAGCCACCAAGCAACCTTCTGTGGTAGCCATGGGAACCGAGTATTCTCTGCCATCAAGCAAAAGTGGACCTGCAATACCCACTGGGATCTGAATATAACCCACAGGCATCTCGCAGCACTGTCCCAATATAGAATCATAATCGAATCCCTCCAAAGGTAACCCACCAAGAGATTTCCCAGTGATTCTCTGAAGAGACTCACGCCTGATCGCTGCGGCTCTCTTGCAATCGCCGAGTTTTGATTCGAGAGAGTAAGACGGTGTTTTTCCGGAGATCACTGATTTGATTATCTCCTCGTCCTCTTCGGTCAAAACCGTGGGAGGAAGAGGAACGATGGGTTCGACTTTGTTAACAGTTGGGATCTGAGGGGGTGAGCAATCGAGGCCAGCACCACAAGGGAGTTTACGAGAATCTTCCTTGAGAACGACATCGTCCAGGTTGTGTGTTTCATCGTCTTCCTCGTTAGCCCACAGATCAGTCGAAGGACGAAGAATAGACTGGACGAAATCGATACCGAAAAAACCGAGAAGGTAGATGAAGGAAGCAACAAAGGCAACGATGGCAACGATCTCAGACAAGTTGAGAACGTGAAGAGGGGTTGAATTACGAATCTTCTCACGCCAGCGAGTGAGCAAAAAGTAAACGACAGAGAAGAATAAAGTGAAGAAAACAGCATTGGTTAGGTAAAGAGGAAGAGGTAAAGCGTCTGAGGCTTTAGGTTCCTTCTCATCATGATGATGAAGACCCACCACCATTTTCATCTGGGGTGTAGCTTTGGTCGATCGCCGGCGGGTATCCATCGAGAAACTGAAATGAAAAACGTGTTTTTTTTTTTTGTTTCTCACCGCCGGCGAAGACAGAGAGTAGTAGTGGTTTGTTTGTAAAAAAAAGGTTGTTGGGTTTGAATGGTTAAGCGAGTGTTTAGGCATATTTATAGGACCAAAAAAGCTGTTGCTGTTTCTCTCATATACGATATACCTCACCTCACACGTACGAGGAGTCCAAGAAATAGGGTAGGAACTAGGAAGTGAAGGGAAGCTTTCTTTGTTCACATCTCTTTTAATTTTGGCACGTGTAGAGTCTAGACTTTTTTTTTTTTTTTTTTTTTTGATAAAAGTGTAGAGTCTAGACTTTAATACAACTAGTCTACTCCTTTCTAAATTCTAATCCTCATCTCACCTACTACAACCATAAAGATTCAAAGTGTAATATAAATCTCATTAACTTTCGCTACCTTTCTTGTTTCTTTCCTTACTCTTTCTTGCTCCCTCGCTCGGCTTCTGTTTTTTGTCTTTATCCTTACTATTTTAATTTCTATTACAATACAAAAGTCACAACAATTTCACAACCTTCCTAATTTAGCTACCACTTCATATTGGGTTCACCACAATTGAAAATTTCAATTTCTTTATTAATGACCCATGTGTGGAAATTGAATGTTGTTGTGAAATTTTTACTATGAACCTAACTTTATTTATTGATTAAAATTTCAATGCTCAAAAAGTTAAAAGAATAGTTTTCTTCTTTTTTTTTTTTTTTTTGGTTAAAATAATCTTTTTATTTGTAGTAATTACCAATGATGTTATATACTTTTCTACTCTCAATTAAAATTTGAAGGCTGAAATTGAAAAACTAGTACAGAACAGATAGGTCCAAAATATTTTATTTTTTTTACTATTTTCTTAAGCTTTTGCTTTTTGGTAAGTGAATTAATTTGGCACGACAGGGGAATAATAGTATATTTTAGGCTAAATTATACTTTTGGCTCATAAACTATTCACAAAGTTTCATTCTAGTCCTTAGAAAAATGAAACTTGATGAATAAAAATGAAACTTGGTGAATAAGGGACCAAAAATATAGTTTAGCTAACACTACAATTTTTCTTTTTTTTTTTACAACAATTAGGGTTAATTATGATTGTGAATTTGTGATGTTGTGGCTGGTGAAACCACTGTGAGTGAGGATTTAAAACTGGCATCGAGCAAAGACACGTGGAGGCACCTTTTATCACATCTAAATCCACAAACTGCCAATTTTGGCAAAGAAATTATAAAACAATAATCAGTTTCAACAGTGGTCCAATGTGATATTAATGTTTTACTATTTATAACTTATCACTTAAGCATGTTATGAAATTGGGTGTCGAAATTGGCGTGTCTTTAGGCTCCTTATCCAAAAAAAAACATTACACCCAACTGTGCTGGCATGTTTTCGGTAAACAAAGACAAAAAAAATATCTTCACCCAAACCCTCCTAACGATAATAGGGTATCTATTAAAAAAAAAGAGCTTGCGTCCTTATATCCAAACCTATCTCCTTTTTGGTAGAATTTCTTCCTTGTGCCCAAGTTGCTTATAACACAGTCCTACGGCAGTTTTTCTTAACTTCCTTTATTAAACTGGCCTCATTTCAAAAGGAAAAACAAACTAGCTATTTACATTGTGATGGAAAAAAATAAAAATTTGTTAAACAATGGTGATGAGTGATTATTCAGTAGTCTAAGACTACAAATTAATGGGTAGTTTCCCTCTCACATGAATAGTAATCCTACCACATAAATGTGGGTCTCACTAATTAAATTCATAGTAGGACCATTCATGTGAGAGGAAGACTACTGAATAATTTTCCCACTGGTGATATAATTAATTAGTTCTTCAAAATCGAAGACAAATCTTATATCTTATTTTTTTTGTTTCCACATTATACTCCACCAATTATAACTTACTATGTATTTTTTTTCTTTCCTCATAAAATAATTTATATATAGATTAAAGCAGAAAACATTGTTATATCTCTATCATGTAGCATGTATGATAATGCCTTCTACTTGGCATGTGGCAGAATGATGTGGACTTACAACGCTACATGGCAAGCAGTGATTTGAACATCTCATATATATTTGACACGTGTTTTAAATATGATATTTATTTCGAATTATTTGAATAGACAACACCACATGGTAAAATATGATTTGTACATGTCAATTTTTGGGATTACTTATGTGTCAATAATAAATATTCTTTTAAATATCATTTAAAATGAAAACAAATCAAACACATGTCGTATTACAATTAGTAGAGTATAAAGTGAAACATACAAAGTAAGATAGAAAATATTATTCTTTAAAATCTATCTTAGTTTTTTTTTTTTTTTTTTTTTTTTTTAATATATATATCATAGAAATCCTAATCTAAACTCACACACACGACACACGCCTTCGTAGAAGAGTGACACTTTTTGGGGAGAGAGATTACCACTAAACCGAATGCCCAAGTGTCATCTATCTTAAGTAATAAAAGGGAAATATTAGGTAATACCCTCTAACTACCCAAATTGCATTTAATGGTATTTGACAAATGATTAGATCTGCAACCCAGAAAACCAGAAAAAAGGGGAAAGGGAAAGTGGAGCAGCAGCCCATGCCTACTCCACGTCGGCCCCCCCAATGGCTATGGAGGATAATTGATCCAACCATACATTAACCCGAAGGAAAAATACTTAAAATACCCACATGGCAACCCTATAAATATGAAGACACTAGCTCAAAAGCGATGTGCATGCAAAAAAGACAGAAACACTTGTGCAATGACTTCTAAATTGATTTAAGCTTTGGAGCCTTTCCAGACCAATCCAATAGTTGGTTTGAGGTGTAGGAAGTAGGTTTTTTGTTGTTGTTGTTTCATAAGTTGTCCCGATGATAGGAGGTTTGTAAAAGGAAAGCATTGTCTGGGAATTTATCTGACTTTCATTCCTATAATTTCGATCGCGTACAGCACTCACAGTCTCACACAATACATGTAGTGAATAAAATTAATATTTTAAAATACAAGTGTTTTTGGGTAAAATTTAAGATACAAATTTAAATTGGAAAGGAGAAAGAATAAATAATATGGAGCGTTAATTAAGTTGTTGGTTATGTGAAGAAGAAAACAAAAAGAACGGGTTTTGAACTTTTTGATTTAATTACCCAAGATTCATAAGGAATATTTAGAATTTGTTTGAAAAATAACCTCTAATTATAGTATTTGCTCGACTTTACCCACTTGGTCAATGCACTTTTTGTTAATTGTCTTGTGTTATGATGTTATCTACTTATAATAAGTGTTGTCTTCTATATGAAATAGTGTTTTCTCTTTATACAGTAGTATATAAATAAATCTCACTTTTATTTATTTTTATTTTTATTTTTATTTTTTTTAGACCTCTTTTGGATTGGAGATAGAAATTTTTAACTAGTCTAGTCTAAGTGAGTGTGTGAGGACTTGAACCCACACCCTCAAAGAGGGATGGAGATCAAATGGGGGGAGGACTTAGTAGATTCACGTTTTCACTTAATTTTTTTTTTTTTTAATATACTATTTTATCCAATTCATTTTGTGAAAGTTAAAGGAAGAACATGTTTTCTAATATCCAAATTTTGTATCTTCTATTTAGATTTTAAAATTGTCATAAGCTTTTGAATGAGATATAATAAATTATTTTTAGTTTTATGCTAGTTTCTTTACCTGCGCTCCTACGCCTGTTCAAAAACTTTATTTTTTTTTAAATAAAATTATATTTTTCCGAATTATTATAACTGTAATTAACTCCTTCATTATTACATAGTTATTGATATTTTGATTTTAAAAATATGGTAAATTACATCAGGTTCCGTTTAGATTAATTGAAATGACACTCTTTTTAAATGTTTATATAAATAGCACTCCCTTATTGAGGTTTCTATAAATGCGTTAGAAAACTTATTTTGACTTTCTTAACGAACATTTAAAAAATATATTCATACCCAAACTATGTACGAAATGACACTCCTCCCTTTAGGTTTCTATATATACGAAAGATAAGTTCATGTATGATTTTCTTAATGAAATATTCCACTTAGAAAAACAAAAAACCAAACTATGGATGAAATGACATTCCCCCTTTGAAATTTCTACTTTCTATAAATAAGTATGAATCTATTTTTAAAGAAATAGAATATTTTGTTAATGAGTATCGATGTGAGAGGGTAGAAATTACAATAAAGCTACGTGCACAACGATTTCACAACGCTGAGGTGTCAAGTTATGAATAGTAAATAATAAAGTGATGTAAGTAGTGAATCTAGATGAGAATTAATAAAACAATAAAACAACAGACACAATATTTTCAAAACAATACTGAGATGTCAAGCTGTGAATAATAAATAATAAATTGATATAAGTGGTGAGTCCATATGATAACTAATAAAAAACATGTTCACTCAATATTGTTGTAAAATGTTTGTTAAAGTATTATGTTTGTACCATTGCTCTATAAATTAACTTATCCATTATATTTATAGAAGAACAATACTATAGATACAACATTTTCATAACAATACTGAATTATTTGGTTTTTATAAGTTTTCATTGGGACCCACCACTTACTGCAATTTAATATTTACCATTTATAGCTTGATACCTCAAAATTATTGTGAAATTGTTGTAAGAATATTGTGTTGGTAGTTTTATTGTTTAAAGAAACCTCAATCACATTTAAGAATTTTTTCGATGTATTTTTTTAACCTCTTTCATATTTTGTACTCTAAATTCTTTCATTCTATTTTAACTATTTAATAAGAATATTTTTATAAATTAAAAGGTCATGAAACAATCAAATGATACTCTATTTAGATAACCTTATAAAACCAATATCTCAATAATTTGTTTTGTGCAAATACAACGGAAATCATTACGTGAAAATGAAAAACCATTCAAATAATTTCTGTGGGCGAGCCAAGAAGAGCGATGATTTAGAATGATTGTAACTCTTAGTGTGAAAGAAGGGCTATCACTTAATTGTAAAATTTAGTCAAAGATATGGTTCGCATCAATATCACGGCAAATATATATACTACTAGCTAGTTGGTGGCACACGGTTCACGCAACACGCATGCAAAACTTGAAAAACAAAAAAATGATATGATTTTGACTTGGGAAGCTTGGAAAAAGACATGAGATAATGAGTTGAGACAGTAAGAAAATTTTGTGAGGGGTTGAGATTTTTTAAACCCGCTATGAGGGTTAGAAAGGATTTGAGTTTTATATCTAGGTGCTCAAACTCAACTTCATTATTAAAATATCTCTATTTTTAATTTTCTTTAAAAAACAATAAATAAAAAAAAGTAGGGTTTCCATGATCAAAGCAAGGAGGGATTTTGCCAAATAATACTTTTTTTAAAAGAATTTTGCAATGAGGCACTGGTTGGGTATTAAAGTGAAACTCATCTCTTCAAGAGACAAATTTAAAAACAGTGTTTTTTTAAGCAAATAATATTATTAAGCACAAAAAATCTCAAAGTAAGTGTGACTCTCTCTCTCTCTCCCTTAAAATATTACTTAAGTATATGTAAAAGTACTGAATAATGGTAAAATTTTATTAAATAATATTTTATATGGTCAATATTAGGTTAACTCGGCTTAATCATCCTACTTGTTTGACCTAACTCATGATAAGATAAATGAGCAGGTTTTGTACATAAGGTAAATTTTGGTAATTAAAAGAGTTAGGGGGTTTGGATTTGGACAAAAAAAAAAAAAACTCATCCTTTAATTTATCAGTATTTGACTGAAGATTACCTCTTAAGCAATAATATGAAGAGAAGAATTTATCTTTTTGGTTTTCCTTGTACGGATATATCTATTTGTTTTTCATAAAGATTCGTCAATAGTCAATACTGCCACACTGCTTAAGGTCTTGGAGTGGCTGGCGCCAATGTATCTTAGTAAGACATAGAAATTCAATGCACATTTATTATAAATGAGCATGATATTATGAATATGATGTGTATTTTAATATTTTATACTCATGGTCAACATATAATTAGGATCGTAGGTTGCTTCGTATCTATCAAATCATCTACAAATAATATTCATATGGAGTATGGAGTAAGTGTTGAGTTATTCAAGTTTGACAAAATGAATAATTGTGAAATGGACTTATGATTGGAGGATCAAGACCGCCACTTGAGTTAAGTTAAAATCTAAGGCTGCGGGACGGAGTGTCCCGAAATTGACTTTATTTTGTTTCATACAACCTATTTCAACATCAAAAAATGGAAAACCAAAACCAAAACCAAAACTAAAAGAATGTCATTGCATTCATACTTACAATTACAAATCTAAGAGTTAATGTCTTTCCACGATGCTGTTAGTGTTACATTCATATGAATGTCACCGTTATTAATTAATTAATAAATAAAACGCGTTTCGGCCATTTTGGCTCCTGGTTTAAAACACTTCTTTTTTGTTTTCGTTTTTTCCACAAAAACAATGATGGAGTTGTAAAGGGGTGCTATCACTAATCACCATACTGGCACAAATTAATGATGTGTGTAACTGATGGAGAGATTATTAAGTAAAATTAATTATATTTTAAACCCACTTGCCGATATATTATAAAACGAACTTTTGCAATTGATATTTTGGTGGTAAAAATATGGACCTCTTATGAAGGAAAAATATTTACCAGAAACTATATCATTCTAATATAAATATATCTTATGTAAATTGGATGTTATAAAAGTAATTTTATTGCTATAATTTAAAAGTAAAATTTCGATAATTGTAAGATGCACTTTTGTTATCTTCCAAAATCAACTTCGACTTTTTCAAGAATTGTTTGCTATGCTTTATAAACATCATGCAGTTCTCCACGTTAGCGTGGCATTATGACATTATTAATCTAAAAAAAAATATTTGGACCGCGGTAGTAATAAAAAAAAACAAGTTATAGGTGAGTTTGACTATTTCCATAATTATTGTGTTTTTATTTTATTTTTATAAACATTATCATTGAGTTAGGAGTTAGGACTAAGGAGTTTCAGGTCAAACATTTATAGTAATAACCTTCTCTTACATAATTTGGAGAAATTTTGGTTTTTCAACCACGTGTTTGAGAACGTTGATGTTAGTTACCAAAGCCCTTAATTTATATTTTCTGAATCATAGCGCTCATTATATTAAACTATTAAAGAGTCACTCGAATTGAACAATTATTGAATTTTTATTTTGACCACCTTATACTGGAATTATTCAATTATGATGAATCAAAGAATCAGTGGGTTGATGGTACGTGACATGAACGTTAGAAGGCCTGCATAAACAACACAATCAATCTGATGGTTTTGTAAGAATCTCACAAGAAACCTTCACATAGCTCAAAAATAGAAAAATTCAAGGTTTGTGCTCTCATACCTTCAAAAATGGGGATATGGTGTGTTTATATAAAGTTGTGGCAAGCACAGGTCCTTCCCTAATTTCTCCCGCCTTTCATAAGTGTCGTCGTAACGATCATACTATCAGTTGGGGCATGGGTTGGAATCTCGGAATTCACAATCACAAAATCTCACTATACATGCTAAGAAAAGGTTGGTGAGTCATCACTGTCTGGAAGGTTGGACGACTTTAGGGAGATTGGACGATCATACAATATGAGCGAACACTTGATAAGGATGGTTGAACCTCCGCTAGCTCGTAAAGATTTTGGGGTTTGAGTATTCCCTTCACTAGATGGGTGTACTTGTTCTTGTGGTCTAATGGAAGACTATTCACTATCAAATTATAATTTAATTATAGCATACTTCAATAAGATACCACAAAAAATTTTGTGAATATATATAAAGAATATTCTAATAAACTGAATTAATTTACAAGTAAAGGAAAATTTTCCATATGATGAATACCACACTATACTTCAACTAGGAAGTTGCATTGATTAGGGTAAACACTTATTTTTGTCTCTAGAAATATATGTTTCAATTTGGTGTTTAAAATTTAAAATGCAATTATATGTTTGAATTTAATTAATAAACTTAATGTATTACACTTAAGGAATTGTACTAAAGTTTAATCATTTATCTAATATGAGTTTGACAAATATGGTATATTTCATGTAAATCCGAATTATATATTTTGTCATCTTCTGTCATATCTAACGAAAGGAAACCCCAAAGGTAATTTTCTAGATTATTTGAGGTTTTGATTAAAACTTATTAAACTTGAAGAACCAAATCATAAGTTTATGTATTTTTCAAGTACTAAAATAGTTTTTTATTAATAATTCCATAACTTTTATGGGAAAGTCAACAATTACTTTTATTTTGCCTCCCTTGTTGTAAATATGATGAGAATCCGTGGATGTGATTTGTCTTTGTACATTACAACATATATATCTCATAAAATTCTGAAATGATATGGCTTGGCTTTGAAGAGTTCCAACATCGGGTATCTTAACCATGATGTATTTGACACCGTCCCAAATGTAATACAAAATAGTGGAAAGGGCGTTTAGGATCGGTGACCAGATCTACACAACTTATTATGAAATGGAGTGTCATTTAATATTATATTATATACTTGGAAATCATGTGGTTGTTCTGTTTCAACTTCCAACCCTTCATAAACAATACAGTCATTGGAGTCGTAGAATCTTTCAAAACAGACATGTATTGAAAAACTCTCGCGGCTAGAAAGGATTTTCCCATTCTGTAGTGGATTGGAAAGAATGCCATGTAATGTATTATACTATTATTGAGTATTGACTTCCCTTTTCTTTTCTTTTCTTTTCTTTTTTGCCAAAAGTTTGTTCGCATTCAGCAGGCAGCTAATGCCATGCGTTGTCTTCACTTTTAACTCTGGTTGGTTACTATATTGTCCATTTCCTTCCTTTTTCTTTTTTGCCAAAATGCGTACCTAAACTCCAAAATCAATCTATCAGTCTCAATCTTTTTTTTTTTTTTTATGCAAATCCATAGATATGATTAAAAAAATAAAAAGAGAATAGAGTCTATACAAATGGGAAGATGAGGGTTTTGATTTGGGTGAGCCCAATGGGTATATCTTTTTTTTTTTTTTTTTCTTTTTTTTGTCATCAGGTTAGTTATAACTTATAAGGGTTCGGAATAGATCCAAGTTAGCCCATTAATGTTTTGCTTGGGAGTAATTTTTAATTAAAAATAATATGTCATGTAAAATTAAAATATAATATATCATTTTTCCATTAGCTACGTAGGTATTAAACTAACACAATTGAATGGAAGAACTAATAACGCTCATTTTGAAAATTTTAAACACTACTAGCTTTCATTTCAAACTTCATGAACCAACAATATATTTTGAGTCTTTTTTTTTTTTCCTCAAGAATTATTGATAACAATAGAAAGAGACTAAACGGACATGCAATTGGGCATGTCAAAACTAAAGGATATTAACAACCCTCTTAGGAAATGTCCAGAGCCACTCCGAGCCTTTCAAACCCAGACAAAATCCCCATTTAGCAAGAGTATGGATATTGGACAACAAAGTTACACTTCTTAGGGGCCAATGGAGCTCTAACGGGTGTGATAAATCCAAGAAGCTCTACAATGACTTGATGATGGTTGTGAAAAGAGATGAAAAAGAAGGAAAGTTTGTAGAATAAACTATTGTGTAAAACAGAGAGTAAGAGATATTTCTAGAAGTATTTGATAGTGTTTTTGATCTTATCTATTCGTAGAGCTCTTGCTCAGTATATATATTATATTCATTGTACTGTACTGTACTATACAATTATATAACAGTACAAGTCTATCTAGTAGTACAATATGTTAAGAACTAATGCTAACAAAACCCACTCTATGTGCTAGCCGTTGGGCACAATAACTGTATTATTGGTGCTGGGATCAGGTGCTTTATCCTGTACTTTATCATGCCTCCTCAAACTGAGATGGGGTGAAGTAAGGATCAGTTTGCCACATAGATGTGAGAAGGGTCCAGGAGGAAGACCCTTGGTAAGAACATCGGCAAGTTGGTCACCTGAGCTAATAAAGCAAACTTGAAGATCCTTTCTAATGACCCGTTCACAGACGAAGTGATAGTCCACTTCGATATGCTTAGTCCGTGCGTGGAATACGGGATTAGATACCAAAGCAAGGGCAGATACATTGTCACACCAAATGGTAGGAGAGGACTAGAGGGAAATGCCGAGATCACATAGCACCATGCGTAACCAGGAAACTTCAGTAGCACAAGAGGCTAAGGCGTGATATTCCGCTTCTATCGAGGAGCGAGAAACTGTGGGTTGTTTCTTAGAAACCCAAGTAAGAGGATTGGTGCCCAGAAAAACAATATACCCAGTGTAGAGCGACAAGTGTGGGGGTCGTCGGCCCAATCCGCGTCTGAATAAGCATGTAGTTCTAAAGAACTAGGAGAAAATGCAATGCCGAGATGAAGAGAGCCATGAAGATAACAGAGGACACATTTGGCAGCTGTCAAGTGTATGTCAGTTGGTGCATGCATAAACTGGCAAAGACTGTTGTCGGTGTAAGAAAGATCTGGGCGTGTGAAAGTCATGTATTGAAGGGCCCCCACCAAGCTACGAAAAGCAGTAGCATCCGGCAATGGAATACCAGTGTGTTTTGTAAGTTTGACAGAAGAAGAACATGGAGTAGAACAAGGCTTGCAATCCCACATATTGTATTTGTGGAGTAGATCAGTAGCATATTTATGTTAATGGACAAAGAACCCATTAGAACTGTAATCAATTTCCAGGCCAAGGAAATAAGTCAGTGGTCCTAAATCCTTAAGATCAAAACTGGCAGCAAGTTGACGAACAAGTAATGCAAGTGCAGTGGAGGAGTTGCCAGTAATGATAATGTCGTCGACATAAATGAGCAGAAAAATAACAGTGGAGCTGGACCGATAGACAAAGAGGGACGGATCAACCTTTGATGCTGTGAAGCCAAGAACCAATAATTGAGAGGTGAATCTCTCAAACCATGCACGAGGGGCTTGTTTAAGGCCATAAAGTGATTTGTGCAATTTGTAGACGTGAGTTGGATGAGCAGAGTCTATAAACCCTTGAGGTTGCATCATATAAACATCTTCACAAAGAATACCGTGGAGAAAGGTGTTGCTAACGTCCAGTTGTTGTAAAGGCCAACGGAATTGTGCAGGTGAGAGAATGAGACATACAGTGGCTGGTTTGACAACCGGACTAAAAGTCTCATCGTTGTCCAAACCAGCTTGTTGGTGGTAGCCTTTAGCGACAAGTCAGGCTTTATAACAAGCAATAGAGTCGTCGGGCTTCCGTTTGATTTTATAAACCCACTTACACCCAACAATATTGTGATTGGATCGAGGAGAAACAAGGGACCAAGTCTGTTGCCGTTGAAAAGCAGTGTACTCGTCACTCATAGCAGATTGCCACTCAAGATATTTGGAAGCAATACTGAAGGATGTAGGTTATGTATCAAGAAGGTTGAGTGTTTTTGTGTGGAGAAGGAGTTTACGTTTGGAAATCCCAGATTTTCCACGAGTTTGCATGGGATGATGGTTAAGGGATGAAATGGGAGGAATAATAGGTGATAATGTGGGTGCTGGAATAACAGGACATATAGTAGGAGCAGGAGAAATAGGAGTAGTGACGGAGGTTGGAATAAGAGGGGAAAAGTGTGATGTAGATGGGGTCAGAGTTGGAATACAATTGGAATAGGTACTGGGCAAATTTGGTATGGTATTTGTAGAAGGAGGAGGGCCAAGAATGGAAGGTGCAGTACAAGGATGGAAGTATAGGACAGAACTCAACCAATTAGTGGAAAGAGAGGAAGAAGAAGATGGAATGGAAGAAGGTTGTGAAAAAGGAAATCTATTTTCATTGAACACAACATGGCGAGAAACAATGAATTTAAGGGATTTTAGATTTAGACAGAGATAACCCTTAGCATGAAGTGCATAACCCAAGAAAACACAAGGAGAGGACCGAGGCTCAAGTTTGTGTTTGTTATAAGGACGGAGGAGAGGAAAACACAAACAACCAAAAGTTTTGAGGAAAGAGTAGTCAAGAGTAGAGTGAAAAATAAGATGCCAAGGGCTGGAAAACTGGAGATTGGGTGAGGGCATGCGGTTAATGAGATAGACCGCAGTGCTAAAAGCATATGGCCAGTATTGTTATGGTAGGGAAGATTCAGAGATAAGGGTTAAGGTTGTCTCAACTATGTGACAATGCTTTCGTTCGGCTATACCATTCTGTTGGGAAGTATGAGGACATGATAATTGGTGAAGAATACCATGGGATGAACAAAAGGACTCAAAAGGAGTGTTAGTGTATTTACCACCACAATCCGTACGCAAAACTTTAACACGAGCGTTAAATAAATTTTCCATAGTTGCAGTCAAGTGTTTGAAGGTAGCTAAAACTTGAGATTTATGTTTGATAGGGAATAACCATGTAAAACGAGTAAAATGATCAACAAATGGCACATAGAATCTAGTTCCATTAATTGAAGTTATAGGAACAGGCCCCCAAACATCGCTATGTACTAATTCTAGAGGTGCCATAGCAGTAAAAGAGGAAGTAGGAAAAGGAAACTGATGAAGTTTACCCTGTATACAATGATTGCAACAATTTGAAGAAAACTTTGCATTATTGACACACAACCATGGTTGTTTATTAAGGACTGAATGAAGAACACAATCTTGAGGATGACCAAGTCTCGAGTGCCAAATGGATTTGGTGCCTTTGGTACCGAGAAAAGCACAAGAGTTGCCTAGATGGGTTGAGACAGGACATGAGGAGGAAGAAGAAGGTAGACCAAGGATGGGATAAAGACCATCTTTGCTAGAACCCTTGTAGAGAGTTCTCCCCGAAGAAAGGTCCTGAATTGAAAATTTAATAGCATCAAAATAAAAGGAGCATTTATTGTCATGGCAAAGTTTGTTAACTGACAAAAGATTAGTTCTCATGGAAGGGACACAAAGAATTTTGCGAAGATTAAAGATATGAGAGGAAGCTTTAAGTTGTGAGTGACCAATATGAGTAATAGGCAAACTTATACCATTGCCGAGAGAGACTTGATCAGAGCCTTGGTAATCCACAAGATGGTTGAGATTATTCAGGTCAGGTTTGAAGTGGTATGTTGCTCCAGTATCTGAAACCCAAGTAGTATTGGATGGTGCCTGATTGTGAGACCATGATGGTGTAGTAGAAGGTGACTGCCAGGATGGTTGAGTATGGTGCATTGTTAAGACCCCAACCATCCCACATACGTGGGTATGCATACCCTAGCCACTAAGGCACGGAATGGATTAGTTAAACATTTGATTAAGACATTTGTGAGCTTATATTCATGATTAGTAGGTCCAAGCTATACAAGCTTATACCTAGGTGTTTATTTGGGTGCATTGGGAGTCTAGTACATTTCTAGGCTTTAACCCCTTGTACTTATTTGTTAGAGCTTCTAAGGGTTGTACCTTGGTTGTTACTAGCAATAGCCAATAGGAGCCTTGATCTAGACTAGCCAATGGGAGGCTTGATCTAGATCAACCAATGAGAGGCTTGCATGAGAAAATCCCATGCAAACCGTGTGGGTTATCTCTCCCATTCCTCCATTGTTGCTCATTATCCAAATACCTTCATTG
Source organism: Fagus sylvatica (assembly GCA_907173295.1). Lineage (NCBI taxonomy): Eukaryota > Viridiplantae > Streptophyta > Magnoliopsida > Fagales > Fagaceae > Fagus > Fagus sylvatica. The sequence continues at coordinate 3,187,125 of OU015767.1, read as the reverse complement.
TTTCTCATAAATATCTCTCTAGGAGATTATAGGCAATAGTTGATAGAATCCAATTATAATTAGTAGGTTTTGTTCATGAATGCAAGGGGATCAATTCTATTCGGATTGAATTATTGAATTGATTCCTTAATTGTGTGTGATTTGTGAGAGTATTAGAGTGTTCATGAGGAGAGAGAAAGGGGATCCTTACATGCATCCAAGATGGAGTGGTCTATGTAGGCCAAGAGGAGCCAAATGGAGACAGATTGGAGGTGCTATGCAGATTATTTCCAAGAGGCAAGTGCAGCTAATTTTGCTAGAGGATGACGACCTTGATAGCTGTAGTCCATTCGGTGATAGCAATCCAAGGCCAAATGTCCAACTTTTCCACAAATTTGACAATATGGATGCTGAGATTGATTTTCAGTATTGCTAGAATTCGTGGAAGAGTAGTTGTTTTGGTTCTGAAAACCACCTCTGCCATTGTGAGAATAGCCACGTCCACCTCTACCTCTGCCATTACTGTTACGACCTCTACCTCTATTAGAGGAGTTATTAAACTGAGGAGGACTTTGACTTGATTGAAATCGATTGCCAGTACTCAACATCGCCATTAGTGGTAAGTCTTTAGATGGTTCTACACTTGTTTTCAAAGAATTCTTCTCGGCTGAGAGAAGAACACGAAGTTCATCAAAAGAAATTGGATCATTTCTTGTTCGTATGGCAGATCTGATGGAATGAAACTCTATTGGCAAGCCTTTCAATACTACATGTAGGATCTCTTCTTCACTAATATGAACATCTAAAGCCTCTAATTTATCTCTGCTTTCTTTGACACATTGTAGGAACAAATCAATTGAATCATTATTCTTCATTAGACCATGGAGGTCCATCTTCAGATTCAAGATATTGGAACGATTCACAGATGTGAACCTTTTCTCCAGAGTATCCCAAACTCCACGAGCAGATTTCTGACCAACTACCATTGACAGCACTGATGGCAAAAGCGTTGCGTTGAGCATTGTAAGAAGAGTTTTGTCACGAGCCATCCACTTTGTGTATTCAGCATTGATATTTAGGGTGAGTGATCCAGTTTCATCACGTAGATACTTCTCTGGACATGGCTGAGAGCCATCAATGAACTCTAACAAAGAGTAAGCTTCAAGAATGGAAGTTACTTGATACTTCCAAACAATGTAGTTCGTGTTATCAAGCTTCACTAGAACGAGATTGGAGATATTTGAGAGAAGAATAATAGGATTTGATATTTGAGTATTGGTAGGTGTGGAAGCCATGGTTGATCACAACAATGGCTCTGATACCATGAAAAGAGATGAAAAAGAAAGAGAGTTTGTAGAAGAAACTATTGTGTAAAACAGAGAGTAAGAGATATTTTTAGAAGTATTTGATAGTGTTTTTGATCTTATCTATTCATAGAGCTCTTGCTCAATATATATATTATATTCATTGTACTGTACTGTACTATACAATTATATAACAGTACAAGTCTATCTGGTAGTACAATCTGTTAAGAACTAATGCTAACAAAACCCACTCTATGCACTAGTCGTTGGGCACAATAACTGTATTATTGGTGATGGGATCAGGTGCTTTATCCTGTACTTTATCAAGTTGTTACTCAAGACTACTTTGACAACCAAATTCATATCCACGAAGTTTGAAAACGTTTTGGAACGTCGGCAAAAAGAAAAAATAAAAATAAACCTAACATATAAAAATAAAATACTCATAAACTATTATGAAGAAAAAAATTTGTATTAACTACAAACCTCAAAATTCAAAATTCTTTGGGTTGATTTGTGAAAATCTTCAAGACTGTGTGGGTGTGGGTGTGTGGGTTGATGCTCCTCATTTTCCTAAGAAATCAAGATCAAGATTTTCTTTCAAATCAAACACCCAAGCCACAGCCACTGGAAACCCAAAATTTAAAAATGGAAAATAATTAAGAAAGAGAGCAAACAACAACTACCAGAAACCCATAGCCACCAAACCCATCACAAAACCAAACCCTTCCCTTCCAAATCCATCAGATTACTCACCATAGCCGAGCAACCGAGAAACAAATCCATGGCTTTTTCAGCCGTGCTAAGCCTATGAGAAACCCACAACCACCAAACCTTCCCTTCCAAATCCATCATATTATGAACACTAAATCCAAACCTATCTCAGATCCCACAATGAACAATGATAAGCCATGAAATATGACTTATTTACCTATGTTTTAGAGAGAATTTAATGGGATTATTATGCATGATACTTGGAATTACATATAAGTTTTACAATTCTTCACTACAAGAAAAGAGGTCTACGGCAACAAAACATTTTCATCACACAAAAGTCTCAATTTCGTCGCTTCATGTACCATGCGACGAAATAGTACATTAGGCAACAAAAATTATTTTGTCAACTAATGATGGTCGCCAAATAGTCTTGGCAACGAAATATTTTTGTCGCCTAATACTTTCAACATTTAGTGATGAATGATTTCGTCGCCTATTAATTTCGTCTCCTAAATAGTATTTGGCGACAAATTTATTTTTGTTGCCTAAAGATCATTTGTCGACGAAACATGATTTGTTGCCCAAAAAACTATAGGCGACAAAACTTATTTTTTTGCCAATATACTTATATATATATATATATATATATATATATATATATATATATATATATATATATATATATATATATATATATATATATATTAAATTAGGTTTTTGCATTTTTAATCTTTTATACCTACTTATTACAACCTATTATTAAGAAATCAATTCATTTTCAACTACATATCCATAAACAAACCATCCATACATTCCAAAAGTAAATAATATTTAAATTTAAAATTATCATAAATACAATCAGTACAACAATTAATACAAATGAAAAAGATGTCATCTAACAATATCAAAAAAAAAAAGACTTCACAGGAGAAAATATGTATTCATTCCCCCAAGCTCATAATCTGCACAAAAATATATATATAAAAAGAAACAACATTAAGACTAAAGAGCAAAAACATTATTTCTATAAGAAATATGAGAAACATTTTTAAGCATACGTAAAACTAATGACACCATTTTTGTAAATTCATATGTGTTACTTTGGACCCAACGATCATGTTTATGTAGGTCCACAGATTGTTTTGTGGTCATTTTATATTTTTACCCTTTGGGAACTTATTCTAAGCTTAATTGTTATTAAACATACATGCATTTGCGCATATCTATCTAACCGTGAGCTCTATCAAAGTACTATAAGTTCCTACGTTTTATGTTGAACCCGAGAGTCAAGTTCGTGTCGATCCACGGGTTGTTTAGTGGCCTCTTTTATGTTTTTGCCTATTTACGGGACATTTCTAAGCTTAAGTGTTATAAAACGCACATTTACGCATAAAATCTCTAAAAAAATAAATAAAAAAAAAAAAGAAAAAGAAAATTTATACATCTTAAATCATCCATAAAATTGCCAAATCAAAACGAAACCAACAAAAGTATAATATATACTCACAGAGAAACAGTGGCCCCACTCCTTATCCACATAGCCTCTATCTTTGAAAAACCTAAGAAAGAAAAACATGAAATATATACCTAAACAATAACATAAAAACCCATTGGCTATATACCCAAGGATTAAAAATGAATGTATCGTATAATCAATCTGTAAAATGTGTTACTTTGGTCCCAAGTATCATAGTCATGTAGGTCCTAAGTATCAACTTAAACCACTTTATAACACCATGCATGCTACCACAAAACCAAATTTAGCAAATATCAATTCCAAAAGAAGAATTACACAACAAGAGGGTATGTTCTTTTAATTTTACATGAGAGGGGACCAAAAACAAGTTCCATGAAATTAGCAAAGTAAATTAGTTAGCCATCATTTAGTCGAAAAAATTAAATGACTCCAAACAAACTCCATAACAACGCTAATTGAAACCTCTAAATAAACAAACTCCAACTAAAATCCATCAATCCTAACAACCCATATGCAAAACCCAACACAAATCACTTAGCTAAAAAAATTAAGTAAAACCCATGTCACAAAAACAAAAAATTCCCTCAAATCAATCACATAGATATAACCATATGTATATATTCCGAGCAACCCACATAAAAATTCATATACAAAACCCAAAAAAGAAAGAAAAAGGATTTAGAATCAGATCGACATGAAAATACCAAGTCACTATATAAGAGTAGCATGTGTCCTAAAATTTTCAGCACGAGTTAACATTTATGTAATTTATTAAAATATTCACAAGTCAGTAAACTCAATTATATCAAACAGCCCATTCCAAAAGAGTGTAACACACTTCTAAACATCATTTTCACTATCAAACCACATCAAAATTTGATAATAATTTACAGAGACCCTTCATTATGTGTCTCAAACATACCATAAAAATTTCAGTTCTAAATGAGCTTCCTATAATGTTCTAAAATTCATAAAAGCCATCAGCAACGAATTCGTCAGACAAATTCTATACTTTTGTAAACAAATTCACTAAAAATCATATAGTCATCTGAAGAGTATAAAACCTTTTCCAAATTAATCTAAAGGGTGTTAGCTTTCATTCTGCACATAATTTGTCTCAAATAATTTGTCTCAAAATTCCTCTTTTGGAATTTATGGCAAAGTTTACAACACAAGTTGTACAAAGCTGTCCAGTAGTCAGATTTGACTAGTTTAATTGTAAATTCACAAATAAATATCAAACGTTGGTATTTTATTATGAAATTTAACACACATATACTAGACATATGATATAACAATCCACAACAAACCTTTTTACCCTATCTATTTTCAATAAAATCAGAATTTCAATTGAAATTTACTGTTCATGCAGCAGCAGAAAATTCAGCAACAAATTTAGTTCTCTTTTAACAACTTAATAAATCTGCATATATATGACACAAATTTCACCAAATCTCAACAATACACAATAGATAACATATTTCTTAATTCCAATTTCAAGAATCCTTACAAATCAAATTAGCAAATTGATTTTCCCAAAACTAAAACCCAAATACTCAAATCAATCTTGACCTATCTATCCACAAATCCCGCCAACTCATGATTACCTACAAAATGAAATTTAGCTCATCTTTTTTCTCATCTTAAAGTTTAGATAAACTAATATAACAATTCTTAAAAAAACACAAACCCAAATGTGTAGGTAAAACAAAAACAATTAGAAAAACAAAAAAAAATCAAAAAATTTTAACAAATAAATGTTAACATAGATTGAGAGAGATTGAAAAATGAGGAGAGAATTAAGAAGGAACCTTGAATGTGATGGAAAATGAGGACTAAAGGATCACTTGAGAGAAAGATTAGTTGAATGAGAGAGAGAGAGAGAGAGAGAGAGAAAGAAGGAAGGAGACTTGTGAAATAAAAGTGTTTTGATATTTAAAGTTTAAACACACATAATAGGTGACGAAATATTTCGTCGCCAAACAATCTCACTTTTCATCGCCAAATTTTTTTTACAATTTAGGCTCCAAGAATTTTAGCACCGGCGCCTATTTTCCTGGGAACATAGGCGACGAAAATTGATTTTGTCGCCCAATGTTATCATCGGCGAAGAACCTTTTCGTCGCCAAATAGGTTCCTAATACGCGACGATATATATTGTTACCAAAAGGTCCCATTTTTTGTCGCCGAAAATTTTAAAAATTAGGCTCCAAAATATTTCAGTCTTGGCGCCTATTTTTTGGGAATATAAGCGACGAAAATTGGTTTTGTCTCCCGAGGTTATCATAGGCGACGAAAAAGTTCGTCACCAAATAGATCCTACTAATTTTGTTTAATTTCAAAAATTTCCATTTGCAACTTTTTTTTTTGTGTGTGTGTGTGGAACTTTAGAGTATTTGCATTGGATTAACCAAAATTTTATTCAAATTATATAATTAGAACCTACTTTGTTTTTTTTAGCTAACCATTTTACAAAACACCCTACATCCTATGCTCTATTCTATAGTAATCTAAAATTAATCCCAAAATTAAAAAAAAAAATAAAAAAAAAGGGTTGTTTTCTGCAACATAATGTGGTCTCACTTTGAAATATGATAACGTTTTATTTTTTTTTTTAATAAATGTGAGCAATGAAAGATGAGTTTTTAATGGACTCATTGAAAGAGAAATTGTTGCGACGTTTAGTACGGATTCAATCATATATGATGTCAATAATTTAAAACGCGTCAAGTTTCATTTTCTTAGATAATTCTATTGTAATGTATTAAGAAATAATTATTCTGTGTCTTTTCAGTTGTTGATATTTTGATCATACTAAATGGATGTTACTTTAAATTTTCATGAAAAAACAATTGGTTCATACGATGCCTACACTTTATTAAAATCTAGGCTCCGTCCTTTCCTGCAATTGGAGTGGCGACATCTAGATTGGAGCAGCGACATCTAGATCGGAGCCGCAGCTTGAGGGAGGCAAGAGAGAGATAGAGAGAGAAAGGCCAAAATTGGTGAGGGCAAGGCTGGCTCCACTCTATAGGCAATTTAGAGCGCCCAATGAGTTTTCCGTAATGCTAAAACTATTGCAAATGCATCTATTGTCATTAATGCATAAATAAAGCTTTTACAAATTAAAATACATGTTACAATTGTTTTGCCAAAAGGAAAGATTAACTATGTCATAAGAAAAGATTAAGTAGATTAGTCATAGTATCAATTGAAAAGGAGATGTTGGTAGAACTTGAATACAAAAACTTAATTAGTATTTTACATCTAAAAAAAGTAATAAAATTTTAAAAGAAAAAATATTATATAGAAAATTAATGACATTTAATATATATTTCAATATTAGAAAATGTCTCATTTAAATTTTCTTCTTAGGTCCCAAAATCCCTCGAACTAACCCTGGTGTGGTGAGGGTGAGGGTGGATGGTGTACGGTGGTGGTTGCAGTCCAGTGAGAGACAAAAAAAAAAATCCACCTAACATTACTCCATTGCTATTAAACCCAGACCAGATGTTAATCCGGTCTAAAAGTCGGGTCATTGGGTCAATGGTTTAAGTGTTTAACTAGTTTGTCATTAGTCAAACCACATCATCAAATAAAATTAATATTAAAAAACACTCACCTAATGTAATATAAAATAAATATTTCACAATCACTAGAAATTTTTAAGATTTATAAACTTTAATTTAAATAGTAGAGAAGTAAAAAACAGTATTGTAATAGAAAACATGGTTGCACGGGTGGGGTTTATAGGAGACAACCTATAAACATATTGACCAACCGTACCAACTTAGGTACCAGTTCACTGGATTAAGGGTCGACAATGACTTGGTGGGCTAGGCTTGGCTTGGTGGGCCGTTGATTGGTCAACGAGTCAGGCCAGGTCAGTTCGGGTCAAAGGGAAAAATCCTAAACCAAGTCTAATATGATTAATATATAATATTTTGAAATAAAATAAAATATGTCTACTAGTAGTTAGGTGTGTAATATATGAGTTTTCACATCCATATCAAAATGTCACCAAGTGGGCTGGGCCAGTGGACTACTGGGTCGAGCCATGGGTTTTTTTGGTGATACTTACACTAGGTTAATGGTCGCAACCGGGCATATGACATTACCTTTTTATGAAGATAGACATTGGTTTCCTAAGCATATGACACGAACTGAGTACTTAAAGGTTAGAAGTTCAATTGCACGTAGTGAATAATTGCATGTATTTTCTCCATATATAATCAAAATGTAAACACAAATTACAATGATATCTTTGGGCGACGATAACTGATTTTTCATCGCTAAATTGTAAAAAAAAATTACTTTGTACGACGAAAAATAATTTTTCGTCGCCTAAATCTTATAAAAAAAAAGCGGTAAACTAAAATTTTTGGGCGACGAAATTTACTTTTTGTCACCAAATTGTAAATACTAATTACAATACGCGACGAAAATGAAGTTTCGTCGCTGAATTGTAAATACAAATTACATTGGGGGACGAAATTTGATTTTCGTCGCCTAAATCTTAAAAAAGGCATACATTAGGCGACGAAAATCACGAAAAAACCAGGAGACTAACATTTTTGGCACCATATTCATTACATTCGGCGACAAAAATCAAATTTCGTCACCAAAGTGTAAATTCAAGTGATATTAGGCGACGAAAATTGAGTTTCGTCGCCGAATTGTAATTACAAATTACATTGGGCGACGAAATTTGATTTTCATCGCCTAAATCTTAAAAAAGGCATACATTAGGCAACGATTTTTGTCGCCTAAATATTTAAAGAAAAAACCTTGAGACTAACATTTTTGGCACCATATTCATTACATTCGGCGACGAAAATCAAATTTCGTCGCCAAAGTGTAAATTCAAGTGATATTAAGGGACGAAAATTGAGTTTCGTAATCGAATTGTAATTACAAATAACATTGGGCAATGAAACTTGATTTTTGTTGCCTAAATCTAAAAATGAGATATTTTGGGCAACGAAATATTTCGTCGCCAATAACCCGCCATTATTTTGGCGCGCCAAAAAACGATAGTGCCTTTTTTTTTTAACCTTTAGGTGATGAAAAATGTTATTTGTCACCCAATGTAATCTCTGTTTTACAATGTAGCGACAAAATTTATATTTCGTCGCCTAAGGTTTATATTTGGCGACCCAAAAAAAATTCTGTTGCTAGATTTCGTCACCAAATAAGCATATTATTGTAGTGCTTTAATCTCATTGCATTACATGAAATTTACCATTTATGTGAGTTATATTGATCTCATAGAGTGTTAACTTAGTTTTTTATGTTTGTAGGTCTTAATGAAGCAAAAGAAGGTCAGCCTAATTCAATTGGAGCCCAAATAGAACAAGGAATAAGAAAAATCGCAGTCCAATTCGTATTAGGATTCCAGCTTGCATATGTCTTCGTATTTGGGCCATAGTTTTCAGCTCAAATATCGGATTGATGCGATTCAAGTTGGTCTAGAAAGCTGATTCAAAGGGCTACAATTTTGTATTTCACAAGGATTGGCTAATTCAGACGTATAAGGGGTCAAACGTGGCGGTCCAGTAAAATCTGAAAATCTGAGATTTTAAACCTACGAAAATTTTACTTTTATTAGGATTTCTAGACCTATTTAAAGGTTCATTAGGTCAAATTTATAGAGCCTCTCTTAGCCTCTCTTAGTCTCTCTTTGCCTCTCTCCCCCAATGTTTTCTTTTGAATTTTGTTTAGTATTTTTCATAGAAGACTAAAACCTTAGCTTAGACTAAGGGAGATTCCCCTTTGTAAGATACTATTGATTCTTTTAATGCCATGAATGTGTTTCAATGTTTATAATTTCTTTTATTGATTGTTCATACACTTTATATTATTTTTTGATTTGAAACTTTTAGGGTTTGAACCATTTTATTAGTTCAGTCAAGCTTTTCTTATTGTTATGTAGGAACCTTAGATTTATCAAATACAAAACCTTAATTGCATTAGATATTATTATTTGCTGCGTTATTGCCTGAGAGTATATCGTCATCTTATGATTTTTCTAGTGTAGTTATTGATTTCATGCTTTAATCAATGAACAATCTTTAGAGAAATTTATATTAAAATTATTTTACAAAGTTTATATTGCAAATTTTTCAATTGATGGTTTGGGATGAGAAACCATCAATTGAGTTATCACATGGTAAAATTGAATTAATAATATTCTTATAAAGTGGATGAATCTAAAGTCTGCATTTTTACCCATTGCATTTTTCTTAATCTTAATTATTAGTTTTCTACAAAACTCAAAACATTATTTTCTTTACTTTTACTCTTTTAAAAGCGTCTCTTGAATTCCAATCTCTCTGTAGTTCGACAACCCTCTTCACTACTATACTATCCATCCCTCATCAAAATTGACCTGACATCAAACACCAAATCCAAATCAAAATCTCCAAAAAGGAAAATCGAAACAAATTGATCTCACTTTGATGCTCTTGAAGTCTATGTTCTGGTTAGCCCCGGATTTCAGTATCAGATTGATGGATTTATCTGCGTAGATGAAAACCCTAGGTTCACACAAGTCGATGTTGAATTCTCTGGAATGAACTTCGAGGACTTCAAGAGCACAAGAGGAAATTTCAACCTAGGAGTAGAGGGGACGAGGGATGAGAGTTTTAGGAAATTTCGATTGGAGGATATGATGAAGTAGCTTTACTCAATGGCGCCGTTGGGAGAAGAGGAGAGAGAGAGAGAACATACATGAGAGGAGAGAGAAGAACATAAATGGAAATGGAAAAAAAAAAAAAAACAAAAAACAAACAAACAAACTATGAATGTGATTTTTTTTCTTTTTAAAAAATATTTCCCAAAAATATTTATTTTTTTATTTTAATTTTAAAAAATTAAAATTTATATTTTAATTTTTTGGCATTTTTATATTTTCATTAATTTTTTTAAAAATATATTTTTTAATTCAATTTACACGAGTCATGTTTTTATTGGGCCAACTAACACATGTGTCAGGCCTAAGTGGCACTTAATGGTTAGGGTCTAAAGATTTTTAGACGGGAGGATCAAAATACAGACGGACCCCAACTAAGAGGGAGCGAATCAAAATTTGAAAACATTAGGGAATAAAATCAAAATTTGCCAAACTTAAAGGGTGTACAGTGTATTTCAATTTTTTTTTTTTTTCATTCATGCCCCTCTCCTATTTCACGTATGTCCATGTAACATCAAATGAGAACTACACCGAAGATTTGTCGTTGCTTTCTTTCTTTTTTGGGGTTCAAAATCAAGAAGTATATTTGAAAAATATTTCATAGCAATCCAAAATAAAATATTAAAACAAATAAACTTATTCCCAATCCACCAAAAAATTGAGAATTACTCCCGATTTCGATTCTCTATCCAGTCTGGCTATGAAAACCATGGTTATGTAAGTTAACAGCAAGATTGTGAGATTCAAATAGATGTTGATGGAAGGGCATATTGATATTGTTATAACACTCAAGGATATAAATATGATATAACGAATCTAGTTTCCTCAAAAGAAAGGAAGTGCCAGTGTAATTTATCCTAAAAACAATCTCAAATCTCAAATTTAGAGGATCTAAGTTTTCATTGCAATCGCAGGGAAGATGTAGTGGCAAAAAGAACAAACTCGGTTACCGTATCGTCCTTTTTATCATTTCAACCAGTTGTTAAAATCTCATTGATGTTCCTAGCTTAGAAAAAATAACGAAAAAAGAATTCCTATTGACTGATTCCAAAATTGTCTAAGGTAGGAGATAAGCCTGTATAAACTACAAGGTAGAAATGAGAAACTTCCAGAGGCAGTCGAAAGGCATTTGCAATGAGAAGAACTTTCAATTTATATTATCAGCAAGTGTAACAAAATCCAGCCTTGGCATATACTACAAAATTAATATATAACTGACCTCATGGCTCGTGCTCCAGCCACTTTAGGCAAAATTTGTGGTTCAATAATGGTGTATGTGTGTAATATAACACAAATAAAAAAATAAATAAAAAATCAATGCATTATTATTGGGCCTATACATGATTGGAACATATTGCTTAGAACACGCTGAACTTCTCCAGAGCTATGCTCACTCTGCACAAGATCCACCAGCAAAGGAAAGAATTGTGAAACGTGCCTCTTAAAAGTATCCCTTTCCAAACCACTCAATACCCACAATGCCGAGACTAATAAAGAAGTCCTGGCCCCCAATTCATCCTTTTTTGCTGAACCCAATGGAATAATGCAGTGTAGCACCGGCCGGTTTCCTGTTTTTTGCTGGGCAGGTTGAGAAGCAGTACAGTTCAGGTATATCTGCAATATATTTTGACATACTGCCACAAGTTGTGCTTCAATGTTCATCTCCTCAGACAAAGATGGATTATCCACAAGTAACCTTTGGAGGAAGTTGAGATAATTCTGGTAAGACTCATTTTCAAAATGAACCAAGGGTGGTTCAGAAAGGTCCAGGATAGAGCACACTATTGACAGCTTCTTCTGCAGGTTTATTTCAGAGTTCAATTGGTGGGCATGCGATGTAATAAAAGAAAAAATTTCAAGAAGGATCCTGATGTTGTCCACTGACAGATATTGTAGGTCCGTTTTGCAAAGATCAGTTGCAACCTGAAATGAAAAAAGTGTAAAAAAAATATTAAAAGTTTGTCACAGTTTTTACTTAAGAGACAAACACTAGAAAATGTAAAAGCTGCAGTATGGTTCACAGGCAAAACTTCTAGTATGATAAACTGTCATTGTAAGTGGACATGTGATGAAGATATTATCTACTACACAAGAACACTATTTGTGAATGATGAATGTTACCATCATGTTGGAATTACAACAGTTAAGGTTACATATATATATATATATATATATATATATATATATATATATATATACGGATGAGGGACAAACCTGTACAATTAGTATATATATATATATATATATGCATGTATCTACATATACGGATGAGGGACAAACCTGTACAATGAGTAGCTGCATAGCGATATGACTCTTCATTCTTGAAACTACATATTGCACAGTTTGCAGATTATCATCCTCAAGATCATCATTTGTCAAGATATGATCGGAAGACGTTTCCAGATCAGTATAAGATTGACCACTGCCAGGCACCTCAATGTCATCCATGGATCTCAAGACCTTCATAAATGCAGGTACTGTTGATGTAGCTGCTTCCTTCAAAGCCAGAAATATACTTTTCCATTCATCTTGTAAAAGCCTGCTGCCCAAATCGCTGGCCAAACGCATCAAAGCTGCAACCCCTGTGCTAGCCGGACCTTGAACAGGACTTCTTATAAATCCTGTTAGTATTAATACCACACCTGGTAGTTGAGACCTCACTACATCAAAAAAGGTGACAAAAAGATCCACTAGACACTGTGCTGCCAATGAAGAAGTTTCAGAGTCCCATGTGCTCCCATCAGAATGTGAAGGTCTTGAAGCTGGTGTCAGAGACTCTTCATCTTCAATTTGCATCTCTTTCTGTTCAGATACACAATTAAATATGGGGAAAATAACAGAATTGAAGACACCAGTCCAAAAAGGGTGTGAGAAAAGAGGTCCATGGTCCTTCAGAATGTTAAATAGCACTTCCAAAGAACTCTTTCTGATAGCTGATCTGGGATCAGCCGTTAGTTTTGACAACCCTGAAACAACATCAGAATATGTTATATTCAAATGGGAAGGTACATTGGAAACTCAATCACTTCTATGCCCCCCACCCCCAAAAAAAGAATGCTCAGTCTTCATATAATAGAGGACTGAATATGTTGGAGAAGACAATTGTCAGACTTATCTAACTGCTGCTAAATCTGCAACAAAATTACTATACTGCCTCTTGCTTACAACCAAGAGCAAGGTAGGACTATAGTGGTAATTACTAATTAAGAGAAGGAAAAATAGCAAACCCTAAACCCTAAACCTTATAACATGATCAGATATACTTCATCAGCACATATAATATAAATGCAGATGGAGACCAATGAGGTTGCAGGTAATGTGAAAGTCAAACCGAAAATGGACTTTGGTTTTATCATTGTAACTATAAAAAACTGTCATTTTAACTTTGGGCTTAAAAGAAAATAAATGAATAATTTATATACATACAAACACAGATTGACAAAAACATTGACACATGCATGCTCATTTATAAACTCATAAATTTTATCAATGATTGGGTTCTGCTATCCATCATGCCTGATGTGCAGCGATTGTAGCTTTTACTAAGAATTTAGCTAGGAAAGTGAGTTACCTGTTAGCAAAGGAACCCAAAAGGATGCGTGATCCTCTTTCTCAATGGAAGTTTGTATATCTGAAGGATCCACAGCATCCACATCTACAACTGGATTAGATGAACGATAAACCTTACTCTTCTCATTGCAAACAAGTCCTCCATCAGCAAGCTTCACAGCACAGAAGCGGAGAAATGCAATGGCATTGAGGCTAACATCACTATTAAATCTGCTGTTTGTGAAGGTTATGAGGCACTTGACACAATCAGTAAAAGTCATCGTCTCCGTCTCAGTTATATAAGGGAAATATTCTCGCACTATCTTTTCCATGGTCTCAAAGGCCAACAAGACTATATTCTTCCGCTCGTCAGCTGCAGCAGCTGTAAACACCTGAGAAATGAACAGCACCACATGAGAAGCAAGACATTTGAAAGGCAGAATTTCCTGCATCTCAAGCATTTTTGGAAGGACGAAAAACTCACTTATTTGAATGTCCCTTTTTCCCCTTAACAAAAAGGGATATGTGCATGGACCAACCTATTTTCTATGTAATAGGGAGATTTAATGCTTATGACATGGTTAAGTCCAGCCATCCTAACTATTAAAAGCAATATGCAAGATTATTTCACAAGGATTAATAGGTGAAAATTTCTAGTGTCTAACAAGAATTTCAATGAATTTTTATGTAAAGATGGGTTCAAACCATCCATAAAATCAGAATCGGGAATCAAATCCTCTTTTTTTATACAAACATTTTAAGTGGGGGAGGGGGGATTCGAAACATAGACGTCGCCGTTGGAAACACACAAAAAAAAATATAGCATTTGACCTAGAGGTCATTGGCCAAACCAAGAAAACATACCATAAAAACACTCTTCCAGCCAGATTTCACATTATTGACACGGCTGAGGACCATTTGTGAAATGCACCGGACAATTAATTCCCTAATTTCTGCAGAGCTGCTTTTCTGCATAACAATCACAAATGGTCGAAGAAACTCATTCTGGAAGTTGTAATTTGCCAATTCCTCACGCTCTAAGAATTTCATAGCAAGCTGCCTCAAGGAATCCATGACAAATATTGCAACTGAGAGATTTTCTGACAGTCCAACTGAAACGAAGAAATCAGAGAGAACATTCCACATGCGAGACCATACTAATCTAATACGGTTCATGTTGTAATGCCTGCAAAAGAAACAATGTTTTGATCATAAAATCTGTTCCCATTACATTTCTGTTCAAACAAAGTAGCATCATCATCAAGAGATTTTCAACATCAATGGACAAAAAGGACAGCACCCCCCCCCCCCCCCCCCACCTTGAGAGTTTGGGATGAATGAGGAATTCCAAAAATACACCAATGAAAAATAAATAAGGCTCCCCTGGAACTCCTACAACAGGCTATCCACAATTTGATTGATTTAAACTTATTAAGGTTATTACATCAAAATTACATTTGAAATACGGATTTGTTATTATTATTTATTCATGGCACATCAAAGTTTTCTAAAAAAAGTGACAAATTTGCAAAACAATTTATAATGAAAAGGGGAGAATCTTACGCTATCTCAACTAGTTTTGTGAGGCTGAATACACGAGGG
Source organism: Fagus sylvatica (assembly GCA_907173295.1). Classification (NCBI taxonomy): domain Eukaryota; kingdom Viridiplantae; phylum Streptophyta; class Magnoliopsida; order Fagales; family Fagaceae; genus Fagus; species Fagus sylvatica. Next base: position 3,171,806 of record OU015767.1, on the reverse strand, counting down.
TCTGTTGGAGACTGCAACTCTGATATGGAAACTTTGCATAGGGCCTTAACAAAAGCTACTATTGCTTCACTGTTCAGCCTTTGGCTATGAGCAAATACATGGTTCAACTCAAAGTTCCCAATCTGGTCCAGCAAATTCAAGTTTGAAATGAAGTTATTAATCTGCACTGGAGTTACCAATCCAGCAGTATTGACTCCAAGAGTGGTGCTGTCATATGAGCCCCCACGAACAACAGCCACCACAGCTGGATCCCGTAGAGTTCCTTTCTTCTTTAAATTTGGAAAACTCATAGGTTTTAGTGTCTTTTCCTCTGTTTCAACATTAGATGCAGTCAAAAAGGATGCATCAGGCGGCGCACCCTCTCCCAAAAGTTGCAGATGCTCAATTCGGGAAAGGCATGTCAATATGTGTTCCCACGCTTCTTGAAGATAATTACCATCTTCAATGGCAATTGATATTATTGCCTGTCCAAAGTAAATATGTGGGTAAAAGAGACAAAAAAGAACATTGCAAGGCTAAAAAATGTAATAAATTATGATGCAGTAATCTTCACTTCTACACAATTGAATCTGATTGGAATGATCCTAATGCAATATTTCACTCCTTTTAATGACCTTGTATGGCTTAGGTTCGGGAGAGAAAAAGCATAAAAATATGGTGCACAATTATCCAATCAGCTCATCCGTTACATGCAAACATTCTAATAATGCATTCTTAATCTAGTCCTGCAGTGGAGCATCTTTAAGAAATTGTAGAGAAAAATCTTCCAAAATAATTGCTTAGTTACCTTCACAGCTTCAACATTCTTTTGTTTTATATCTGCAGCACAATGGAGATAAGTAAACTTGGCTACAGATGTCACAAAAGCATCTCTCTGGGTCTGCAGGCCCATCACCGCAGTGACATGCACAGCATATTGAAAGCCCTGAACGCATTGAGAAGTAGCAAGCCTGTCATCACTTTGGTCAAGAGTCACACTAAACGCAGCCAGCATAGGACCCCAGCAAACCTCGACCATAAACCTCAAGATTGCTACATCAGTGACTGCGTGATAAACTGACCTGCAACACCAGAATAGGGCTCAAAGAAAGGACATGAATTCCTAGTTATTACAGGCTAAAAAAAAAATACAAGACATAAGAATCACACATTCATCGGATAAACTGACCTCAATTATCAACCTAACATATCACAATATTTGGCAGCTACAGAAAAAGGAAGATATAGTCCTAACTATCCAATTCCAACATGTCATAAAATACCTAAGCAGAAACATTATATGCCCAAACCACTTCCACATCCCATTTTTCTGGGCCCCATCAATCCTCTACTCATAGCAAGACCTTCCTCATGAATGACTTACAAGTTCCACAAATACAATCCAAAAAGAGACATCATTAATTGTATTGTATCTTAGCTTACTCTGATTTTCCAGATTTTGCCTTAAACTGCTCCTGGATGTGCCTTATAAGAAGTCCATTTGCACCCAATGCTTTTTCTTCAGTCTGCTTCCAAGTGACTAGATTGAGTATACCATCAAAGCCCAATAATTTATTAAAGCTGTTAGCCTGTTTGCTCTGTGGTGCAGTAGACTCAGCACTCATCTTAATTTCATTTTTTACAATTTTATCATAAATGGTGCCAAGATACTCTTCAGGCAAATCCTTGCCATCATCTATTCCTCGGTTGTTTCGAATAAAATCAGCCTTCGTCATCTGGTTAGCCAGCCAATCCAGAATGGAAATTAGGTGAGAATCAGAATTAGTTCTAACATTCATAATTAATCAAAACATAATTTCCCAAAATTTGCTTATCTTACAAAATTAGGTACAAGAAAATTTTTTAGAACTTTCTTCCTATATATATGTTCATGTTCTTTTAAGTACTTTGACCCATAATTTACAATCTTCCAGAAAGATAACAAATGATATCTTCAGAGATCTTTACTATGCCTTTAACATAAGCCACTATTTTAAATTCAATAAAGAACTACAAGCAAATGAATATTCATCCCAAAATTGAGCTACGTAAATCAGTAGCAAAGGCTAAATAAAGGTGGCCTGGAATAAGATGAATCAGTAAAGGTCCTGCAAGCATACCTTATCTTTTACCGTGTTATTATGGGCATCTGTGTTGAGCAGTATCACAGAATAGGCAAGAACATAAGCAGTATCTGCACTAGTAAATGAGCTTGGGTTGCATTTACAATAGCGCTCAGCAAACTTCTCCATGATGCGGTCAATCTTCTGCGCTTCTCCAGGTAACCTGAAGCCCCGTAGGAAAAACCTTATTGCTTCACCAAAATCCATTCCTTTGAAATCAAATGAATCTACATAAGCATGCATGACCTTTAGAGGAAATTCCTCCCTTTCACCCAAATAGTCACCAATAATGGTTTCATTTAGGCCAGAAGTATTCTTCAGGAAAGAAGCCACATCTTCTGGAGAACCACCAATTTTTTGGGTGCCTATCAGAAACTCAACTCCCTTGGAAGGTTTCCTATTGAACAGCGAGATACCTTTCTGCATTTAACCAAGCGAAGATGTTAATAAGGGATGAACCAGGCTAATTCCTGGTAAAGTAGATAACAGCACAAATTGATGTAAGAGGAAAAAAGTGACAGCACAGAAATCAATACAGGACAACAGTTTGTAAACAGGTGCATACTCATGAGTATATTAAAAATCAAGTGTCATTATAAGATAATTTCAATACTCAACCTGGAGTTCAATTTTATAAGCTCGACGTTGCTCAAGGGTAGCAGCATCCGAATGTTCAGAATTTAGTTCTGGATGTAGTTCATTGTCAGAAACAGTTCCATCTTCTCCATTGAGGATCAAATGATTCTCTGTAGCATCACTGTCAGAGCTCTTCAGCACAAATGAATCTCCTAGTCTGAGCTGTTGGTCCATCCAAGCTCCCATTGACTTAATGATGCTAACTAAGCACTTTACAGATTCATGCCGAAAAGTGATATCTTGTATTGGAGACAAACTTGTGGTTGAACCAGAAGGTGGTCCTAGAGCAGTTTTCAGAAGGCCGTTGACAACCCTGAAAACATCTGATGGAATTATAAGGGTTTTAATACATTTTTACTAAAACACAATGTGAAAGGTCAAAACATAATAGATTTACTATATTTATACATGTGAGAGAGAGAGAAATTCCACACGAATTATGAGTTCTAACCACTAGATATAACAAGAAAATGATTAACTATTCCCAAATGAAAAATATGAACATTGAAAAACTATCTCTTTGCACTGGTAATGGATGAGCTCACTAGATCGATTCAAGATGAAGTTCCTTTGTGTATGCTTTTCGCAGATGATATAGTTTCAATAAATAAAACTAGACGTGCAGTTAATGTCAAGTTAGAAATTTGGAGAGATAATTTGGATTCTAAAGGCTTTCGACTAAGTAGCACTAAAACAACGTACATGCAATGTAAATTCAGTAAAAGGAGAAACAAAGATGAAAGAGTTGTAAGACTTGATAGTGAATAGATACCAAAGGGCAAGAGCTTTCAATATATTGAATCGATAATTTTAAAGGATAGAGAAATTGACGAGGATGTGAATCACACGATAAAAACCCCTCTTTTTTTTATAAACGACACTCCACCCCTTGAGGTTTTGATTTATATAAAAAATAACCCTACGAAAATTCATTACAAATTGAGTCAAAATACATATTTTTT
>OU015767.1:3053405-3168006 GCA_907173295.1 Fagus sylvatica | reverse complement strand
AGAGAACCTTTCATATTTTAACCCATCACAAGTCAATTTGTAAGTGACAAATATTAGCTTCGAGTAAATTTTATACTTTTTACAGTATGATATTTCTTCTTTTCTATGCACAAAACTATTCCTTCAACTTTTTGATCTTTCTTTGCAATTTGGGTGTGCACTCATTTTGGCTGATTTGTAGTTAATGCAAAAATATGCTTCTTGAAAAGACTGGCCTTTTTTGTGGTTATACATCTATTGTCTGGTCGAATTATTGTGTTAAACTGTTCCCTCTAATGAAATCAAGTTTTGTTGTTGCATGTTAAATGTTATTCAATAAAACTATATAATATGCTCAAACATTATATAATATTCTATATGATAAGGTGCAATGAATACCTTACTCGTGTTTGTAAGTTGAATGTGCCGTAGTATCATAAGTTTTCTTGAACTATGTTGACATTGGATTAGGGACCAATTTAGATTAGTGTAGCTTGAATAGCTTATCAACTAAAGGAAGTTGCTTCTTTGTCCATTAAGATAAGAAACTTAGGTTGCATTCTGGTACAAAAGTAACATGATGGTTTGGTCATCATGAAATCCTATGTCTTTTATGAATTTGATAGATCCTTTAATAGAGCAGTAATGAGACCCCTACAAGTTTATAATAAAAAGTGAAAAAGAAAAAAGGAAACCTGGTTTTCATATGGCATGGAACAGAAGAAGCACTAACATAGGAGCTTTACTAGTGGTTTAATTATATTCAATGAGCTAAGTTTGTTATTTTGAGGAGTTAATGAGCTTTAGCTTAAGCAACACTTCCTCCTTCTTTAATGATAGGGTGGAGGGTAAGGTCTTGGGTTCAAGATCCACGGGATGCACAACTCATCAATAAAAAAATAAAAATAAAATGTTATTTTGAGGAACTCATGGGGCATTTTGTGAAACTATACTAACTAAAGAAAAGAAAGCATCAACTTAACCATGTTTAATGTTAAACGAATAGAATATAAGGTTTCTTGCTCTCTTACACTGGATTAAGCCCTATGGTAGGATCATTTTGGATTCTGTTTGTAGCAGATTGCACAAGATTCTCTCTCTCTCTCTCTCTCTCTCTCTCTCTCTCTCAATTTATATCTCTTCCACTCCAGTAAATTCTTCCAATATATTGATCCTCCTTTTCTAACTATGAGCTTTGTCTGTTTCTCATCATTGCTAGATTGGTTGCTTGCTCAATTGCTTTCGAATTAACTTAATTAAGTATGCAACTAAGTCTTGTTAATAATGTCCTTTACAATGCCATGTTTTTCATGGATTAGACTTTCTTCATTTACATTCCAACTTCTCCTGTAATTATCATATAATGACGTTGCTTTCTTTCATGATAATGATCATTGGTCAGCATTTTGCCATTTCTTTCATTAACTTGATCAATTTTCTTTATTTATTTTCAGATTTCAAAGAAATAAAATGCCGCAGAAACGGATTTGGCATTTCATAGAATTGTAGGAAAGCAACTATTCCAGAAAATAATAAAATGTTATTTTTTATTTTTATTTTTTTCTTGTTCAAAATTAAGAGTCAATATATTTGCTTTGGACAATGAGCATAAATTGCTTAACTCGTCAGGGATGAATGCCCCTAGATTACTTGGTATCTGGTTTTGGTGGGTGGGGTCAGTTGATTCAGTTGTTGGTAGGTTTTATTGCCTAAAGGTGAGTTCAAAGTGTTCTTTAGAAAGGTTCCCTAACAAAAATAAAAACAAAGAGACAATAAATCATTGAGTTTGAAATGGGTTGGAACAAAGTTTGTATCTTTTTGCTTGTTCTGAAATGGGTTGCCTTTAATTTTGACATAGAGTTTGAAAACTATGTGCTTTGGTTCTTTTTCTTTTTGTGTTTTTGATGCTATAAGTGAGATTTTGTTGATTGGCTTGATGGGACATGATGATTATGTGCTAAGTGTTGGATTTCAATATGATTTTGAGCTTATGCTCTATGTATCTTTGTCTTTTATTAGTTTTATGGTGTTAAATACAAAATTGAGCTTTCGATGGTTGTTAGCTGATGAACTATGGAAGAATGGTTTAGTTTGTTTTAAATGTGCAGTCTTTGTTACTGTGACTTTTCTTCACTTTTTAATCATATCTTTAAGCAATGATTGGGCTTGGATATGGATTTTTTTTTTCTTCATATAAACTTAGTACTTGTTAACTTGGTAGTGGATTTTAGTTGATTCAAGATGATGTTTCTTCTTATTCTAGCTGGGTGGCTTTGCCTTAATTCTGCTTTTCCATTTTATCTTGTTAAAGGTTGTATGCATCCTTGAATTGGTGCATTTATTGCCTTCGGTTAATGTTTTCTGTTTCAATTATGAGTTTTGGCTATCTGCTAATTAAAGAACCTTAATTGGGTAGTAGAGCTTTTTTTTATGATTAAAAAATTTATAAAGTGGCTTAAATTTGTATTAGGAGGGTCCAGTTTTATGTGGGAACTAGTGTAAGGCTCATCTCAGGCCTGGGGGATAATGAATAATAAGAGTATAGTTTGTAGCTTGTGATTCATGCTTAACTGTAGTACCATACTCCTTTTCAAGGTCATTACCGATGAACCTTTGAGATGGAGAGAAAGAGAGAGCATAATTAGAGCAGTGTTGAGTGCAGGAAATAAACCATCCCTTGGTGAATTGTAGGAAGAAATCTGGTAAAGAGAAGAAGAGCCTAAGTAACAAAATCATGAAAAGATAGAATTGTACATTCATTATTTATCATTATGGACCCTCAATGAAAAGGTGGTGAGAGATGCAGTATGAGGTATAGACATAACAAAGATTTTGAAGTGTGTGCTTAATGCTGTATGGCTTTAATACCGTACTTTCAAGGTCTAAACTTCATTTTGTTTTTTCTGTGTGTAGTCTTGAGGAGCCAGAGCATACTTGTTTAATACTTCACACCAAATACATGAGTTGATTACTAAACTTAATATCCAACACAAAAGAAGAAAAGGAGATGTTAAATAAAGCAATGAATAAGATTCAGTGAACCTTCATTCTAATGGCTTATTACTCAGTTTTTCTCACAAGACAATTCTCTTTTTGTCATTGGATTTGATCAAAGCAATGATTTGCAATAGCTATGATTTCAAAAGATTTGTCATGTATCTTTTCTTGTACATCCATGGGTAGTCAAGAACATGTATGGTGTGATAACTTGCCAGTTAGCTCTTGCTCAAACCACTTTAATTCCTTCTGAGATGTTAACCTACAGTTTCTCTTCTACTCATATCAAGTTTTTACTTTGGATTAGAAGTAGAACCACTGAACCCAAAAGCAATAAATTTTTTCATCCTACACTTGGACATTGTACTCCAAATTATGTTTTGCGCTACATGTGTGATGTGTCCCAAAGGCCAAAGTGTACAATATGAAAATTCTATAACGAAGTATTCCAATTATTCTCCATGTAAAATAGCCGAGTTCTTCATTTTAAGTACAATTTTATGTGTTTTCAAAAATTTGGTAGTGTTCAGGACTCCAAGGAACTTAAGCCATCTTTTGAACAGTTTGCTGGTTGATTCTTAGTTGATAGTTAATTTTGCATTTTTTTTTTCCCTGTAAACATATCCATGAAATTAAAATGTCACTCAGACTTATTTTGCACCTTCAGATATCGTATGAGTTGTGTTAAATTTTTAGTCTGATCTCATAAGAGCTCTGAATGTGTGGCATTTGATGCTCAAGTTACCTTCACCTATTTACTGTGCTTCTTGTTCCCATTTTCTTGGCAGTGAATAGTAAGTTTGTAGGAGTGATTAAGTATCAGACAGCTGGCACTCTCAATGCATCAGCAAAAATGAACATGCAACCTTTTTTATTTATCTTTAGAAATATCAAATAAGGGAGTGTTTAAAAGACCAATATATCAATTTATTCATTGGACTATTTATCCAGTCTTCCTAAGATCTTAGATTATTATATTTAGTTTTTTTTTTTTTTTTTTTTTTAAAAAAAACTCTAAGCACATGCATGATATTTTATATGAAATTATCATGGTCCTAAGAGGGTTGGACACATACATATATGTAACACAATAAAGGCCTAAAATTGAATAACCTTTATCTACAATCACCTTGGTTTTGTATGCAACTCATACCAAAATGTTTCCTTCAGCATTCATGTGTACCTCTATTTGTATCCGAAGGGTAGATGATACCATCATGATCTTGATCAAAGAAAGATACATCTTGTTGGACTAGACTCCATTAAGCATTTTTTTTTTTTTTTAAGAGCTATAAATCCATCAAGCCCTATTGCTTTGTCACCATTCATACAGCCTACATTGCCACTTGTTGATCCTCAGGAATCTGTTGGCATCGTATCTAGCTTAAAGACCAACAAGGATTTTGGTTTAGTAAACTTCATCATTTTATGGCCAATTTTATTTTTTTACTGAATAAGAAACTTTATATTTTGAGTAGTGCTACAGGCATAATAATTTCACAACAATGCTATGCTATCTGGTTTTTTATTAGTTTTCATCTAAACCTACTATTTACATCATTTTATTATCTATTATTCACAACTTAACATCTCAGCATTATTGTGAAATTGTTGTGTCCTTAACTTATTGTTATGTTATTTAATAAAAGTATAAATAAAATGCAATAATTGAATAAGTGTGAAGATTCTTTTTTAAAGTTAAAAGGTGTACGCATAATTTATCTATGAGAATATTTTTTTTGTGGGTTATTTATTTCTCAAATTGACTTACCTTGCCCACAAGTTCACCGATTGTAGAATCCAGTAAACATATTCAAGATTTTTTGGAGAAAAATCTAAGGCATGAAAACCATTCTATAAGTGCATTTAAACTCGTAAACTTCCTATCTATCCTCGATCTATACTTTCTCACAAAGAAACAATTTGTGTAAAACAATGATGAATATATAAAAAATTTAAAACTAAAAGGAATATTATGAACATGACTACATGACACAACTTTTATAAAACTTCGATATTTAAATGCCAAGGGGGGAAATATATGAAAATAACAAAAACAATAGGAAATTTTTTTTTTACGGATATATGACATCGTCTCCTGATTAATTGAGCCTTATTAACATGACATAATTAAGCCCCATCTTTAGTCAAATCCAAATTGTTCAAATCAATCTTATTTTCTTTATTATCATAATAAAAAGCCACAACTTAATCCTAATCTTATCTTATATAATAAAGTGTTTTTTGCTCTCTTTCATATGGATGCATTACGCCACCTTCCTAAAACCAGCACCCTTTTGCACCTTAGCCCAATATTCAAATAAGCTTCCATCAAACAAACGCCTCTCGGATTCTTTAGCTAAGAAACCTTCTTCATCCTTTGCAAGAGCATAAACAAGTGCCCATTCGAGTTTACTTATTAACCTGCAAAAGTAAGAGGAGATTAATTACAATTTTAAGAGGGTTTCTATATATGTGTATGTGTTGTGATAAGAAAAAAAACATGTGATTTTGAGTCGTGATTAATTCCACAGTCCGATCTTAATTACACACGTACTAATACGCCATATTATGCCAAGTGTGCCACAAGGCACCACTAAAACGTCACACGCGCATGTATTAGATCTACATGTCCATGGGATCACTTTATTGATTTATTTGTTAGTGTTTGTACTACTTTATAAATCCACAAAAAGGTTTTATATGTTTTCATGTGAGACAAGCATTCAACCACAAACTCATCTTTATATCACTATACATGTAATAAATTTACAATAATGTGTGTGCGCACATGCATACATCCGTGCGTGTGTGTGTGAGAGAGAGAGACCAGCCAACGAAATCAAATATAACACGGTTTCCTTCAGTCATGCGCCAGAGTTCCCATAGCGTAAGTTTGTCAGGCACTATAGAAGCGTATTTGCTGAACATCTCCTCAAAATGTGCAGGTACAGATCTACAATAAAATTGATAACAATATTTTAGGGTTTAACTAGGTGGCTATAACTTGCACACCAAGTTTTTATTTGAGCTAGCCATCAATGGAGAAGCACAATAATAGTTACAACTTCTAAAAATAATTACACACGCACCAAATTAATATTAGTAGAATGCCATTAGTGCATATAAATATATTAACTAATATTGTAGGAGAGAGAAAGAGAAACTCCCTTTAAATTTTTTTTTTTTTTTTCACAAATAGTAAAGTTTCATTTCTTAATTAGATAAAGAATGCTTACTTTACATAACACAAGTTGAAGTGGTGGAGCCAGGATTTCATTTTAAGAGAGGTAAGATTATAAAACAAAAAATTAATTAAAAAAAATATTAATAGACATTAATAAAAAATAAATAAACAATTATATAATAATGTAATCGTCATTTAAAATGTAATATAAATGTAAACTATAATTTCTTTTTCATACCTAGGTTAATTTTTATTAGTTTTCCTTGACGATTTAATATGATTACTCAAAATAAATTCAGAAAATAAATCACTGAAAAAAGTGTTAAAAGTATAGCAATATCTCTAGAAATTTATATGTCGCCTCAAGGCATGTTTTTTTAAAAATTATGTAGAATTCAACTTTGTTTCTCCATTCTTCTAATTATTTAAAAGTTGAGTTTATAACGAAAACCCAAAGTTTGATCAAACTGTGAATGAGTGAAACCCACAGAAGGCAGTGAGTAAATTTTTATGTTATCTCTTTGGTTTTTCTTTTGAAATTATTTATACTTAATTACTTATTATTATTTTTTGGCTCCAAAACCAAAGCTGTCAATAAGGAAAAAAGAGACTTATAAATAGATAAGATATAAACTGTATACTCGATAATGTTACGGGGTTATACTTTAGGCAAATTAATCTAAAATTTGGGTTAGGGTAAAACCAATAATGCTACAGCTACAATGTTTTTACAACATTTTCACAACATTGTCTAGGACACAAATTGTTATTGGTTTTCATATGAATTCACCACTAACACTGCTTTATTATCTACTATTTATAGTTTGCCACTTAAGCAATATTGTGAAAATTAACATTGTGAAAACGTTATGTCTAGAGCATTATTGAGAGAGAAGTCTACTTTGACCACAAATTAAGATAGGAATATTGAACAAGGAATGTTGTGGATGCTCAAAATTTCCTTGTAGGCCACGTGTCGCCTTGTGGATGGACTGAACGTGGGCTGAGCTATTTGAAAGAGATGTTGAGTCCAAAACTCTACACCAGGCTCGTTGGGTCACCTGATGGCTGATGGTGCTTCCCTCTAGTTTTCTGATTTACTGAGCCACAATACTCATGAAGAACGGTCACGGTAGACAAACAAGATCAATACCGCAGATTAAAACCAATTACAATAAACTTACGGAATTAATGTCGTAGATCAAAACTAACAACCATAAACTTTGCTTTCACTAGGGCATCCAGTGACAACAACATATAAGGAGTATATTTCGGACAACAGAACCTAGAGGTCAATGCCACGAACTAAAAACTAAGCATAATATACTTGGCCTTCACCGTGACTTGCAAAGATAATAGCAAATAAGAAATATATAGTAAATCACAGAGCTTAGGAGATTTGGTAAGTAGGAAGAGAATCATTTACTGTGCAAACGTATATGAATCAGCATCATTAATTGGGGTTAGTGTGTAGTGGGTCAGAATAAGTCTTTTGGCTGTGGCAGACTAAAAGTATTTCAGTCTACCGCGGATCTGCAGGAAGTGTCCTATAGAGTTTTGGTTGTCTCTTCCTTTTAAGCTTTGTGAATCAGTTCTCATGAAGGAATTAATTTCAGACCAAGATCAACCAAACCCCCTTCCCTCTTTCTCACCCCTCTTTATAGTGGTGTTAATATCTCGTGGTTTCACTTATTGTCCTCTTAATCATGAGCATTACTGTTTACCCGAGAGATAAAAGGGGTGAGATTTGACAAAATTTGTTTAAGATTAAAGAGATAATTTTCATCTGCTGCAAACTTGATTTGTGCTGCGGCAGACAACTAATCCTTCACTCATTTCTAGTGTTGGGAGTGATGAGCATTAAATGCTTGACAAGGAAAGTTGAGGTAATTGAATTGACTCATATACGTTTTGCATAGTTAAATTTGATCTTACCGTTTTTGCATTATTCCCCAGCAGATCTAATGTTTTTTATGTCACAGCAGATCAAAGAAATTCAGTAAATTGATTCCCCTACCTCCAAACCGTTCTTCCTAAGCTCCATGTTGAGGATGAACAAGGACCATCGGAGTATTGGGCTACGGTGGTCGTTGCCCTTGAGTGGTGTCAGCTTCGGCGGCCATGGCAGCTTTCTTGGCCTCTTCAGCTCTTGTCTTGTCTTCTCCATCACTTCCTCTTACAGCTGGTGCTGCGACAGACGACTTTTGTGGAGGTGTCTACCGTAAATGCTGGGCAATGAGACAAACCAAATCCCTTCTGCAATAATGATGCTTGGAGACCCGTTTTTCACCTTGGAAAAGTGCCCCTTCAATACCTCGAGTACCGCACCAAAAAGGGAGGGAAAAAAGGATGTCACGTGGGTGCTTTCCCCCCTCCTTTTTGAATTGTTTTGGCGGGTTCCCCTAGCATCACATCAGACCTGTGAATGGTGCTGAACGAGCCTGCCTACATCTTGGGCCCTATTGATGGCCCAAGGCCATTGCTTCTCGTTTCCTATTACCACAGATCACTGGACTTGATTTGCCTTGGGCCCTCAAAAAGAACTTAAGGCTTTGGGCTTGGTCTGGTGTGATAGAAAAAAGGGGCCTCTACAAATGCTTCTACTAAATTCAAGTCCATTCCACAAAAGAATGAATTTTATGTTGGTGGGAATGAGTTTATTCTATATAATTTATTAGATCAACAATTACCTAGGTTTTGTATGCACGGAAAATTATACAGAATAAACTCGGCACGTGCATGAAATTGAATAACCTTCATCTACAATTACCTTGGTTTTGTATGCAACTCATACCAGAATGTTCCTATACAATACTCCATTATATATTAATTAGTTAATAACAGGACAAATCATTTCATTGTCCATCCTTCATTTTCTCGAGATTAATATTTGCTATCAGCATACGGTGTACCTCTATATGTATCCCAGGGGTAGATGATACCATCATGATCTTTATCAAAGAAAGCTACATGCTGCTGAAGCACTGACATGTTGTGATGTTTGTGGCCGTACGTGCCATTTATATTTTCTGTATTGGGTGCATCCATAGCTCGAGGCAAGTCTGAAGAAGATATACACAATAAAGTAAATGAGAGAAAAAGGATGGCCATTCTGTTTTTGACAACACACATTTTTTTCCTGCATTTAAGCTCTATACTAGTTGTTATTAATTTGAAGTGTAAACAAGGTTGAGAAACAAATTAAAGGAATTTGTCTTTCCTCTCCCATTTGTCTAAGGAAAATCAAAAGTGAAAAAAAAAAAAAAAAAAAAAAAAAAAAAAATTCCATTTAACATTAATTAGGTACATAGTGGAGTGGAGTGACAAAGTTGAATTATTTTTTCTTCTCTTCTTTCTAAAAATTAAATTGCCAAAAAAAAAATGTGCAAGAATTTTTACTTTAGATCTACGTTTTTCATTTTCTATAAAGATCATTATTAAGATGCGTACTCAAATGTCAACCATGAGAAAAAGCAAGTCAAAATTTTATTTTTTTTTATTATTATTTTTTTTTATGAGTAAGCCAAAAATTTGTTGAAGATGTATGTTAAAGACTTGAGAAATGCATTATTCGCCAATGACTTGTAAGTCAAATGATATTTTTTAGTGTTTTTAACGAAAAAATACAGTGTTCAAATTTCCCTTCCTTCTAAAATGTATCTAAAAAAAGAAATGCATGATTCTAAATATTTATTTCCCCAAACAAATATATACATAAGAAAAAAAAAATTATTATAAGCAAGGTTGATAAAGAAAGGTCGATTTGATACTTTACGAGTAGAAAAAAAAAATTATTATAAGCAAGATTGACGTAGCTCCCGATGTCGGTTTTCGACGATTTTGGTGTCCCTGGAAAGCTTGCGATACCTTCTTCCTTAAAGTTTCGAACTTGCAAGAAGTAGAGCTTGGGTTTGAGAGATACGACCCTGCAAACAAAGGCCACCGGAGTGTTTTTCCATGCCAAGGGCCATTTTCCGATCGAGAATCCGGCCAAACCGGGGAAGATCTTGGCGATTCAAGAGTTGCACATTATGGCTACACGCGTCCTCTTTCTTAAAGTTCCGGAGTTGCGCATCAACTCGCAACGAGTAGGGAAGAATCAGTGCACAAATGTGACCTCTCTGGGGGAAAACGTTCCGGATTTCCAGCATAATTTCCTTACTTTCGTCAATTTTCCCGCGCACAGTTGACGTAGCTCCCGATGTCGGTTTTCGATGATCTTGGTGTCCCTGGAAAGCTTGCGATACCTTCTTCCTTAAAGTTTCAAACTTGCGAGAAGTCGAGCTTGGGTTCGGGAGATACGGCCCCGCGAATAGAGGTTGCCAGAGTGTTTTTCCATGCTAGAGGGTCATTTTCCGATCGAGATTCAGGCCAAATCGAGGAAGCTCTTAGCGATCTGAGAGTTATATGTTGTCGTTGAGGTTACCCTCTTCCTTAAAGTTTTGAACTTGCGGACCAACTTGTCGCGGGTTAGAAAGAATCTATGCGCGAACATTGCTCCAAAAATAGGCCTGTTTTGGTCAATAACACTTAGAAAAGATTTTTCTAACTGTAGGACCATTTTTCACAGTTTTGAACATAACTTTTTTGTTTCTCGTCCATTTTCGACTCGTAAAGTATCGAATCAAAGCTCTTGGTATGCTCTATTCAATGGTCAGGGGATAGATAATCAAATCTTGCTTTTGGCCTGGTCAAGGTCTTGGTCAAACTTCGGTCAACTCTGGTCAACTCCGGTCAAACTTGGTCAACATTAATCAAACATTCCCAAACCTTGACAAATGCACTCCCGACTATGTTTTAAGAGTCCTTAAGCGCAACTGGACCCCTTTCGAGTGGAACTCGACTCAGCCGGGCTACCTCGTTTCGCGTGTCAACACCCGAGAAAATCTCGTGCGTAAAAATAGGGTTATCACAGTTGCCCCTTTTTTGTTTCGTGTTGCTTGGCACAAAGAGCGCCGGACAAAGAATAAATGACTCAATTTTTGTCTGCTCAAATTTTCTTGGTTTCCGTGCCCGTTCTCGAGTACTACGAAATCTGTCTCGATTTGTGTGCCAGCCTCAGTCAGCTCTCCAATAGGTAGCATAAGGGTTAGAAAAGGTCAAACAGGTACGAAACTGGTGGCACCAAAAACGAGAGTGCCACGTGTTAGAAAAAGTGGGCTCATGCAGCATCATGCTGCGTGGTGCACCATGGTGCTGCGTTTGGCCCATTCCTTAAATGGACTAGTTCGGTTTCTCTCTCCTCTAGAATCGTTTTCTCTTCTCTATTTTTCGATTTCTTCTCCGTTGCTCTCTGTTTTTCACTTCTTTGATCACTCATATCTCACAATCCGGGACTCCGTTTGTGTGACGCGGCTTCATGCTGCATGACACGTGGCAGTCTTATATGCCACGTGGCACCTCTAGCAAATCCTCCTCGATTCGTATAGTTTTTTACTCGCTTTTTCGTGGCTACTTTTGAGGGCTTTCTGGTGTCCAAAATGGGTCATGCATGGTATTGTTGGAAACCTTCAGAACTTTACTTTCCAACGATATCAAGTTTGCACAAATCGATGTTCGGACGAAAAAGTTATGGCTCCCGGAAGTTGGGGCTTCCGACCTGTCTTTCTGCGTTTTTCCGGCGAAGATTCTGGCCAAATGGGAGATGTTACCGGCGAATCGAGAGTTGCATGTCGTAACTGGAGTTGCAGTTTTTCTTAAAGTTTTGAACTTGCAAATCAACTCGTAGCGAGCTGGGAGGACTCTATGCACGAAGGCGACTGTCCGGGAGGAAAAATGCGTCAAATTTCTAGCACATTTTCCTTATTTTCATCAGTTTTTCAGCGCATGGTTGACGTTTCTCCTTATGTCAGTTTTCAATGATCTTGGTGTCCCTGGCAAGCTTGCGATACCTTATTCCTTAAAGTTTCAAACTTGCAAGAAGTAGAGCTATGGTTCGAGAGATACGACCCTGCGAACAGAGGCTGCTGGAGTGTTTTTCCATGCCGGAGGGCTATTTTCCAATCGAGAATCCGGCCAAACCGGGGAAGATCTTGGCAATTCGAGAGTTGCACGTTGTGGCTGCACGTGTCCTCTTTCTTAAAGTTCTGGACTTGCGGATCAACTCGCCGCGAGTGGGGAAGAATCTGTGCGCGAAGGTAACCTCTCCGGGGGAAAATGTGCCGGATTTCCAGCACATTTTCCTTATTTTCGTCAGTTTTTCCGCGCACGGTTGACATTGCTCCCGATGACAGTTTTCGACGATCTTGGTGTCCTTGGAAAGCTTACGATACCTTCTTCCTTATAGTTTTGAACTTGCGAGAAGTAGAGCTTGGGTTCGAGAGATACGGCCCCGTGAACAGAGGCTGCCAGAGTGTTTTTCCATGCCGGAGGGCCATTTTCCGATCAAGATTCCGGCCAAACCGAGGAAGCTCTTGGCGATCCGAGAGTTGCACGTTGTAGCTGAGGTTACCCTCTTCCTTAAAGGTTTGAACTTGCAGACCAACTTGTCGCTGGTCGGAAAGAATCTATGCACGAACATTGCTCCCAAAATAGGCCTATTTTGGTCAATAACACTTAGAAACATTTTGCTAAATGTCGGACCATTTTTCACGGTTTTACTCATAACTTTCTAGTTCTCGTTCGTTTTCGAGTCGTAAAGATCGAATCAAAGCTCTTTATATGCTTTATTCAATGGTTAGGGGCTAGCTAATCAAATCTTGCTTTTGGCCTAGTCACGGTCTTGGTCAAACTTCGGTTAACACTGGTCAAACTTGGTCAACATAGGTCAAACCTTCCCAAACCTCGAGAAATGCGCTCCCGACTATGTTTTGAGAGTCCTTAAGCGCAACTGGACCCCTCTCGGGTCTATCTCGATTCAGTCCAGGCTGCCTCATTTTGCGTGCCAACACCTGAGAAAATCTCGTGGGTAAAAATAGGGTTATGAAAGTTGCCTCTTCTTTGTTTGGCGTTGTTTGGCACAAAAAGTGCCGGACAAAGAATAAATGACTCAATTTTTGTCTGCTCAAATTTTCTTGGTTTCTGTGCTAGTTTTCGGGTACTGCGAAATCTATCTCGATTTGTGTGCCAGCCTCTGTCAGTTCTCCAATAGGTAGCATAGGGGTCAGAAAAGGTCAAACAGGTTCGGAACTGGTGGCACGAAAAACGAGAGTGCCACGTGTTAGAAAAAGTGGGTTCATGCAGCATCATGCTGCGTGCTGCACCATGGTGCTACGCGTGGCCCATTCCTTAAATAGACCAGTTCGGTTTCTCTCTCCTCCAGAATCGTTTTCTCTTCTCTATTTTTCGATTTCTTCTCCGTTGCTCTCCGTTTTTCACTTCTTCCATCGCTCATATCTCGAAATCCAGGTCTCCATTTGCATGACGCGGCTTCATGCTGCGTGACACGTGGTAGTCTTATATGCCACGTGGCACCTCCAGCAAATCCTCCTCGATTCGTGTGTCTGTATAGTTTTTTACTCGCTTTTTCGAGGCTGCTTTTGGGGGCTTTCTGGTATCCAAAATAGGTCATGCGTGGTACTGTTGGAAACCTTGAGAAGTCTACTTTCCAACAATATCAAGTTTGCGTAAATCGGAGTTTGGACGAAAAAGTTATGGCTCCCGGAAGTTGGGGCTTCCGAGCTGTTTTTCTACATTTTTCCGACGAAAATTCCGGCCAAACGGGAGATATTACCGGCAAACCGAGAGTTGCATGTCATAGCCGGAGTTGCAGTCTTTCTTAAAGTTTCGAACTTGCGGATCAGCTCGTCAGAGCTGGGAGGACTCTGCGCGCGAAGGCGGCTGTCTGGGAGGAAAAACACGTCAGATTTCCAGCACATTTTCCTTATTTTCATCAGTTTTCCCGCGCACGGTTGACGTAACTCCCGATGTCGGTTTTCGACGATCTTGGTGTCTTTGGAAAGCTTGCGATACCTTCTTCCTTAAAGTTTTGGACTTGTGAGAAGTCGAGTTTGGGTTCAAGAGATGCGGCCCCGCGAACAGGGGCCGCTGGAGTGTTTTTTCCATGCCGGATGGTTGTTTTCTGATCGAGATTCTGGCCAAACCGGGGAAGATCTTGGCGATCCGAGAGTTGCACGCTGTGGCTGCACGTGCCCTCTTTCTTAAAGTTTCAGACTTGCGGATCAACTTGTAGCGAGTAGGGAAGAATCCGTGCGCGAAGGCGACCTCTCTTGAAGGAAAACTGTGAAATTTTCAGCACAGTCTACTTTCTTTCGTCGATTTTCCTGCGCTCAGTTGACGTAGCTACCGATGTCGGTTTTCGACGATCTTAGTGTCCCTGGAAAGCTTGCGACACCTTTTTTCTTAAAGTTTCGAACCTACAAGAAGTCGGGCTTGGGTTCGAGAGATACGGCTCCGCGAACGGAAACTGCTGGAGGGTTTTTCCACACTGGATGACCATTTTCCAATCGAGATTCCGGCCAAACCGGGGAAGCTCTTGGCAATCTGAGAGTTGTGCGTTGCAGCTGAAGTTATCCTCTTCCTTAAAGTTAGACCAAATTGTTGCGGGTCGGAAAGAATCTATGCGCGAATATCGCCCCCCCAAATGGGCTGTTTTGTTAACAACACTTAGCATTGTTGAGAAGAATAATTTGTTTAAAAATAATATGTTTGTTGTAATTGAGTTGAGAAAATGTATACATTAAATCTATTAATTTATCTTGGGTCAGTTGAGAAAATGTATAAAGTGGATGTGCTTATAATGTTGAATTTTCCTTTTTACCCGGCGAAAAGGAAAAACATTCAGCTGGCTTTGTATCCAGATGCACAACTACAAGATGAAATTCATATTTCAATACCTCACCATCAATCATCTCTCATTCTCATTCTCATTCTCATGGAGAATCAGAAAACCCATAAAGAGAAAGAGAATAAGAATAAGAATAAGAAGACAAAGAAAAAGAGAATCAACCCCACCCATCTCTCAAACCACCATAATGGAACTTCCAGGCCACATCCTGATCGAGATTCTCTCAAAGCTACCTCTGGACCCAATCTTAGTCTCCAGGTGCGTATGTACTACTTGGCGCTTTTTATCTCAAACCCTAGTTTCTCCTCTCTTTACCTCTTAAAACCTCAACTCTTCCTCCACTCCAATACCCTTGCTCATGTCACCACAACTCTTCACTGGGTTGACACCCCTTCCTCCATTCTCAATACCACTCCTCCTCCTTAAATCTGTCGCCGCCAGTTTAACCTCAATACCAAAATTCATCTCCCACTTCCACAAACTAGTACTAGTTGTTTAATGGACCAGGATTTTGGTATTGTGAATTCATGTAATGGGTTGCTCTGTTTAAGCAAATCCATAACGAACAATCCTTATTTCATATGCAATCCAATCACAGGCGAGTTTATAACTGTAGGACATGAGGAAAAGGAAAAGGAAAAGTCTTTGTGGGGTTCTGTTTTTCCCGAGTTTGGTTATTGTCGAAAGAGTAAAAAATACAAAGTTATGAGATTGGTTTTACGCCTTGAAAACATGTTTCAGAGGATGGCTGAGGTTTATACATTAGGCAGCACAGACACGTCATGGAGAAGCATTGGCTGTTGCTCCATTTGACCTTGATTTAGCCTTATTCCCAACCTATCTCAATGGGGTTATTCATTGGGTAAAGGCAAGTGATGATGAGAAGATGAAAGGTTCCGTTTTTATCATTGGTTTTGATTTCGAGGAAGAGAAGTTCAATGAGGTTTCGCCACCTCCTCACTTTGGGGAGAAACACAAGGAGAAAAAGAATTTGTATAATTTGAATATGGGAGTGTTAGGAGGCTGTCTTTCTCTATGCGATTGCACTTTCGTGGATCATTTGGATATATGGATGATGAAGGAGTATGGTGACCCAGCATCTTGGACTAAAGAGTATGTTATTAGCGCACACTTTGGTGGCATCTATCAACCCATAAAGTTACTAGAGAATGGAGATCTATTAATGATGTACAAGAAGAGGGAATTGGTTGCATATGATCCCATACAAGGATGTTTCAGATTTCTTCGGATTCAAGGAGTTCAGTCAAAGTTTGAAGCAATTATTCATGTACCAAGTTTCATCCCACTTAAGGATGCTGTTGGGGAAGCTCATCTGAATGTGCAAAATGTCAAAGCAAGGTACAAGAATTTTTTACTTTATTCAAGCTGCTCTTGATAAAGTACAGGATAAAGCACCTGATCCCAGCACCAATGATCAAGAGGCTAAGGCGTGATATTCCGCTTCTATCGAGGAGCGAGAAACTGTGGGTTGTTTCTTAGAAACCCAAGTAAGAGGATTTGGTGCCCAGAAAAATGAATATACCCAGTTGTAGAGCGACAAGTGTGGGGGTCGTCAGGCCCAATCCGCGTCTGAATAAGCATGTAGTTCTAAAGAACCAGGAGAAAATGCAATGCCGAGATGAAGAGAGCCATGAAGATAATGGAGGACACATTTGGCAGCTGTCAAGTGTATGTCAGTTGGTGCATGCATAAACTGGCAAAGACTGTTGTCGGTGTAAGAAAGATCTGGGCGTGTGAAAGTCATGTATTGAAGGGCCCCCACCAAGCTACGAAAAGCAGTAGCATCAGGCAATGGAATACCAGTGTGTTTTGTAAGTTTGACAGAAGAACAACATGGAGTAGAACAAGGCTTGCAATCCCACATATTGTATTTGCAGGAGTAGATCAGTAGCATATTTATGTTGAATGGACAAAGAACCCATTAGAACTGTAATCAATTTCCAAGGCCAAGGAAATAAGTCAGTGGTCCCAAATCCTTAAGATCAAAACTGGTCGCAAGTTGACGAACAAGTAATGCAAGTGCAGTGGAGGAGTTTCCAGTAATGATAATGTCGTCGACATAAATGAGCAGAAAAATAACAGTGGAGCTGGACCGATAGGCAAAGAAGGACGGATCAGCCTTTGATGCTGTGAAGCCAAGAACCAATAGTTGAGAGGTGAATCTCTCAAACCATGCACGAGGGGCTTGTTTAAGGCCATAAAGTGATTTGTGCAATTTGTAGACGTGAGTTGGATGAGCAGAGTCTATAAACCCTTGAGGTTGCATCATATAAACATCTTCACAAAGAATACCGTGGAGAAAGGTGTTGCTAACGTCCAGTTGTTGTAAAGGCCAACAGAATTGTGCAGGTGAGAGAATGAGACATACAATGGCTGGTTTGACAACCGGACTAAAAGTCTCATCGTTGTCCAAACCAGCTTGTTGGTGGTAGCCTTTAGCGACAAGTCAGGCTTTATAACGAGCAATGGAGCCGTTGGGCTTCCGTTTGATTTTATAAATCCACTTACACCCAACAATATTGTGATTGGATAGAGGAGAAACAAGGGACCAAGTCTGTTGGCGTTGAAAAGCAGTGTACTCATCACTCATAGTAGATTGCCACTCAAGATATTTGGAAGCAATACTAAAGGATGTAGGTTTTGTATCAAGAAGGTTGAGTGTTTTTGTATGGAGAAGGAGTTTACGTTTGGAAATCCCAGATTTTCCACGAGTTTGCATGGGATGATGGTTAAGGGATGAAATGGGAGGAATAATAGGTGATAATGTGGGTGCTGGAATAACAGGACATATAGTAGGAGCAGGAGAAATAGGAGTAGTGACGGAGGTTGGAATAAGAGGGGAAAAGTGTGATGTAGATGGGGTAGAGTTGGAATACAATTGGAATAGGTACTGGGCAAATTTGGTATGGTATTTGTAGAATGAGGAGGACCAAGAATGGAAGGTGCAGTACAAGGATGGAAGTATAGGACAAAACTCAACCAATTAGTGGAAGGAGAGGAAGAAGAAGATGGAATGGAAGAAGGTTGTGAAAAAGGAAATCTATTTTCATTGAACACAACATGGCGAGAAACAATGAATTTAAGGGATTTTAGATTTAGATAGAGATAACCCTTAGCATGAAGTGCATAACCCAAGAAAACACAAGGAGAGGACCGAGGCTCAAGTTTGTGTTTGTTATAAGGACGGAGGAGAGGAAAACACAAACAACCAAAAGTTTTGAGGAAAGAGTAGTCAAGAGTAGAGTGAAAAATAAGATGCCAAGGGCTGGAAAACTGGAGATTGGGTGAGGGCATGCGGTTAATGAGATAAACCGCAGTGCTAAAAGCATATGGCCAATATTGTTATGGTAGGGAAGATTCAGAGATAAGGGTTAAGGTTGTCTCAACTATATGACAATGCTTTCGTTCGGCTATACCATTCTGTTAGGAAGTATGAGGACATGAGAACTGGTGAAGAATACAATGGGATGAACAAAAGGACTCAAAAGGAGTGTTGGTGTATTCACCACCACAATCCGTACGTAAAACTTTAACACGAGCGTTAAGTAAATTTTCCATAGTTGCAGTAAAGTGTTTGAAGGTAGCTAAAACTTGACATTTATGTTTGATAGGGAATAACCATGTAAAACGAGTAAAATGATCAACAAATGACACATAGAATCTAGTTCCATTAATTGAAGTTACAGGAGCAGGCCCCCAAACATCGTTATGTACTAATTCTAGAGGTGCCGTAGCAGTAAAAGAGGAAGTAGGAAAAGGAAACTGATGAAGTTTACCCTGTATACAATGATTGCAACAATTTGAAGAAAACTTTCCATTATTGACACACAACCATGGTTGTTTATTAAGGACTGAATGAAGAACACAATCTTGAGGATGACCAAGTCTCGAGTGCCAAATGGATTTGGTGCCTTTGGTATCCGAGAAAAGCACAAGAGTTTCCTAGATGGGTTGAGACAAGGACATGAGGAGGAAGAAGAAGGTAGACCAAGGATGGGATAAAGACCATCTTTGCTAGAACCCTTGTAGAGAGTTCTCCCCGAAGAAAGGTCCTGAATTGAAAATTTAATAGCATCAAAATAAAATGAGCATTTATTGTCATGGCAAAGTTTGTTAACTGACAAAAGATTAGTTCTCATGGAAGGGACACAAAGAATTTTGCGAAGATTAAAGATATGAGAGGAAGCTTTAAGTTGTGAGTGACCAATATGAGTAATAGGCAAACCTGTACCATTGCCGAGAGAGACTTGATCAGAGCCTTGGTAATCCACAAGATGGTTGAGATTATTCAGGTCAGGTTTGAAGTGGTATGTTGCTCCAGTATCTGAAACCCAAGTAGTATTGGATGGTGCCTGATTGTGAGACCATGATGGTGTAGTAGAAGGTGACTGCCAAGATGGTTGAGTATGGTGCATTGTTAAGACCCCAACCATCCCACATACGTGGGTATGCATACCCTAACCACTAAGGCACGGATTGGATTAGTTAAACATTTGATTAAGACATTTGTGAGCTTATATTCATGATTAGTAGGTCCAAGCTATACAAGCTTGTACCTAGGTGGTTATTTGGGTGCATTGGGGGTCAAGTACATTTCTAGGCTTTAACCCCTTGTACTTATATATTTGTTAGAGCTTCTAAGGGTTGTACCTTGGTTGTTACTAGTAATAGCCAATAGGAGCCTTGATCTAGATTAGCCAATGAGAGGCTTGATCTAGATCAACCAATGAGAGGCTTGCATGAGAGATCCCATGCAAACCGTGTGGGTTATCTCTCCCATTCCTCCATTGTTGCTCATTATCCAAATACCTTCATTGTTTCTCATAAATATCTCTCTAGGAGATTATAGGCAATAGTTGATAGAATCCAATTATAATTAGTAGGTTTTGTTCATGAATGCAAGGGGATCAATTCTATTGGATTGAATTATTGAATTGATTCCTTAATTGTGTGTGATTTGTGAGAGTATTAGAGTGTTCATGAGGAGAGAGAAAGGGGATCCTTACATGCATCCAAGATGGAGTGGTCTATGTAGGCCAAGAGGAGCCAGATGGAGACTGATTGGAGGTGCTATGCAGATTATTTCCAAAGGCAAGTGCAGCTAATTTTGCTAGAGGATGACGACCTTGATAGCTGTAGTTCATTCGGTGATAGCAATCCAAGGCCAAATGTCCAACTTTTCCACAAATTTGACAATATGGATGTTGAGATTGATTTCCAGTATTGCTAGAATTCGTGGAAGAGTAGTTGTTTTGGTTCTGAAAACCACCTCTGCCATTGTGAGAATAGCCACGTCCACCTCTACCTCTGCCATTATGTTACAACCTCTGCCTCTGTTAGAGGAGTTATTGAACTGAGGAGGACTTTGACTTGATTGAAATCGATTGCCAGTACTCAACATCACCATTAGTGGTAAGTCTTTAGATGGTTCTACACTTGTTTTCAAAGAATTCTCATTGGCTAAAAGAAGAACACGAAGTTCATCAAAAGAAATTGGATCATTTCTTGTTCATATGGCAGATCTGATGGAATGAAACTCTATTGGCAAGCCTTTCAATACTACATGTAGGATCTCTTCATCACTGATATGAACATCTACAGCCTCTAATTTATCTCTGCTTTCTTTAACACGTTGTAGGAAAAAATCAATTGAATCATTATTCTTCATTAGACCATGGAGGTCCATCTTCAGATTCAAGATATTGGAATGATTAACAGATGTGAACCTTTTCTCCAGAGTAACCCAAACTCCACGAGGAGATTTCTGACCAACTACCATTGACAGCACCGATGGCGAAAGCGTTGCGTTGAGCATTGTAAGAAGAGTTTTATCATGAGCCATCCACTTTGTGTATTCAGCATTGATATTTAGGGTGAGTGATTCAGTTTCATCACGTAGATACTTCTTTGGACATGGCTGAGAGCCATCATTGAACTCTAACAAAGAGTAAGCTTCAAGAATGGAAGTTACTTGATACTTCCAAACAATGTAGTTCGTGTTATCAAGCTTCACTAGAACAAGATTGGAGATATTTGAGAGAAGAATAATAGGCTTTGATATTTGAGTATTGGTAGGTGTGGAAGCCATGGTTGATCACAACAATGGCTCTGATACCATGAAAAGAGATGAAAAAGAAAGAGAGTTTGTAGAAGAAACTATTGTGTAAAACAGAGAGTAAGAGATATTTTTAGAAGTATTTGATAGTGTTTTTAATCTTATCTATTCATAGAGCTCTTGCTTAATATATATATTATATTCATTGTACTGTACTGTACTATACAATTATATAACAATACAAGTCTATCTGGTTGTACAATCTGTTAAGAACTAATGCTAACAAAACCCACTCTATGCACTAGCTGTTGGGCACAATAACTGTATTATTGGTACTGGGATCAGGTGCTTTATCTTGTACTTTATCAGGTTGTTACTCAAGACTACTTTGACAGCCAAATTCATATCCACAAAGTTTGAAAACGTTTTGGAATGTCGGCAACAAGAAAAAATAAAAATAAACCTAACATATAAAAATAAAATACTCATAAACTATTATGAAGAAAAAAATTTGTATTAACTACAAACCTCAAAATTCAAAATTCTTTGGGTTGATTTGTGAAAATCTTCAAGACTGTGTGGGTGTGGGTGTGTGGGTTGATGCTCCTCATTTTCCTAAGAAATCAAGATCAAGATTTTCTTTCAAATCAAACACCCAAGCCACAGCCACTGGAAACCCAAAATTTAAAAATGGAAAATAATTAAGAAAGAGAGCAAACAACAGCTACCAGAAACCCATAGCCACCAAACCCATCACAAAACCAAACCCTTCCCTTCCAAATCCATCAGATTACTCACCATAGCCGAGCAACCGAGAAACAAATCCATGGCTTTTTCAGCCGTGCTAAGCCTATGAGAAACCCACAACCACCAAACCTTCCCTTCCAAATCCATCATATTATGAACACCAAATCCAAACCCATCTCAGATCCCACAATGAACAATGATAAGCCATGAAATTTGATTTATTTACCTATGTTTTAGAGAGAATTTAATAGGATTATTATGCATGATACTTGGAATTACACATAAGTTTTACAATTCTTCACTACAAGAAAAGAGGTCTACGGCAACAAAACATTTTCGTCGCACAAAAGTCTCAATTTCGTCGCTTCATGTACCAGGCGATGAAATAGTACATTAGGCGACAAAAATCGTTTTGTCGACTAATGATGGTCGCTAAATAGTCCTGGCAACGAAATATTTTTGTCGCCTAATACTTTCAACATTTAACGATGAATGTTTTCGTCGCCTATTAATTTCGTCTCCTAAATAGTATTTAGCGACAAATTTATTTTTGTCGCCTAAAGATCATTTGTGGACGAAACATGATTTGTCGCCCAAAAAACTATAGGCGACAAAACTTATTTTATATATATATATTAAATTAGGTTTTTGCATTTTTAATCTTTTATACATACTTATTACAACCTGTTATTAAGAAATCAATTCATTTTCAACTACATATCCATAAACAAACCATCCATACATTCCAAAAGTAAATAATATTTAAATTTAAAATTATCATAAATACAATCAGTACAACAATTAATACAAATGAAAAAGATGTCATCTAACAATATCAAAAAAAAAAAGACTTCACAGGAGAAAATATGTCATCATTCCCCCAAGCTCATATAATCTGCACAAAATATTAAAAATAAAATAAAAATTAATAAAAAAGAAACAACATTAAGACTAAAGAGCAAAAACATTATTTCTATAAGAAATATGAGAAACATTTTTAAGCATACGTAAAACTAATGACACCATTTTTGTAAATTCATATGTGTTACTTTGGACCCAACGATCATGTTTATGTAGGTCCACAGATTGTTTTGTGGTCATTTTATATTTTTACCCTTTGGGAACTTATTCTAAGCTTAATTGTTATTAAACATACATGCATTTGCGCATATCTATCTAACCGTGAGCTCTATCAAAGTACTATAAGTTCCTACGTTTTATGTTGAACCCGAGAGTCAAGTTCGTGTCGATCCACGGGTTGTTTAGTGGCCTCTTTTATGTTTTTGCCTATTTACGGGACATTTCTAAGCTTAAGTGTTATAAAACGCACATTTACGCATAAAATCTCTAAAAAAATAAATAAAAAAAAAAAGAAAAAGAAAATTTATACATCTTAAATCATCCATAAAATTGCCAAATCAAAACGAAACCAACAAAAGTATAATATATACTCACAGAGAAACGGTGGCCCCACTCCTTATCCACATAGCCTCTATCTTTGAAAAACCTAAGAAAGAAAAACATGAAATATATACCTAAACAATAACATAAAAACCCATTGGCTATATACCCAAGGATTAAAAATGAATGTATCGTATAATCAATCTGTAAAATGTGTTACTTTGGTCCCGAAGTATCATAGTCATGTAGGTCCTAAGTATCAACTTAAACCACTTTATAACACCATGCATGCTACCACAAAACCAAATTTAGCAAATATCAATTCCAAAAGAAGAATTACACAACAAGAGGGTATGTTCTTTTAATTTTACATGAGAGGGGACCAAAAACAAGTTCCATGAAATTAGCAAAGTAAATTAGTTAGCCATCATTTAGTCGAAAAAATTAAATGACTCCAAACAAACTCCATAACAACGCTAATTGAAACCTCTAAATAAACAAACTCCAACTAAAATCCATCAATCCTAACAACCCATATGCAAAACCCAACACAAATCACTTAGCTAAAAAAATTAAGTAAAACCCATGTCACAAAAACAAAAAATTCCCTCAAATCAATCACATAGATATAACCATATGTATATATTCCGAGCAACCCACATAAAAATTCATATACAAAACCCAAAAAAGAAAGAAAAAGGATTTAGAATCAGATCAGACATGAAAATACCAAGTCACTATATAAGAGTAGCATGTGTCCTAAAATTTTCAGCACGAGTTAACATTTATGTAATTTATTAAAATATTCACAAGTCAGTAAACTCAATTATATCAAACAGCCCATTCCAAAAGAGTGTAACACACTTCTAAACATCATTTTCACTATCAAACCACATCAAAATTTGATAATAATTTACAGAGACCCTTCATTATGTGTCTCAAACATACCATAAAAATTTCAGTTCTAAATGAGCTTCCTATAATGTTCTAAAATTCATAAAAGCCATCAGCAACGAATTCGTCAGACAAATTCTATACTTTTGTAAACAAATTCACTAAAAATCATATAGTCATCTGAAGAGTATAAAACTTTTTCCAAATTAATCTAAAGGGTGTTAGCTTTCATTCTACACATAATTTGTCTCAAAATTCCCCTTTTGGAATTTATGGCAAAGTTTACAACACAAGTTGTACAAAGCTGTCCAGTAGTCAGATTTGACTAGTTTAATTGTAAATTCACAAATAAATATCAAACGATGGTATTTTCTTATGAAATTTAACACACATATACTAGACATATGATATAACAATCCACAACAAACCGTTTTACCCTATCTATTTTCAATAAAATCAGAATTTCAATTGAAATTTACTGTTCACAGCAGCAGAAAATTCAGCAACAAATTTAGTTCTCTTTTAACAACTTAATAAATCTGCATATATATGACACAAATTTCACCAAATCTCAACAATACACAATAGATAACATATTTCTTAATTCCAATTTCAAGAATCCTTACAAATCAAATTAGCAAATTGATTTTCCCAAAACTAAAACCCAAATACTCAAATCAATCTTGACCTATCTATCCACAAATCCCGCCAACTCATGATTACCTACAAAATGAAATTTAGCTCATCTTTTTTCTCATCTTAAAGTTTAGATAAACTAATATAACAATTCTTAAAAAAACACAAACCCAAATGTGTAGGTAAAACAAAAACAATTAGAAAAACAAAAAAAAAAAAATCAAAAAATTTTAACAAATAAATGTTAACATAGATTGAGAGAGATTGAAAAATGAGGAGAGAATTAAGAAGGAACCTTGAATGTGATGGAAAATGAGGACTAAAGGATCACTTGAGAGAAAGATTAGTTGAATGAGAGAGAGAGAGAGAGAGAAAGAAAGAAAGAAGGAAGGAGACTTGTGAAATAAAAGTGTTTTGATATTTAAAGTTTAAACACACATAATAGGCGACGAAATATTTCGTCACCAAACAATCTCACTTTTCATCGCCAAATTTTTTTTACAATTTAGGCTCCAAGAATTTTAGAACCGGCACCTATTTTTTTGGGAACATAGGCGACGAAAATTGATTTTGTCGCCCAATGTTATCATCGGCGAAGAACCTTTTCGTCGCCAAATAGTTTCCTAATACGCGACGATATATATTGTTACCAAAAGGTCCCATTTTTTGTCGCCGAAAATTTTAAAAATTAGGCTCCAAAATATTTCGATCTTGGCGCCTATTTTTTGGGAATATAGGCAACGAAAATTGGTTTTGTCTCCCGAGGTTATCATAGGCGACGAAAAAGTTCGTCGCCAAATAGATCCTACTAATTTTGTTTAATTTCAAAAATTTCCATTTGCAACCTTTTTTTGTGTGTGTGTGTGTGTGTGTGGAACTTTAGAGTATTTGCATTGGATTAACCAAAATTTTATTCAAATTATATAATTAGAACCTACTTTTTTTTTTTAGCTAACCATTTTACAAAACACCCTACATCCTATGCTCTATTCTATAGTAATCTAAAATTAATCCCAAAATTAAATAAAAAAATAAAAAAGGTTGTTTTCTGCAACATAATGTGGTCTCACTTTGAAATATGATAACGTTTTTTTTTTTTTTAATAAATGTGAGCAATGAAAGATGAGTTTTTAATGGACTCATTGAAAGAGAAATTGTTGCAACGTTTAGTACGGATTCAATCATATATGATGTCAATAATTTAAAACCGCGTCAAGTTTCATTTTCTTAGATAATTCTATTGTAATGTATTAAGAAATAATTATTCTGTGTCTTTTCAGTTGTTGATATTTTGATCATACTAAATGGATGTTACTTTAAATTTTCATGAAAAAACAATTGGTTCATATGATGCCTACACTTTATTAAAATCTAGGCTCCGTCCTTTCCTGCAATTGGAGTGGCGACATCTAGATTGGAGCAGCGACATCTAGATCGGAGCCGCAGCTTGAGGGAGGCAAGAGAGAGATAGAGAGAGAAAGGCCAAAATTGGTGAGGGCAAGGCTGGCTCCACTCTATAGGCAATTTAGAGCGCCCAATGAGTTTTCTGTAATGCTAAAACTATTGCGAATGCATCTATTGTCATTAATGCATAAATAAAGCTTTTACAAATTAAAATACATGTTACAATTGTTTTGCCAAAAGGAAAGATTAACTATGTCATAAGAAAAGATTAAGTAGATTAGTCATAGTATCAATTGAAAAGGAGATGTTGGTGGAACTTGAATACAAAGACTTAATTAGTATTTTACATCTAAAAAAAGTAATAAAATTTTAAAAGAAAAAATATTATATATAAAATTAATGACATTTAATATATATTTCAGTATTAGAAAATGTCTCATTTAAATTTTCTTCTTAGGTCCCAAAATCCCTCGAACTAACCCTGGTGTGGTGAGGGTGAGGGTGAGGGTGGACGGTGTACGGTGGTGGTTGCAGTCCAGTGAGAAGAAAAAAAAAAATCCACCTAACATTACTCCATAGCTATTAAACCCAGACCAGATGTTAATCTGGTCTAGAAGTCGGGTCATTGGGTCAATGATTTAAGTGTTTAACTAGTTTGTCATTAGTCAAACCATATCATCAAATAAAATTAATATTAAAAAATACTCACCTAATGTAATATAAAATAAATATTTCACAATCACTAGAAATTTTTAAGATTTATAAACTTTAATTTAAATAGTAGAGAAGTAAAAAACAGTATTGTAATAGAAAACATGGTTGCACGGGTGAGGTTTATAGGAGACAACCTATAAACATATTGACCAACCGTACCAACTTAGGTACCAATTCACTAGATTAAGGGTCGACAATGACTTGGTGGGCTAGGCTTGGCTTGGTGGGCCGTTGATTGGTCAACGAGTCAGGCCAGGTCAGTTCGGGTCAAAGGGAAAAATCCTAAACCAAGTCTAATATAATTAATATATAATATTTTGTAATAAAATAAAATATGTCTACTAGTAGTTAGGTGTGAAATATATGAGTTTTCACATCCATATCAAAATGTCACCAAGTGGGTTGAGCCAGTGGACTACTGGGTCGAGCCATGGGTTTTTTTGGTGATACTTACACTAGGTTAATGGTCGCAACCGGGCATTTGACATTACCTTTTTATGAAGATAGACATTGGTTTCCTAAGCATATGACACAAACTGAGTACTTAAAGGTTAGAAGTTCAATTGCACGTAGTGAATAATTGCATGTATTTTCTCCATATATAATCAAAATGTAAACACAAATTACAATGATATCTTTGGGCGACGATAACAGATTTTTCATCGCCAAATTGTAAAAACAAATTACTTTGGACGACAAAAAATAATTTTTCGTCGCCTAAATCTTATAAAAAAAAAAAAGCGGTAAACTAAAATTTTTGGGCGACGAAATTTACTTTTTGTCACCAAATTGTAAATACTAATTACAATACGCGACGAAAATGAAGTTTCGTCGCCGAATTGTAAATACAAATTACATTGGGCGACGAAATTTGATTTTTGTCGCCTAAATCATAAAAAAGGCATGCATTAGGCGACGAAAATCACGAAAAAACCACAAGACTAACATTTTTGGCACCATATTTATTTCATTCGGCGACAAAAATCAAATTTCGTCGCCAAAGTATAAATTCAAGTGATATTAGGCGACGAAAATTGAGTTTTGTCGCCGAATTGTAATTACAAATTACATTGGGCAACGAAATTTGATTTTCGTCGCCTAAATCTTTAAAAAGGCATACATTAGGCAACGATTTTCGTCGCCTAAATATTTAAAGAAAAAACCGGGAGACTAACATTTTTGGCACCATATTCATTACATTCGGCGACAAAAATCAAATTTCGTCACCAAAGTGTAAATTCAAGTGATATTAAGCGACGAAAATTGAGTTTCGTCACCGAATTGTAATTACAAATAACATTGGGCGATGAAACTTGATTTTCGTCGCCTAAATCTAAAAATGAGATATTTTGGGCAATGAAATATTTCGTCGCCAATAACCCGCCATTATTTTGGCGCGCCAAAAAATGACAGTGCCTTTTTTTTTAACCTTTAGGTGACAAAAAATGTTATTTGTCGCCCAATGTAATCTCTGTTTTACAATGTAGTGACGAAATTTATATTTCGACGCCTAAGATTTATATTTGGCAACCAAAAAAAAATTATGTTGCTAGATTTCGTCACCAAATAAGCATATTGTTGTAGTGCTTTAATCTCATTGCATTACATGAAATTTACCATTTATGTGAGTTATATTGATCTCATAGAGTGTTAACTTAGTTTTTTATGTTTGTAGGTCTTAATGAAGCAAAAGAAGGTCAGCCTAATTCAATTGGAGCCCAAATAGAATAAGGAATCAAAGAAAAATCGCAGTCCAATTCGTACTAGGATTTCAGCTTGCATACGTCTTCGTATTTGGGCCATAGCTTTCAGCTCAAATATTGGATTGATGCGATTCAAGTTGGTCTAGAAAGCTGATTCAAAGGGCTACAATTTTGTATTTCACAAGGATTGCCTAATTCGGACGTACAAGGGGTCAAACGTGGCGGTCAAGTACAATCTGAAAATTTGAGATTTTAAACCTACGAAAATTTTACTTTTATTAAGATTTCTAGACCTATTTAAAGGTTCATTAGGTCAAATTTATAAAGCCTCTCTTAGCCTCTCTTAGTCTCTCTTAGTCTCTCTTTGCCTCTCTCCCCCAATGTTTTCTTTTGAATTTTGTTTAGTATTTTTCATGGAAGACTAAAACCTTAGCTTAGACTAAGAGAGATTCCCTTTTGTAAGATACTATTGATTCTTTTAATGCCATGAATGTGTTTCAATGTTTATAATTTATTTTATTGATTGTTCATAAACTTTATATTATTTTTTTATTTGAAACTTTTAGGGTTTGAACCGTTTTATTAGTCAGTCAGGCTTTTCTTATTGTTATGTAAGAACCCTAGATTTATCAAATACAAAACCTTAATTGCATTAGATATTATTATTTGCTGCGTTATTGCTTGAGAGTATATCGTCATCTTATGATTTTTCTAGTGTAGTTATTGATTTCATGCTTTAATCAATGAACAATCTTTAGAGAAATTTATATTAAAATTATTTTACAAAGTTTATATTGCAAATTTTTCGATTGATGGTTTGGGATGAGAAACCATCAATTGAGTTATCACATGGTAAAATTGAATAAATAGTATTCTTATAAAGTGGATGAATTTAAAGTCTATGCATTTTTACCCATTGCATTTTTCTTAATCTTAATTATTAGTTTTCTACAAACCTCAAAACATTATTTTCTTTACTTTTACTCTTTTAAAAGCGTCTCTTGAATTCCAATCTCTCTGTGGTTCGACAATCCTCTTCACTACTATACTATCCATCCCTCATCAAAATTGACCAGACATCAAACACCAAATCCAAATCAAAATCTCCAAAAAGGAAAATTGAAACAGATTGATCTCGCTTTGATGCTCTTGAAGTCTATGTTCTGGTTAGCCCCGGATTTCAATATCAAATTGATGGATTTATCTGCATAGATGAAAACCCTAGGTTCACACAAGCCGATGTTGAATTCTCTGGAATGAACTTCGAGGACTTCAAGAGCACAAGAGGAAATTTCGCCCTAGGAGTAGAGGGGACGAGGGATGAGAGTTTTAGGAAATTTCGATTGGAGGATATGATGAAGTAGCTTTACTCATGGCGGCAGCAACGGCGCCGTTGGGAGAAGAGGAGAGATAGAGAAAACATACTTGAGAGGAGAGAGAAGAACATAAATAGGAAATGGGAAGAAAAAAAAAAACTATGAATGTGATTTTTTTTCTTTTTAAAAAATATTTCCAAAAATATTTATTTTTTATTTTAATTTTTAAAAAATTAAAAAATTATATTTTAATTTTTTGGCATTTTATATTTTCAATTAATTTTTAAAAAATTATTATTTTTTAATTCAATTTACACGTGTCATGTTTTTATTGGGCCAACTAACACATGTGTTAGGCCTAAGTGGCACTTAACGGTTAGGGTCTAAAGATTTTCAGACCAGAGGATCAAAATACAGACGAAGCCCAACTAAGAGAGAGCGAATCAAAATTTGAAAACATTAGGGAATAAAATCAAAATTTGCCAAACTTAAAGGGTATACAGTGCATTTCAATTTTTTTTTTTTTTCATTCATGCCCCTCTCCTATTTCACGTATGTCCATGTAACATCAAATGAGAACTACACCGAAGATTTGTCGTTGCTTTCTTTCTTTTTTGGGGTTCAAAATCAAGAAGTATATTTGAAAAATATTTCATAGCAATCCAAAATAAAATATTAAAACAGATAAACTTATTCCCAATCCACCAAAAAACTGAGAATTACTCCCGATTTCGGTTCTCTATCCAGTCTGGCTTTGAAAACCATGGTTATGTAAGTTAACAGCAAAATTGTGAGATTCAAATAGATGTTGATGGAAGGGCATATTGATATTGTTATGCCCATGGTTGTTGGGTCCTCTAAAACCGTAGCCGTCGGTGGAAGTGTTTTGTCGCAGTACAACTGATTTCTTCAAGAGGTCTCTCTTGATAGAACACAGATACAAGGACGGGTACAGTACTACGTTCGGGGTGTGATTGGCTCAATGGAAGAGATCACAGGGAGATGGCAGATCTCTCACTCACTGAGAAAGAAGGTTCTCTGATCGTCCTGACTCCAGAGGAGGCAGATGACGGTAGTATGTTGGCAGCATGGTTTCTGACTCCTAGAATGATTAATATGGAATCAATGTTGCGTGCACTGAAACCACTTTGGAGGCCGGGACCAGGGTTCAAAGCTCGTGATATGGGTAACAACAAAGCGATGTTTGTCTTTCAAAATGAGGCTGATGCTGAAAGAGTCCTCATCAATGGACCTTGGTCTTTTGATAAGCACCTAATTATTCTATCCAGGCTGGATGACACTGTCCCATTCTCAAAGGCATGCTTTGATTTTATGTCTTTTTGGGTCCAAATCCATGATTTGCCCGTGAAGATGATGAAACCGGCGGCATGTGCGAGAATTGGAAGTACGTTAGGGACACTAGAACACGTGGAGGATGTTGAGGAAGGACATTCCAAAGGTAGCTTCATGCGAGTACGAGTCGCCATTGATATTCGACAGCCGTTATGCCGAGGCCGGAAGGTTGGTTTGGGTGGAATGGGCGAGTGTTGGGTATCTTTCCGGTATGAACGTCTCACCAATTTCTGTTACTGGTGCGGGAGGATAACACACGGGGAGAAAGATTGTGAGATTTGGCTTCGCTCGCGAGGCTCTCTTTCCTCTGATCAACAACCATATGGTGCATGGATGAAAGGAGAGTCTGAACGTATGGGGAGACATCCATTGCGAACGGTTGATAAACTGGGTGATAGGAGTGGTGGAGTTCAGGGTGGAATGTCTAGGCGGTCGCCGGCAAATTGCGAGGAGAGGCAGCAGACTCCTCCAAATGGAAAGTTTCCTAATTCCCGAGTTTCAGGGAATCACATCCCGAGCAATCAGGAAAAAGATATGATGGGGCAATCAAAGGAGAGTAATTTGGGTACGCAACGTAACGCCTGCATGGAAAATAGAAAAAAGGGGAGTGAAGGGGTTATTTTGGAAACAGGCCATGAGGGACCTATTGTTGTGACTCCCACGGTCAAGGAGGTTTTAAATGGCATGGTTGACAAAGACCCTTCCTTATTTGTTCCTAAGTTTAAGAAAAAGACCCCGAACTCTACATGGAAAAGATCTGTGGGGCAACCCAAGGATACGCTTCATGATATCCCGATATTTACTATAGCGGGCTCTAAACGTGGGAATGAAGACATTATGGTGGATGCAGGGGAATGGATGAAAGGTGGAAAGAGAGTGTGCAATGAATCAGTGCATGGTGAGGTGGGAGAGACTCTTGAAACGGCGGAGGCTGACATTCAGCCCCGCCGATCTCAATGAATCTCTTAAGCTGGAACTGCCAGGGGCTTGGGAACCCCAAAGCAGTTCGCGCTCTTCACAACATGGTGAAGATGAAAGGTCCCAAGGTTTTGTTTCTGCTGGAAACAAAGCTAGATACTGTTCGGATGGAAGGTGTTCGTGTGAAACTTGGATTTGAAAATGTGTTTTCGGTTCCGAGTTTGGGAAGAAGTGGGGGGTTGGCTCTTTTATGGCAGAATGAAGCAGAAATTGTTATTCAAAACTTTTCGCAGCACCATATTGATGCTCATGTGGAATCCCAACAGGTGAAGTGTTGGCGGCTCACGGGTTTTTATGGTCGACCAGAACATCACCGCCATAAGGAATCATGGGCTCTACTTAAGCATTTAAGCACAATGGATTCAGCACCTTGGCTATGTCTTGGTGATTTTAATGAACTTCTTGCATTGCATGAGAAGAGAGGTGGAAATGCGAGATCATTACGGCAGATTTTAGAGTTTCAAGACTCTGTGAACGCATGTAATTTTGTGGACTTGGGGTATCGGGGTGCAAGTTATACTTGGAACAATAATAGGGATGATGAGGCGAATATCCAAGGCAGACTCGATAGAGCGTTAGCTACATCAACTTTGCTGGATTGGTTTCCACAGGTATAGTGTGACTCATTGCCCAAGATCGGTTTCGGATCATTTGGCAGTGGTGGTGCTGACTAAGACACAGCCGGGGGTTCAACGGCGGAAAAAATGGATTAAGCGTTTTGAGGAAAAGTGGGCCACTCATCCAGCTTGTGAAGAGATCATTCGGTCCTCTTGGAATCAGCAAGTTGACGTAGGGAGTCCGATGTTCCAGTTATGCCAAAAACTCTCCCGATGTCGCAAGGCACTTGTGGATTGGAGTCGTACGGTTTTTGGGGCTCTCGCCCTCCAGGTGCAACATAAGATGGAGGCTTTAGAGTCTTTACACGAGGACAACTATGGGGGTCAGCATAATCCTCAAATTCGGGCTCTGCAGGATGAGATTAATATGCTATTACATCAGGATGAACTCCATTGGCGGCAAAGATCACGCGAAACTTGGCTAGAGGCCGGGGATAGAAATACCAAATATTTCCACCAAAGAGCAAAACAGAGGC
Source organism: Fagus sylvatica (assembly GCA_907173295.1). Lineage (NCBI taxonomy): Eukaryota > Viridiplantae > Streptophyta > Magnoliopsida > Fagales > Fagaceae > Fagus > Fagus sylvatica. The sequence continues at coordinate 3,134,782 of OU015767.1, read as the reverse complement.
GAGACAAAAATACTATCAAAGGCATTTTGGACAGTCAAGGTATTTGGTGTGAAGATGAAAATGGTATGGGGGACATAGCTGTCCAGTATTTCAATGAGATTTTCTCTAGTTCAGCTGGGTTGGAAGTGGAGGATACTGTGTGGGTTATTGATAGGGTGGTCACAACTGATATGAACTGCCAACTCTTATCTCCTTTCACTGCTATGGAGATCCAACAAGCTGCGTTTCAAATGCATCCGTCAAAATCTCCAAGGCCTGATGGTATGTGTAGTTTTTTCTTTCAAAAATATTGGCACATTGTAGGCCAGGATGTGGTTACTGCTATTTTATCTGTTTTGAAGTCAGGCTATATGTTGCGAAAGGCCAATCATTCTCATATTGTTTTAATTCCAAAGAAGCAGAATCCTCAACTCATCTCAGATTATAGACCCATTAGTCTCTCAAATGTGGTCTATAAAATACTATCCAAAGTGCTCGCGAATCGATTGAAGAGTGTACTTCCCAACATCATCTCTGAGTCGCAAAGCGCATTTATTCCAGGTCGGCAGATTACGGATAATGTTGCTGTCGCGTTTGAGTTGATACATGCTTTGAGATCAAGACGAAAAGGGAAATTATCTCAAATGGCGATCAAGCTGGACATGAGTAAGGCTTATGATCGCGTGGAGTGGACTTTCTTAGAGAGGGTGATGCAGCAAATGGGGTTTGCGAGCCGGTGGATTCATCTGATGATGGCTTGTGTACGTACCACCTCTTATTCGGTACTGATGAATGGGGAACCTACAGGATATATCAAACCTTCGAGAGGTATACGTCAAGGGGACCCTCTCTCTCCCTATTTATTTTTATTTTGTGCCGAAGGATTATCGGCTCTGTTAAGGCAGGCTGGTAGAGAGAGGAGAATTAATGGGGTCTCTATCTGTAGGGGTGGTCCGAAGATATCGCATCTGCTTTTCGCGGATGACAGTCTTCTTTTTTGTGATGCTAATACAGCAGAATGCAGTAGGCTTTTGGAGGTATTGACAACATACGAGAGGGCCTCGGGTCAGGTTGTTAATAGAGACAAGACTGCCTTGTTCTTCAGTAAAAATACCCCAGATCATATGCGAGACAGTATTCAGGAGCTATGGGGAGTTCGAGGCGTGGCCAATTTTGAGAGATATCTGGGCTTGCCGGCTATGGTGGGTAAATAAAAGCAGCAAACTTTTATGGGGCTCAAAGAAGTACTGGCTCGACGGTTACAGGGTTGGAAAGAAAGATCTCTGTCCAAAGCAGGGAGAGCTATCTTGATTAAAACAATTGCCCAGGCAATACCAACATATACGATGACGTGTTTCAAACTTCCTAAAGTCTGGTGCGATAGTGTTAATTCTTTGGTCTCTAAATATTGGTGGGGCCAGACGAAGGAGGAAAATAAAATCCATTGGCTTAGTTGGGGGCAGCTGTGTTCTCATAAGAATGAGGGGGGTATGGGCTTTAGAGACTTACATTGTTTTAATTTGGCTCTTTTGGCTAAACAAGGCTGGAGAATGCTAACAAACCAGCAGTCCCTTTTTGCTCGGGTTTTTCAGTCAAAATATTTTCCTAGAGGATCTTTTTTCAGGGCCAAACTGGGTTCTAATCCATCATTTATTTGGCGAAGTATCCTAGCTGCTCGTGATCTGCTATTGAAAGGCATACGGTGGAGTTTGGGTAACGGTAAAGAGGTGAACATTTGGAATGATGACTGGGGAGTTTCGGATCTCCATAAAAGACCGCACGCCCGAGAGGTCCAATGGGTTGCTGAGCTAATTGATACAAATAGGGGTGCCTGGGATATGTCGGTGCTGCAGGAAGTGTTTGATCCAGGTACTGCACTCCGGATTCAACAAATGCCCTTGTCAAACCCCATTGGGAATGACTCATTTACTTGGAAAGCAAACACCAATGGGGTCTTCTCAGTGAAATCGACTTATCAGCTAGCCTATAGTACAAGGAGTACGGGTGTTAAAGGCAGTAGCTCAAATATGACTCAGTACAGGAAGTTCTGGAAGGTACTATGGAAGATTAAGGTTCCAAATAAAATCAAGATCCATATCTGGCGAGCTTGTATGAATGCAATACCCACTGGCTTGGCTTTGCACCGGCGGAGAGTAATAAGTGACCCATTATGTCCGATCTGTTGCGGTGGGGTCGAGACCCCTACTCACGCTTTATGGACTTGCCCATATGTTGGGAGTGTGTGGGCTCTTGCTCCAAGACGATTATCGAAGATGCCTGTAATGGACACTGATTTCTTCTTATTATCCTCGCAGATCCTCAATACGATGTCAAGCGAAGTGGTCGAACTATGGGCTGCCATAGCGTGGGCCATTTGGTATGCTCGGAATAAGTTTGTTCACGAAAAATTCCTTCCCACATCTCAAGCAACTATTGATATGGCTATTCGGCTTCTCAATGACTTCAAGCGAGTCACGGCCTGATAACTGGGGTCCCTGCTTCACTATTCTTGGGGTGTTTTTTGGGTTTTGCTTTTTTCTCTTTCCAGGGGGTTGTTGTTTTGTTTCCTTGGAATATTGTTGTGATTCCTGTTCTGGATAGGTGTTTGTCGCAGTCTCAGCTCTATGCTTGATGACTGTTAGACCCTTATGTAGTCTTTTATTTTCTTGAATAAAGTTGTTCCTATCGTTTTTTCAAAAAAAAAAAAAAAAAAAAAAAGATATTGTTATAACACTCAAGGATATAAATATGGTATAACGAATCTAGTTTCCTCAAAAGAAGGGGGGTGCCAGTGTAATTTACCCTAAAAACAATCTCAAATCTCAAATTTAGAGGATCTAAGTTTTCATTGCAATCGCAGGGAAGATGTAGTGGCAAAAAGAACAAACTCGGTTACTATATCGTCCTTTTTATCATCTCAACCAGTTGTTAAAATCTAATTGATGTTTCTAGCTTAGAAAAAATAACGAAAAAAGAATTCATATTGACTGATTCCAAAATTGTCTAAGGTAGGAGATAAGCCTGTATAAACTACAAGGTAGAAATGAGAAACTTCCAGAGGCAGTCGAAAGGCATTTGCAATGAGAACTTTCAATTTATATTATCAGCAAGTGTAACAAAATCCAGCCTTGGCATATACTACAAAATTAATATATAACTGACCTCATGGCTCGTGCTCCAGCCACTTTAGACAAAATTTGTGGTTCAATAATGGTGTATGTGTGTAATATAACACAAATAAAAAAATAAATAAAAAATCATTGCATTATTATTGGGCCTATACATGATTGGAACATATTGCTTAGAACACGCTGAACTTCTCCAGAGCTATGCTCACTCTGCACAAGATCCACCAGCAAAGGAAAGAATTGTGAAACGTGCCTCTTAAAAGTATCCCTTTCCAAACCACTCAATACCCACAATGCCGAGACTAATAAAGAAGTCCTGGCCCCCAATTCATCCTTTTTTGCTGAACCCAATGGAATAATGCAGTGTAGCACCGGCCGGTTTCCTGTTTTTTGCTGGGCAGGTTGAGAAGCAGTACAGTTCAGGTATATCTGCAATATATTTTGACATACTGCCACAAGTTGTGCTTCAATGTTCATCTCCTCAGACAAAGATGGATTATCCACAAGTAACCTTTGGAGGAAGTTGAGATAATTCTGGTAAGACTCATTTTCAAAATGAACCAAGGGTGGTTCAGAAAGGTCCAGGATAGAGCACACTATTGACAGCTTCTTCTGCAGGTTTATTTCAGAGTTCAATTGGTGGGCATGCGATGTAATAAAAGAAAAAATTTCAAGAAGGATCCTGATGTTGTCCACTGACAGATATTGTAGGTCCGTTTTGCAAAGATCAGTTGCAACCTGAAATGAAAAAAGTGTAAAAAAATATTAAAAGTTTGTCACAGTTTTTACTTAAGAGAAACACTAGAAAATGTAAAAGCTGCAGTATGGTTCACAGGCAAAACTTCTAGTATGATAAACTGTCATTGTAAGTGGACATGTGATGAAGATATTATCTACTACACAAGAACACTATTTGTGAATGATGAATGTTACCATCATGTTGGAATTACAACAGTTAAGGTTATATATATATATATACAGATGAGGGACAAACCTGTACAATTAGTATATATATATATATATATATGCATGTATCTACATATACGGATGAGGGACAAACCTGTACAATGAGTAGCTGCATAGCGATATGACTCTTCATTCTTGAAACTAAATATTGCACAGTTTGCAGATTATCATCCTCAAGATCATCATTTGTCAAGATATGATCGGAAGACGTTTCCAGATCAGTATAAGATTGACCACTGCCAGGCACCTCAATGTCATCCATGGATCTCAAGACCTTCATAAATGCAGGCACTGTTGATGTAGCTGCTTCCTTCAAAGCCAGAAATATACTTTTCCATTCATCTTGTGAAAGCCTGCTGCCCAAATCGCTGGCCAAACGCATCAAAGCTGCAACCCCTGTGCTAGCCGGACCTTGAACAGGACTTCTTATAAATCCTGTTAGTATTAATACCACACCTGGTAGTTGAGACCTCACTACATCAAAAAAGGTGACAAAAAGATCCACTAGACACTGTGCTGCCAATGAAGAAGTTTCAGAGTCCCATGTGCTCCCATCAGAATGTGAAGGTCTTGAAGCTGGTGTCAGAGACTCTTCATCTTCAATTTGCATCTCTTTCTGTCAGATACACAATTATACATATGGGGAAATATAACAGGGAAAATAACAGAATTGAAGACACCAGTCCAAAAAGGGTGTGAGAAAAGAGGTCCATGGTCCTTCAGAATGTTAAATAGCACTTCCAAAGAACTCTTTCTGATAGCTGATCTGGGATCAGACGTTAGTTTTGACAACCCTGAAACAACATCAGAATATGTTATATTCAAATGGGAAGGTACATTGGAAACTCAATCACTTCTATGCCCCCCACCCCAAAAAAAAAAAGCTCAGTCTTCCTATAATAGAGGACTGAATATGTTGGAGAAGACAATTGTCAGACTTATCTAACTGCTGCTAAATCTGCAACAAAATTACTATACCGCCTCTTGCTTACAACCAAGAGCAAGGTAGGACTATAGTGGTAATTAAGAGAAGGAAAAATAGCAAACCCTAAACCTTATAACATGATCAGATATACTTCATCAGCACATATAATATAAATGCAGATGGAGACCAATGAGGTTGCAGGTAATGTGAAAGTCACACCGAAAATGGACTTTGGTTTTATCATTGTAACTATAAAAAACTGTCATTTTAACTTTGGGCTTAAAAGAAAATAAATGAATAATTTATATACATACAAACACAGATTGACAAAAACATTGACACATGCATGCTCATTTATAAACTCATAAATTTTATCAATGATTGGGTTCTGCCATCCATCATGCCTGATGTGCAGCGATTGTAGCTTTTACTAAGAATTTAGCTAGGAAAGCGAGTTACCTGTTAGCAAAGGAACCCAAAAGGATGCGTGATCCTCTTTCTCAATGGAAGTTTGTATATCTGAAGGATCCACAGCATCCACATCTACAACTGGATTAGATGAACGATAAACCTTACTCTTCTCATTGCAAACAAGTCCTCCATCAGCAAGCTTCACAGCACAGAAGCGGAGAAATGCAATGGCATTGAGGCTAACATCACTATTAAATCTGCTGTTTGTGAAGGTTATGAGGCACTTGACACAATCAGTAAAAGTCATCGTCTCCGTCTCAGTTATATAAGGGAAATATTCTCGCACTATCTTTTCCATGGTCTCAAAGGCCAACAAGACTATATTCTTCCGCTCGTCAGCTGCAGCAGCTGTAAACACCTGAGAAATGAACAGCACCACATGAGAAGCAAGACATTTGAAAGGCAGAATTTCCTGCATCTCAAGCATTTTTGGAAGGACGAAAAACTCACTTATTTGAATGTCCCTTTTTCCCCTTAACAAAAAGGGATATGTGCATGGACCAACCTATTTTCTATGTAATAGGGAGATTTAATGCTTATGACATGGTTAAGTCCAGCCATCCTAACTATTAAAAGCAATATGCAAGATTATTTCACAAGGATTAATAGGTGAAAATTTCTAGTGTCTAACAAGAATTTCAATGAATTTTTATGTAAAGATGGGTTCAAACCATCCATGAAAATCAGAATCGGAGAATCAAATCCTCTTTTTTTATACAAACATTTTAAGTGGGGGAGGGGGGATTCGAAACATAGACGTCGCCGTTGGAAACACACAAAAAAAAATATAGCATTTGACCTAGAGGTCATTGGCCAAACCAAGAAAACATACCATAAAAACACTCTTCCAGCCAGATTTCACATTATTGACACGGCTGAGGACCATTTGTGAAATGCACCGGACAATTAATTCCCTAATTTCTGCAGAGCTGCTTTTCTGCATAACAATCACAAATGGTCGAAGAAACTCATTCTGGAAGTTGTAATTTGCCAATTCCTCACGCTCTAAGAATTTCATAGCAAGCTGCCTCAAGGAATCCATGACAAATATTGCAACTGAGAGATTTTCTGACAGTCCAACTGAAACGAAGAAATCAGAGAGAACATTCCACATGCGAGACCATACTAATCTAATACGGTTCATGTTGTAATGCCTGCAAAAGAAACAATGTTTTGATCATAAAATCTGTTCCCATTACATTTCTGTTCAAACAAAGTAGCATCATCATCAAGAGATTTTCAACATCAATGGACAAAAAGGACAGCACCCCCCCCCCCCCCCCCCTTGAGAGTTTGGGATGAATGAGGAATTCCAAAAATACACCAATGAAAAATAAATAAGGCTCCCCTGGAACTCCTACAACAGGCTATCCACAATTTGATTGATTTAAACTTATTAAGGTTATTAGATCAAAATTACATTTGAAATACAGATTTGTTATTATTATTTATTCATGCCACATCAAAGTTTTCTAAAAAAAGTGACAAATTTGCAAAACAATTTATAATGAAAAGGGGAGAATCTTACGCTATCTCAACTAGTTTTGTGAGGCTGAATACACGAGGGTCTGTTGGAGACTGCAACTCTGATATGGAAACTTTGCATAGGGCCTTAACAAAAGCTACTATTGCTTCACTGTTCAGCCTTTGGCTATGAGCAAATACATGGTTCAACTCAAAGTTCCCAATCTGGTCCAGCAAATTCAAGTTTGAAATGAAGTTATTAATCTGCACTGGAGTTACCAATCCAGCAGTATTGACTCCAAGAGTGGTGCTGTCATATGAGCCCCCACGAACAACAGCCACCACAGCTGGATCCCGTAGAGTTCCTTTCTTCTTTAAATTTGGAAAACTCATAGGTTTTAGTGTCTTTTCCTCTGTTTCAACATTAGATGCAGTCAAAAAGGATGCATCAGGCGGCGCACCCTCTCCCAAAAGTTGCAGATGCTCAATTCGGGAAAGGCATGTCAATATGTGTTCCCACGCTTCTTGAAGATAATTACCATCTTCAATGGCAATTGATATTATTGCCTGTCCAAAGTAAATATGTGGGTAAAAGAGACAAAAAGAACATTGCAAGGCTAAAAAATGTAATAAATTATGATGCAGTAATCTTCACTTCTACACAATTGAATCTGATTGGAATGATCCTAATGCAATATTTCACTCTTTTTAATGACCTTGTATGGCTTAGGTTCGGGAGAGAAAAAGCATAAAAATATGGTGCACAATTATCCAATCAGCTCATCCGTTACATGCAAACATTCTAATAATGCATTCTTAATCTAGTCCTGCTGTGGAGCATCTTTAAGAAATTGTAGAGAAAAATCTTCCAAAATATTTGCTTAGTTACCTTCACAGCTTCAACATTCTTTTGTTTTATATCTGCAGCACAATGGAGATAAGTAAACTTGGCTACAGATGTCACAAAAGCATCTCTCTGGGTCTGCAGGCCCATCACCGCAGTGACATGCACAGCATATTGAAAGCCCTGAACGCATTGAGAAGTAGCAAGCCTGTCATCACTTTGGTCAAGAGTCACACTAAACGCAGCCAGCATAGGACCCCAGCAAACCTCAACCATAAACCTCAAGATTGCTACATCAGTGACTGCATGATAAACTGACCTGCAACACCAGAATAGGGCTCAAAGAAAGGACAATGAATTCCTAGTTATTACAGGCTAAAAAAAAATACAAGACATAAGAATCACACATTCATCAGATAAACTGACCTCAATTATCAACCTAACATATCACAATATTTGGCAGCTACAGAAAAAGGAAGATATAGTCCTAGCTATCCAATTCCAACATGTCATAAAATACCTAAGCAGAAACATTATATGCCCAAACCACTTCCACATCCCATTTTTCTGGGCCCCATCAATCCTCTACTCATAGCAAGACCTTCCTCATGAATGACTTACAAGTTCCACAAATACAATCCAAAAAGAGACATCATTAATTGTATTGTATCTTAGCTTACTCTGATTTTCCAGATTTTGCCTTAAACTGCTCCTGGATGTGCCTTATAAGAAGTCCATTTGCACCCAATGCTTTTTCTTCAGTCTGCTTCCAAGTGACTAGATTGAGTATACCATCAAAGCCCAATAATTTATTAAAGCTGTTAGCCTGTTTGCTCTGTGGTGCAGTAGACTCAGCACTCATCTTAATTTCATTTTTTACAATTTTATCATAAATGGTGCCAAGATACTCTTCAGGCAAATCCTTGCCATCATCTATTCCTCGGTTGTTTCGAATAAAATCAGCCTTCGTCATCTGGTTAGCCAGCCAATCCAGAATGGAAATTAGGTGAGAATCAGAATTAGTTCTAAATTCATAATTAATCAAAACATAATTTCCCAAAATTTGCTTATCTTACAAAATTAGGTACAAGAAAATTTTTTAGAACTTTCTTCCTATATATATGTTCATGTTCTTTTAAGTACTTTGACCCATAATTTACAATCTTCCAGAAAGATAACAAATGATATCTTCAGAGATCTTTACTATGCCTTTAACATAAGCCACTATTTTAAATTCAATAAAGAACTACAAGCAAATGAATATTCATCCCAAAATTGAGCTACGTAAATCAGTAGCAAAGGCTAAATAAAGGTGGCCTGGAATAAGATGAATCAGTAAAGGTCCTGCAAGCATACCTTATCTTTTACCGTGTTATTATGGGCATCTGTGTTGAGCAGTATCACAGAATAGGCAAGAACATAAGCAGTATCTGCACTAGTAAATGAGCTTGGGTTGCATTTACAATAGCGCTCAGCAAACTTCTCCATGATGCGGTCAATCTTCTGCGCTTCTCCAGGTAACCTGAAGCCCCGTAGGAAAAACCTTATTGCTTCACCAAAATCCATTCCTTTGAAATCAAATGAATCTACATAAGCATGCATGACCTTTAGAGGAAATTCCTCCCTTTCACCCAAATAGTCACCAATAATGGTTTCATTTAGGCCAGAAGTATTCTTCAGGAAAGAAGCCACATCTTCTGGAGAACCACCAATTTTTTGGGTGCCTATCAGAAACTCAACTCCCTTGGAAGGTTTCCTATTGAACAGCGAGATACCTTTCTGCATTTAACCAAGCGAAGATGTTAATAAGGGATGAACCAGGCTAATTCCTGGTAAAGTAGATAACAGCACAAATTGATGTAAGAGGAAAAAAGTGACAGCACAGAAATCAATACAGGACAACAGTTTGTAAACAGGTGCATACTCATGAGTATATTAAAAATCAAGTGTCATTATAAGATAATTTCAATACTCAACCTGGAGTTCAATTTTATAAGCTCGACGTTGCTCAAGGGTAGCAGCATCCGAATGTTCAGAATTTAGTTCTGGATGTAGTTCATTGTCAGAAACAGTTCCATCTTCTCCATTGAGGATCAAATGATTCTCTGTAGCATCACTGTCAGAGCTCTTCAGCACAAATGAATCTCCTAGTCTGAGCTGTTGGTCCATCCAAGCTCCCATTGACTTAATGATGCTAACTAAGCACTTTACAGATTCATGCCGAAAAGTGATATCTTGTATTGGAGACAAACTTGTGGTTGAACCAGAAGGTGGTCCTAGAGCAGTTTTCAGAAGGCCGTTGACAACCCTGAAAACATCTGATGGAATTATAAGGGTTTTAATACATTTTTACTAAAACACAATGTGAAAGGTCAAAACATAATAGATTTACTATATTTATACATGTGAGAGAGAGAGAAATTCCACACGAATTATGAGTTCTAACCACTAGATATAACAAGAAAATGATTAACTATTCCCAAATGAAAAATATGAACATTGAAAAACTATCTCTTTGCACTGGTAATGGATGAGCTCACTAGATCGATTCAAGATGAAGTTCCTTTGTGTATGCTTTTTGCAGATGATATAGTTTCAATAAATAAAACTAGACGTGCAGTTAATGTCAAGTTAGAAATTTGGAGAGATAATTTGGAGTCTAAAGGCTTTCGACTAAGTAGCACTAAAACAACGTACATGCAATGTAAATTCAGTAAAAGGAGAAACAAAGATGAAAGAGTTGTAAGACTTGATAGTGAATAGATACCAAAGGGCAAGAGCTTTCAATATATTGAATCAATAATTTTAAAGGATAGAGAAATTGACGAGGATGTGAATCACACGATAAAAACCCCTCTTTTTTTTATAAACGACACTCCACCCCTTGGGGTTTTGATTTATATAAAAAATAACCCTATGAAAATTCATTACAAATTGAGTCAAAATACATATTTTTCAAATTAAATTTTCTTCAAAAATATCCTAAGACATGCTTACTAACCAAATTGGTTGTATGAAATGAAAAATAAAGAATATAAAAATAATGATAATAATCTCAGAGGGCCAAGTGTCATTTCCCCAAACTTCAAGAGGGAGATTAGTGTAATTTACCCTTGTTTTAAACTCACAAAATCAAGAAAAACACTCCTAGAAGAAGAAAGTGTTCTTGAGTCAACAAGATTACCTTACTATGCCACCTTAAAGTCATGATCAAGTTGATCTTTAAATTCAAACTCCTAAAATAAAATTAAAATAACTAAAGAATCTTTTCTTTTTTTGCTCACATCCAATTATCCTTCTTGAGCTTCCGATTATAGCCTTTGGGAAAAATTCATAACAAGTTTCCTTCATTCTATATGCCAATTAGCCTTGGCTCAAATTACACTTCCTCCTTTCACAAGTAAGAGTGCATAGTGAAGTTAAGAGTTCAAAATCCGATGTATGTGTAACTTACCAATAAAAGAAAATTTGTATTTGAAGAAATCAATATTAATTTTATATCTTTGCCACCCTTTATATTTGTTATAATTTTAATTTTATAAAGATAAGGGATAGAGAAATTATATTGTCATATTATATGTCATTTCTCTGAATTGAAGCTAAGTACCATTCAAACCAGTTACCCTTAACCCAATCCGACCTGAAGATCAACTGACCTGATGCAGGATCTCAAGCCCAAAAAATTTTATACAAGTTGGGCTTGGGTTGACTTGTACGGGTTGAAATTAAAGTTGGGTAGGGTTAAGGCTCGAGATGTAACAAGTTTGGGTTGAGAACGGATTAGCCTTCAACCCAAACCAGCCCACCCAGGTTGCAGCCCCACATAATATGTTCTAGCAATTTATCAAAAAAATAAAAAATATGTTCTAGCTACTCACTTTGATGTAAAGGGATACTCAAAAATCTAAATAGTTATCTGTCAGTAGTTGGTTATCTGAGATCTTCTGCGAAGTGCCTAATATTAATGGTAATAGTGACACAAATGTAGAGATAAAAGAGATGTGTAAATACCTTTCAAAAATGTTTGGAGCATCCACATCACAGTCATAGTTGACAAATATGTCTACCATAATCCGTGGATCTTGAGAGATCTTCTCCAATAAGTTAAGGACAGTCATTTTCTGCAAGAAACTAGGCTGGAGCACATTTTCCAGCACACGGAGGACAAGCATAGGAAAAAATATACCAATCTCAGCTTTCAACCCAGATCTAAATTTTGATAACAAGCTCATGAAAATACCACACTGAAGCTGGAAAATAGCCATAACTGATAATGCACTGTTCTTTAACAACGATAAGCAAAGATACTGCTTGATAGCATTGAGAAACCTGCACCAAGTAAAAGATCAATATTGAACTTTTCACAAAATATTTCTCATACTAGTACAGAACAAAATCTCAGAAACACTATAAAACACACTGCAATGTGTTAAGTCATTAAAATTAGTATACAACATAAATTTATCATATGCATTGAAGATCTGATTATTGCACTAAAAAACATACTATATATATTAAAATGAGAATTAGAGAAAGGATATACTTTAATAGTAATTCTGCCCTGGAATCCAAAATGATAGAAAGACAGAGACTTGCCTCTCATTGGTGCGCCACACTGGACCGCCATTTTCCATGACAACCTTGAGGAGCTCCAAGGACAAAACTTTACCCCTCAATAGGATTTGGTCATCAGTGTTTTCCTGTGACGAAAACTTCATAGACAATTTACACAGATTCTTAAAAAGCAAAAACCCATCTTCCCTAATCTTACTCTCAGCTTCATTCGTTTCAGGCTCAACCTTGTCGACGTTGCTGTCATCGTCTCCTTTCTTAGCAGAAGCCACCTCGTCCTTGGCATTGCCATTTTGTGTATGAATTATATGATTGTGATCAGCACCCTCACTAGCATCCATGACGTCATTGATGAAATTCTGACAAAACTGTATGGAACTCCCTTCATTCAAATTCTTATCCGTGAATTCCAATAGGTCTGCGACGGAGACCCTCGGAACAGGCAAAATCCATGGAGTCGTGCTCGACACGTGTGAAAACGATGACCATAATCTGAGCGAGAACCGACTTGGCACAGATCTGATTGGTCCCATTCAATCCACCGAGATAGACATTGTAGCAGGTCCGGACAACGTGAACCAAACAATCTCCACGGATCAAAACGCAGGGGGATCGAACCGCGGAGAGAATAACCCGAAGCACGCCTAGCTCGATTTGTTCTTCTCCGAGACCAGCGGACTTGCAAACCGAATCTATGATCTTGGCGGAGATGGATTCGGAGGGGCGATCGATCTCGGCGTGTATGAGGTTGAGGGAGAACAATTTGAAGACGCAATCGAGAGCGGGCTCAACGACTTTTGAGTAGGCGGAGTCGAGTGCGAGAATGAGAGGTTGGAGGATGAAATCGGCATCATCGGAGGAAAGAGCGAAGAGAGGAGAGGTTAGGTCTGGATTTGGAGAATCGGAGAGAGAGTCGAGCTTATCCAATACGGATTTGCAAGAGGAGACAAGATTAGAGTGTTTCCGCCATGCTGCGTTTTTGATGATCTTGTCAAGAGACGGTCCGACCACTCGGCCGCTCCGGGATGGACCGCCTAGGGTTTGAGAAGCTGACATTAATTCAGATTTGAATTGGGAGAAATGTCCAAATTCATTACATTATTCCAAATCACACATTCTTCTTTTTGATTCCTCGTCAGCGAGCGACCGAAGGAAGCGTACTCTTCTCTTCTCTTCTCTTGAGTCTTGTCTACCTTTGTGTTGTGTTGTACTTGTCACGTGACCAAATACCACTCGTTTTACAACAACTAATAAATGGGTGAATTTTTGTTTTATTAATAATCACCTCCTATATTGCCATCTTCATAACGATGCCATCTTCCTACCGACTAGTGGTTGGACTTGGAGCTTGGAAGGTCAATCACATAAATCAGATTACGTCACAAAAAGAGAAAAACAAAACAAACACTAACCACCAAATTAAATAAATGATTTGGAACTGAAACATATGATATGCCGCATACTCATATGTATCAATTTTTCGAGGCCATTCAGGGGACCCGGGATTTGCTTCATTGGATTCCACCTCCAGATGGGTTTGTTAAATTAAATTTCTTTTCTTTGCTTTTCACTCAAAATTCAAAATCTACTACACTTCATGGTTTATTTGCTGCTGCTGTCATAGTATGGAGCAGCAGGAATCTGTACAGATTTTGGGAGTTAAAGCTCTCCTTTATGCGTTGCTTTTCTGCAAACATGTAGGCTGCCAGATGGTACATGTGGAGTGTGAAGACAAGGTTATTTGTCAAATGATTCACTCAGGGAACTCTTATGCCTCTTGTAATTGGTTTGTTTTTAGCTCTCTATTTCATTAATATTTCATTTCATTCTGTAAGCAAAAATTGTAACAAAGTTTCCCTTCCTCTTGCCCGTTTAGCATAGGAGAGATGGAGGAACCTCAAGAATGGATTAAGGATTGTCCTTCCCTCCTTTTGCCCATTGTTCAAAGTGATCTCTTTCATTAATGAAATTTCTATCCGTTTATTCAAAAGAAAAATGGAAACTTCATTATCAAATCAAATGCACTTGAAAACAGCAACAAAATTTTTAAACACATACATAGACGAACTAATTTTTAGATATAGCCGGTCAAAACTGTGAATTCTTAGTTTAATATAGCAGCAGCAGACTCCAAAGGAGGCTGATCCTTGATTAATGCTTCCCAGTCAAGTTGCCTCAGCATTTTGAACCTCTCATTCAATGTCACAAACCCTGCTTCAGGAGCAACACCACCACAGGTTTCAGCTCTATGGAGTAAAAGCACGCTAGCCCCCATATCCGGGCCATGGAGTTTTCCTGTTAGCAACACTCGCAGAGGCATGAAGAGTGATTTTCCCTGTCATAAGGATGAAAATAGACAGATTTTCAGTTCATGGACCACATACAGTAAAAGAGAAATAATCATATCTCTCTAATTAAAGACCACCTTGCGCTTCAGCGATTTGCCAAAGTTCTTCACCCACTTCTGCCAGCCAGCATGGCCTTCTTCAAGAGCGCCAAGGAGCTCACCACTGTCATAGGCAGCTATGAGGTCGGCTGAAAATTCGGAAAGCTTATCTTCTAAGACAGGTTTAGCTTCAGGACTGCAGAGAGCAAAAGTTGTACTTAGATATGGTTGTTTTCATGGGGGCCAAACCTATTTTGAAGCATAATTTTTTTTATTACAGTTAACATTCTCCCAAACAGTACTTATAGCAATAATTAAGTGATATAAAACCACCCAGTACAAAAGCATACTTATAGACGACAAAATGTGTATTCAACTATGAAAATAAGCATGAGTTTATCAAGGCTAAAAAATTATGATATATGACAACATAAAACAACAGATTTAAGTGCAAGGTATATAACCTCTTTAAAGTAGCTTCTAAAGGATAAGATAGCAAGTTTGAGAGTGCTTTGTCTGCATCTGTTATCAAGTCAATCCCATCCTTGAGCAGCTGAACCGCCTCCTATTGTACAAAATTACGTTCCAACTATTATAACATGCTTGCTTTGCTTGATTATAGGATACTAAAACATCATAAAAACCAAAATGAAATAAATGTTCTACAGTAACCTCTCTCTCTCTCCAATCTGGTACAGCAGACCACATAATCCCATACTTAATTTAAATAACAGTATATTCCACAACAATGCCAAGGATTACAAGATCACCTTAAATCTAAACAGAAAAAGAGATTCTCTAACTGGAAGTTTATAATTATAATTCAATGTAATTAATTATTTCTCTAACTGGGTGTCACGCATTGTTGCCCCCAAATAAACCTATAAAAAAAAAATGTAATTAAAAGATTTTAATACTGAAGAGCCTTACTTGGATAAATGTCCCCTCTGACTCTGTGAGGATACTGGTACTTTTCCAGCGCTCACCAATAAGCTTGGTCAACTCCTCTGATGGAAGTGCTCTTAAATGCTGACCATTCATCCACCTTAAATTTGCACATATACAAGAACCTATTAGGAAGCTACTATACATAATAATACCTTGTCCTTGCATATTATTAACAGTAACCTCCAATACACCCACAATTTAGAAATAGTCTCACTCGTTCAAAAATATAATAAACCATCTTTCATTTAGTGACAAACGGCCCAAATTCTCATGGAGCTATCAAAAGCAAATCATGGAAATCAAAATTTGAACTTTGCAATAGTACACAATATAGGCAAATCATGGAAATCAAAATTTGAACTTTGCAATAGTACACAATATAGGCAACCACCAGATAATGTAAACACGCATGCCATTGCGTAACAGTTTTTTCAATCTACATCTTCAAGTCAAAGGGACTGCTTGCCAAAAGTAACAAACAAATGGGTTTTCTCAGCATATAGTAGCCGAAAAGCCTTAATTACCTTAACTTGGTAGAATCAAAAATAGCACCGCTTTTGTTGACACGACCAATTGAGAATTTTTCAACTGTAAATTGCATAAAAACATTCAAGTAAAATATTGATCAAATCAAAAAAAAAAAAATTTAGAGTTTGGACATTTATCAACATGAGTCTATCAGCATGGTTCCATAGGAAGAGGGACAGAGAGGGGATTCAAAATGAATCACTAACCAAGTTGCTCAAGGGTGAAAAACTCATTTTCAGTGCCATCGCCCCAGCCTAAAAGTGCCAAGTAGTTCACCATTGCTTGGGGTAGATATCCCATCTCCCTGAACTGTTAGATGGTAGTAAAGCTGGAAATATTTATCCTTATAAAAAGATAATGCTAACAAGAAAAGGCTAACAACCAAAAAGGAGACCACAAGAACACCTCATACACCAAATTCTGCATAATTACAAAGATAAGCAACAATGATTAACTACCTGACCCACGGAAGTTGCACCATGCCGTTTTGACAGCTTACTCCGATCAGGAGCAAGAATTAAGGAAACATGTGCAAAGGAAGGCATGGGGAATCCCAGAGCCTGCAGTAGAATAATGTGTAGACACCACAATCAGCTTCTCTCTGTTGTTGAAAAAGCAAGGAAAAGCAGGAAAAAGATTCAGGTTTTTAACAGTACCTTATATATCAGTGCTTGCCTTAAAGTGTTTGGTAAATGTTCCTCTGCCCTGAAAATGCAAGTTTTGAAAGAATAAGACGTCTTAACATAACATGGACCACGTCAGGGAAAAAAAAAAAAATTGGAGATGGTAAACTTGCTATGTTTACAGCGGCATATAGCACATTCCTCTTAATTGTAAGCAGGTTGGACTTATACCTAATAACATGTGATATAGCCATGGTAGCATCATCAACTGTGACACAAAAATTGTAAACAGGTTGTCCATTGCTCCTCATTATTACAAAATCTCCAAGCGTGTCCAAGTTCCAACTAACCTTCATGACACTATCAAACAAAGTTAACATCCTACACAAATTGATTATGGTTAGATGTAACAAGATGGTTATTAGCTACATCCATTACATTATTTACTTAAAACTAGAGACTGGAGCAAAGGCCCATCTAATAATTTGAAAAGGCCCAAAGAAAAAGAAAAGCAAATTGTAACATAAGACGTCTACAGGGAGCCAGAAAAAAATTATAATTATAATGAAAAGAACTAACTTCGCCTCGAATAAGGTCATTAATTTTCAGGCTCCCTTCCTTTGGCACACGAAACCGATATGTATAAGGGGTTCCCTTTTCCACCTCTTCTTGTACTTCTTCATCAGTTGCAGTTGCCCACTTTCCACTGTATACTGGAGGCAGCTGGTTTAGTTTTGCAATTTCCTTCATCTTTTCCAGTTCCTGAAGATAACAATGATAAGAACCTATAAGTAGAAAATACATTTTCACCAAACCCCCCAAACTCTGATCAGAAAGATATGCTGATATAGAAGACTGAAACTAATTAAAACCAAAAAGACATACATTCCAGAATGCAAAAAGTTGTGCTATTTTTTATATAAGTAAAAAGTTTTTTATAGAAGAAGGACTATTCCGTGTGCATAAAGCATGAACACAAGACAATCAAATAATTACAAAGAGTGATCAGTATGAACTAAGCTCAAGGACTCTATAAAATTGCCAATGGAAGAAGTAGTACTTAAACCCCAAGCACGAGCCCAATCAAACAAAGAACTCAACAAGCTGACACACAAAGCTCTCCAAATCCTCAAAAGCACGCCAGTTGTGTTCCCGCCAAACAAACCACATCAAACACAAAGGGACTAAATTTCAGACATCTGAAGAGTGCTCACAGACCATTTCCTCCACCCAAACAAAAAGATCCACTACACAACCCAGAAGCACCCAAGCAACCCCGAACGAATGGAATACAAAACTCCACACCTCAGCCGCCACAAAACAATGCAACAAATGATGATCCACCGTCTCCCCACTACACCTACACATGCAACAACATCCCCCCAAAACATAGCCTCTCCTCATCAGATTATCACAAGCCAGAATCCTACCCCACGCCGCAATCCAAACAAGGAGCCTTAACACTCCAAATACCTTTCCAAGGGAAAATCACCCCGGAGAACCTCTCAAGGCATTATATTAAGCGCGGGTGTCAAAGACCCCGCTCCTCTTCAACCTCCATCTCAGACCATCAGCACCCTCCCTCAAGGGAGTTTTAGAGTTAATAAGGCTTATGGTCAAAATAAATGACTATCTGCCTATTAGAACCAAAAGATAATAGTTTTGCTGAAACAGCATAATGAAGGGAAAAAAAAAAAATTTATACTCTCGACTAATGTGTGTGTTTGTATGTGAGTGACACAGAGAGAGATCTAAAAATGAGAATCAAGGTTTTAGCACATGCTATGCATTATAAAAAAAATAAATAAATAAGTCTACCTTGTCAATAGTAAGTATCGATTAATGTGAATTACAAGTTCATTTTTTTCATCAAAGACATGTTTTCATTATTCCAATGTCATAACTAATACCAACACAAGATTGAAACTGTAATGAAGATTACCTGATTGGAACAAAAGCAACGATAAACATAACCAGAATCCAAAAGTTTCTGAGCATGTTGCTTGTACAAAGAGTTTCTCTCGGATTGCCGGTAGGGACCATATTCTCCACCAACACCAGGACCTAGAAAGTTTAAAACAAAATATTAAAAAGAGTTTATATCTAAATCAATTGATTGAGTAGAAATATAAAGACATCAATGTTGTACCACATATACAAGTATATAAAACCAAATGAAAACAAGCAATACTAATTATGAGTTAACTATTATCACTCAACTCCTACTCCATCGTAGAAAGATAAACAAAAGTAGTGTCAATGGGTACATGTGAAAGTAATGTTGACATTATTAAAAAATAGAAATGAAACAAGAAAACAAATTAATAAAAAAACGTAGTACCTTCATCCCAGTCAAGACCAAGCCAAGAGAGATCTCGCAACACGGCTTCCTCGGATTCTCTAGTAGATCTCTCCAAGTCGGTGTCTTCAATTCTCAAAACAAATTTGCCAGCTTTGGACCTGGCAAACAAGTAATTGAAGAGCGCAGTTCTAGCTCCACCGACGTGAAGATTCCCGGTGGGTGAAGGGGCGAAACGCACGCGGACTTGTTTTTTATCCTCCTTCTCCGCAGTGGCTGAGATTGAGAAGCTGCGCCTCTGGCGGAAAATGGAGGGAGGAGCAACCTCCGGAATTATCCTAATCCTCATCCACGGCGTTCGGGTTCCAATCAAAGTCGTTGCCATTTTCACTGCACTGCTCAAACAAAGGATAACTCCCAAATATGAAATGAAATACGCATACAAATACCCTGACGTGGCTCTACACGTGTACTATTTTAATAAATAAATAAATTGACCCCAAAACCTAAACCCTCCTCTCAAAATCCCCAAACACATTATCATTCGAAATTAATTATAGAAGATGGGTAAGCAGAAATAAAAAAGCAAAAGCCAAAAACATAGTACCCAGATTTTGAGAAACAACGAGGCGGGTCTGGATGAATCCGTGTTCAAGACCGGCGGCGATCTGGGTTGGGCAGTGAGGTGAGAAGTGAGAATTGAGAGCAAAAATATGTTTGAATTTTAAAAATGCCATGTCATTAAATTAGAACCTAAACATATATATGCCCACTCACCTGCCTAAGGAACTCTAATTCAAACAGAGACTAGACAAGTATGAGGTCGTCTGCAATTACGTTCCTCAGCTCTCCATTATTGTCACTTCCAGCTTCAAGGTGCATGATTGTGAGCATGAGTGACAGAAGCAAGAACCGGAGGCCATTACAGAAGGGGAGGAACCCCAGCACCGAAGCAATTCAAACCGTGCAGGCCTTGAAGCGAGCCAACAAAGACCAGCGTTCATTGGACCAAGTCTTCCACTCTAAGTTTAACCGCCTTCTCAAGCTCGATATGGTGGCCGTTCTTCGCGAACTCCTCCGCCAAAACGAATGCCTCTTGGCCCTCAAGGTTCTAACTTCAAATCTTTTTTTTTTTTTTTTTTAATTTTTAATTTTCTATTTGCAATTGCTAAATCCACCAAAATTCGTGTTATGTGAATTATGATAGAATCATACATATGACCAAGTCTTGCTAAACTTTTAAAATGGGCTTTTCTTAATTTAAACAGCATCTCTGGATGTTTATGCAATGTCTAAAGCCTTACTTCTTTCTTAACAACCATTATCTCAAATGGGTTTTTGCCTTCTTGGACATTTTTATTTTTTTTTTCCTTAAAATATGGACACCCTTTAAAACATGTCACATTCATGATTCATGGTCTCTAATATCTTACAAGTCTAGGGACATGATACAAAAATTTTCACAATTATTGACATGGCCTGTTTTGATTGATGCATAATAAAAGTGATGGCATTGGTGTGCTGAGCCAATGTGAAAGTTCCAATCACAACTTGTCAACTTAGTGAGTTGTGAAAAACGTTGCGAACAAAATGTGTCCTTGACATTGCTCAATATCTTATACTTGAAAACTGACTTGTATTTGTCTAATTCAACATTATTTGCCTTTTAAAATCAGTTTACATTTCAGAATGGACTCCACTACCGATATTTGTTGGTTTAATGTCATTGCCTGGATTACGTTTTTGTGTGTGGCTAAATCTAGGTTTTTGAAGATATTCGGAAGGAATACTGGTATAAGCCTCAAGTATCGCTGTATGCTGAAATGATCACAGTATTGGCTACCAATGGATTGTTTGAGTATGTCGAACTACTTCACTCATATTTGAAAGCAGAACGTGGTTTAAATCATGAACTTGAAGGCTTTAATGCTCTGTTGAAAACTTTGATAAGTTTTAACCTCACTAAACTTGCAATGGAATGTTACTACCTGATGAAAGAAATTGGATGCGAACCAGACAAGACATCCTTTAAGATACTTATAACTGGCTTAGAATCAAATGGAGAAACAGGTCCTTCAGCAATGGTAAGGCAAGACGCGCAAATGTATTATGGTGAATGTCTGGAGTTTCTTGAGGAGGAGGAAGAGATTATGGTGAGCAATTATTGACTTTTGTAGGATAAAGTGTATAGTTATGTCCTGGAAAGCACACCTTTTTACATGCTACAAAAGTACTGCCTGAATTTAAGGCGAGACCAACTGAAGTATAGTTAGTTCATTTGTAAAACCTTTTGGAGAGGTATTGAAGTTTCACAAAATGGACTGGCCAGGTTGGAATTAGTCACTCTTTCTTTTGGACTAAGAAAAGTACATGCTTAACAACTATATGCTAGAATAAGGATAAGCTGTTATCTTACTTCCACTCAAACAATACAAATTATGAGTTTTTATTTTATTTAATATCTGTTTTGATGATGGTTCTAGCCATTTACATCTGTCATTTATGGCTATCCCCTCTTTTCATGACCAAAAAGAGAGATGAGATTTTTTTTAATAGTTTGCCATATATAAAATGGCTTGTGTACTGGAGGTGATGATAGTTACAGAAATGAGCGTCTAGCTGGTA
Source organism: Fagus sylvatica (assembly GCA_907173295.1). Classification (NCBI taxonomy): domain Eukaryota; kingdom Viridiplantae; phylum Streptophyta; class Magnoliopsida; order Fagales; family Fagaceae; genus Fagus; species Fagus sylvatica. The sequence continues at coordinate 3,113,024 of OU015767.1, read as the reverse complement.
GCTTAAGTTGCCTAATCTAGGGTGTGTATACATGTTAATTGTGTTGTTGTGGCAACTAGGGGCAAACAGCTGTTGAGGTTCACCTTTTTATTTATACTTGAATTACATTGACAAAAATTTCAGAACTGCATAATTTGGATAGCATGTGTTACCTAGCTTCCATTTCTTGTGTCTGCAATGATTAGTTACATACTACCACGTTTGAGCACTCTTGTACGTGAGAACTTTTGCTTGTCATCGAGTTTTATGATTTTGTTCGTTTGTTTTCCTTTTCTTTTCTTTTTTTGATTGGTTATCTTTCTTGTAGAAGCACTTATCAAAAAAAAAAAAAAATCTTTCTTGTAGAAGCAAATACTGAGTGAATCATCTCCAAAAACAACGTAATTTATAAAGCGAGGATTGCCTCTATAAGCCAGGATAAAGAGAAGGAATACAAGGTAAATATACTGCTACTTTTAATAATTACAGATTCCATCTACAGTAATACTTTCTAATCAAGATATCATGAAGAGACAAAACTGGGACCTTGAATTCCTATTTTTTTCAACTTTCTTCTACAACCTTCTCACCAGTTTTTGACCACAATCTCAACTTTGTAGATAGCTGGAAGTTTTGAGTGACCAAAGATGTATGTGTAAAGATGTTAAATCCTCAATACTGAGTGAAGTCATGATTAAGACTTCAAAAGTTTCAAGTTGCAAGCCAAATTCCAGAAATTAAGCAAAATTTCGAAATTCTAGTTCAGAAGTTTTTATTACTAGAATTGTTTCCCTTCAAATGTCTGGCTGAACTGCCAGTTTGCTGGAGCAACATTATAAGATGCAAGTGTTCTTCCACTGCTGGCGGTCACCTCTAAAGATATAGGCTGCCCTTTAATATTAATGTTGCATTGCCAGATTTGTCCCCAATTTCTTGCCATGGGTATCCATCCTGTTTTTGATCCCTTCACTTTCACAGCAACCACTTCACCATCCAAACCTACATTGGTAATTAGAACTTGAAAGAAGTGAGAATTTCCACTCAAAGTGAATCTCAGTCCACCACTTCTTTGACACCTCACCCTGCACAAAATTTGGCATAAACAATGTTTCCCCCAATTGCAATTGCAAGATATTAGAAAACAGAAAATAAGGGAAAGAAAAGAACTCCAACGAAATTTCAATTTCTGTGTTTGATTTGTTACCTCTTGTACTGCACTGGCACAATGTCAGCACTTGATGCTGCAATTTCAGCGAATGCAGCCTCAGACATCTCAAAGTGCTCCTTGGGAAAATTACACCAGCCACCATAATCAGCTGAGAGCCCATAATTTGGAGGACAGAAATCTGTGGCAGTGAGAATAATAGAGGGGCTCCCCTGCAAGCACCACAATATATGGTCAACACATCTGAGCTCATAGCAAGCCCCACAAGTACTCCCTCTGTTGAACAAAATGGTACTTAGTCCAGCACTGTACTTCCCAAAGCTAGTCTTGTGGAGGTCTCCATAACCACAAGCCCCTTCTGCAACATCATTAAACAGTAGCCCTTGATCACTTGCTAGTAAAGTTTATATATTGTAAATGTGCAGCATCATATAATGTAGAATATGTAGTAAAAGACAATAAATTAACAAACTTTTGAGACTTAGAAGCAAGAAATGTACCTGTAATGATTGACCCATCTGTTTCTTTAGAGTATGTTGCAGTTGCAGTCTTCCATTCTTCAATATTGGCATTAATCTCGCATGCTTTCAGTAGAAACAAGAAGAAAACTGTGGTTTGAAGAGCACCCATTTGAGATAATGAGGCCTAGGGGGATATTTTCTTTTCCTTTTGGGGCTCTTACCAGGACTGAAGGATGAATAAAGCTCTACTTTTTTTTCTTCTTTTTTTTTTGTAGAGAATGACCTCAATCTCCTCTGTGAGTACAGTAAAGGATTGCTGAACTTTGAAAAAGAGCCAACTTCGGAGTCCTTGGTTCACATAGTGGGCACATTGAGCAGGGAAAGATGAAGCGCGTGTTGGTGTATACAAAAACAAAATTGGGATACGTCTTCTTTTGTTTCTTTGTATTTTTCTTTTGTTCTTTTCAGCGGGGATTGAAGAATGGGGAAAAGGGTGGGAGAGAGAAAGGGTTTGAGGCTTTGTGTTGGTGGCAGACAGGGAAGGCGGAAAGCCAAAAAATAAGTAAATTCAAAATCCAAATTATTATTATTATTTTTTTTTTTTGGGGTTCTGGGTTCATTTCTTTGCATAAATGTGGTTTTCCTTTCGGCTCTTCTTTTGAGAAGAAAACCAAAGGAAGACCCCACGTGGAACGAAATTTCTGATATAGGAAGCTGATATCAAAGACTATAATGTTGAGGGGGACCCCACGGGGAATGGAAATTCTTATATTGTTAATGGCTTTTGATACCAAGATTATGATGTTAGTTAACAAGGGTTTATTCAGTGAAAAAAAAAAAATAGTTAACAAGGGTTTAAGGTCCATTTGTTAACTTATTTTCTTATCATGCTTTTTGTTAAAATCATATTTTGAAAATGAAGCTTCATTCCTAAAAAGTGATTTTTTAAGGTAAAAATTTTTGCAAATCATGCTTTTTTCTTCTTATCAAATACAAAATTTGGGTTTTGCATTTTCAAAATATGCTTTTTGCCTTCCTTATGAGATTCCAAACGGGCACTTAGAATGCTTCCAAAGAGTCCTCTTGAGTCTTGGCTTGGCTTGCATAAAACTATAATTCTATAATATAAATTAACAAGGTTCTAAAGTGCTTCCAAAGAGTCTTGGCTTGGCCTGCCTAAAACTTTAATTCTATAATGTTAGTTAAAAAGGTTTTAATGTGCTTTCAAAGGGTCCTCTAGAGTCTTTGGCTTGGCCTGCCAAAAACTATAATTCAATCACAGTCATGCAATATGACAAGTTGTTAACCAAGTTTACTTATAAGGAAAAAATGTTTCTCTTTCATCAAAGTGATGACCTCGACCTAGTTCACCAGATGACTACTGGAAGGTCCATTTGCATATTGCAGCCTTGCAGCTGGCGTGAGCAATCCACCAGCTAGAAGCCCTCATAAATTTTCCATTTGCAGCCCTGCTGGTGTGCATTCGGCCCAGCTTCTCGTTTTAACAAACAAAGTTCATGAATCATGACAGAACCTCAAGCAGCGTGGTAACCCAGATGGGGACAGTCTCAAAAGTGCTACAGAAGAAAAAGCCCAATGAGCTAAAAGTCTACAACCCCAAACCCCAAGTATTTTTAACAATTCAATCCACTAGTGCCGGGTCCATGTTTCAAATGTCACTCAGCTCCATGTCTTCTTAGCCCAAAAAAAGGAATATAAACAAAGGGACCAAATACAAGTCTAAAAATTGAAACGAAGAAAAGAAACCAATGATTTCTCGTTGTTTACATCAAAAATCCAATGAAGAAAAATTCCAAAAAGCGGTTTACAAAAGAAATTTTTGTATGAATATTTTTGCAACCTTGTTGATAATCATAACTACATTACTATGACATCTTTTAAAGAAACAATGCTGCTGGCTGGGGCATTGTTGCCCTTATTTCGAATGATGGCGTTGCATTCATTACCACTGTTATTAGTACTGCTATTCTTGTCGAAGTGATATAAATTGTATGTAGCTTGATCCAGTGTTCCTTCTCTGTATACAAAGACACTTTCGTCTTCTTCCATGCGACGCCACTTCCTATTTCTGTCATGTTCTCGATGGAGTGGCATTCCCCTATTAAAAAAAAATAAGTATAAAAATTATTGAAGTGAAAAAATGAAGAACGGCTAACAGTCCCTGTGATAGTTTAATAAAAAATGATCCCACGTCTATATATATGTCAGTAAAGATGCTTCACTAAAGGTTTTGGATACAGTATCTTAGCATTTGTGAAGATTAAACTATTGGAGAACTTGAGTGATAACAGCTACTTCTTCGAGACTTGATTACTCGAAGTGAGTTTGGATTTTTTTTTTTTACCTCCAACCCAGTTGGGAAAAATTCTCCTTCAACTCACTACATATTAATTAAATAGATTATTCATATGTATTATTTAAATAAGTCACATGACATTTTTCATATGACTAAAAATGCATGTGGATTGTTTATTTAATTGTCGCGTAATGAATTGGAGAAGAATCCCGGTTTAGGATTAAACTATTTCCATAAAAGTGGGCACACGTAACAAAATATAATACTAAATTCTAACCAGCAAATAAGAAGAAATGGATCTAATAAGTAAAAAACAATACTAAACACCAAACACAAAGCAAACAGAAAGAAGAAGAAACAAAAAAGTGGAATACACGTGCATGTGTCCCCCCTCTTCTTTCTCTCCCTTTCCAGAAAGACGAACCAAAAAAAAAAAGCCAATCTAATTAGACCCAGTAATCAGTAACAATGGCATTATGCTATTGAGTAATGAGCCTTAGCTGACCCGGAAATCTTCCTAATACCATTACTAAGCTGAAGCAGGTGACTTAGCATAAAAAAGGTTGAAGCAGGTGCGAGTTTCCATGAAACATCAACAAATTTTTTATTTTTATTGGACCACAAGGCAGTCAGATCATATTTATTAAAGGCAAAAACAGAAACCCTCTAAAACTAATTGGAATTCAAATCCAAGGCCTGGTCCAGAGAAAAATATATATATATATGGATGTAAGGAGAATAGGAATGGTAAATTCCAAATTGTTAATATCATGCTAAATAGTAGTACTAAAATTTGATAAAAGCAGGAAATCAAAAAATAAGGAGAAAAGCATTTTCAGGGCTCTCCTATTCATTGAAACAAGACTAATAAATATAAGATATATCCTACCCCAATCCATGCATATGCAGTGTAAAATACAAACTTAATGAATGGACGAGATCATCCCATATTGCTTTATTTCTTTCTTGCTTCCTTGCTGCAAGGATTCCTCATTGTTTTTTCTGCTCTTTTTGGGTATATAATTTATTCCTTAGCATTAATAAACTTAATAAAAACAATTATGAAATCACCCTATACAATTTGCTTTACATGCATACTTTTGAGTTGAATGGAAAAGAAAAAAGTACTTTCTTAGCCGAAACGAAATAAATTGTGTCGAAAAGTAGATAAAAAAAAAAATGTTGAAGCATTGCACAAACAATGCTGTGAAAAGTGTTGAATATGCACATAAAATAAAAACAGGCCAGAAGGGCAAAAGTCAGAATAACAGTAACAAATAAACACGAGAAGGGCAAAAGTCAAGAATGATAGGAACAAGCAATACTGATTTTTGTACATTTAAAGATTGCATATGAATGAAACCTAATTTGCATAATTAATTTTGTTACATTTCAAATTATTCAGTATGCACTTAAGTGAATCAAGTATTAAAAAAAAAAAAAAAAAAAACAAATCAAGCAAGAAATCCAATTAACAAAATAATAATAAAGTTTCCAACAAAATCTCTTTTCCGAATCTTTCCGCAAATAGTTTGACCAAGTTCTCTGCTAAACCAACATTCAAACTAATTCTCTTCTGTCAATCAATTGTGAAGATGACTCCTTTACATTTACCAATAACCCATTATCAAAGCTGGATTATTTGCTTCAAATAAGTTCTTTAAGCAATAAATAAAACATCGAAAAGAGGGCCAAACCCTTCCACATATCTATTATTTATTGAAAAGAAATACTAATCTTTTTATATAATAAAAGAAATACTACTAATTAATAAGTTTCTCTGACTCAGTGACTCACAGTTCAAGAAACGAAGAATACTAATAAATTTGTGTCGTACATTGAACAAACACAATAATAAGAAAATAAATATCTAAGATAACAACAACTACCCTATTATAGGAAATGGAAAAGCAATAATATTTTGTTTTCTTTAATTAAATTTAAAGGGTAAAAAAAATAAAAATAAGAATGATAAACCTGATATGGAAGAGATCGGAGATTTCGGACATGTCGAGGTAAAAATTAACGGCATCGATGAAGGCTCTATAGGTGTAGATGTGTAGGCCATCGATCCTCGGGTAAGGCAGTCTTGGCTTAGGCGGTGATGTAGTTGTCTCTACCGAAGAGATAATCCACTTGCTTCTTTGCCAACCTCCAGCGGAATACACGTACTCTTTCCAAGGAACGCCGGCGCCGCCGTTGGAAGAAGGCGGCGATGGAGATGGAGGAAGACCCACGAAGCCCAAGGTGGCCATGATGGGTTCCAGCTCGTCGTGGGTCATGATGGGCTTGAAGGTGTTGGTGAACCAGAGAGCCAGCTTTTTCATACACTCTCTCATACATTCTTCCATTGGGATTTTTGAGTCTGAGTTCGATGTTTGTTTTGATTTTGTTTCTTGGGATTTAATTAATTTATATATTTATATATAGAGATATATATGGAAATAAAAACCAGTAGTAGTAGTAGTGTGAGTGTCACACTGTCACTACTGAAGAGCAAGGGAAGACGGAACGTTTTAGTGAGGCGAAGAGGCCTTGAATGTAGGGATTCGAGTTTTGATTTTTGGAGGGTAGAGTTTGAAACTTGAAAGGGCTAGGATTCCTCACTTTCACATTTTGTTTTAATTTCGGTAAATTACATTTTAAACCCTCAAGTTAATAAATTAAACCTCTATAGCTTTCAAAATAACAAATTAAACTTTAAGGTTTCAAAAATAATAAATTAAATCTTGAAGTTTCAAAAAGTTACAACTTAAATCTCAATTCATGTAAGTAAAACCATAGTTTAATTTATTACTTTTAAAATTAAAGGGTTTATTTTATTACTTTTTAAAATTACGAGGTTTAATTTGTTACTTTTGAAACTTCAGGGATTAAACTATAAGGTTTAAAATATAATTTTCCCAACTTTTATTTTTAGGGTAAATTACATTAATACCCCAAAGTTTATAGTAAATTACACTTGGCACATCCTATTTTTAAGAAAAACACTTCATACCCAAAATAATCAAAATAATTGAAACTCTGTTTCAAAATAATTCACACTCCACCCCAAAATAATTCATACTCCGGTCCATTTTTTGAGCTAAGTGTGAATTATTTTGGGAAGTTTGTAACGGAGTGTCATTTGTTGAAAATAGAATGTAACGAGTTTAGTTTTACCAAACATTAAGGGTATTAGTGCAATTTATCATAATTTTTTATTAAGTGAAGGGGAAGGTTTTGAAGGAATTTTTCATTCTTCCAAACCCTTCGTTTTTAATTTTCGGTGTTCCAAATTAAATTGTTGGTGTATGAACTTTAGTTCATCAACAATTTTTGTCTTTGAAATTTAATGTGATTGTTTTTGGTCTCTAACAATTTTAAGTAATCACTTTTAGTATTTAATAAACTTTCGTAATCAGGACCTAAAAATCAATTGCAATTTCTATATTTTCATGAAGCATATCCAATTTTCAAAACCCTAATGCACTCCCACGGGTCCAAAACATGGATAGATTCACTTTTTGCCTCTCGTATAAATAGAAAAGGTTCTCATTTTTAGAGGGGAGGTTGGAATTTTAATTGCTCACAATCCCAAACAAAATTCAAGAGAATTTTTGTGAGGGATTAGGCTTGTTAATAAGAATACAAACTATTCTTATATTAGAGCCTAGAGATTACAAGAAGTCAATCTTGTAATCTTAATTCCAATCTTTTCAATTTCAGTTTTAACAATCTTTTATTCGATTTGACAAATCTTTCTTCAAGAATTATTTTTCATGTTAGATCCAAACAAATCAAATCAAATCAAGGAGCTTGCTTCACACCACATGCATGTACTTCTTTTCCTTATTCGTTTGACTATTTATTGCTTTTAAAACAAGATTGTATGATTAGTTGTGTATGCCTGTTCTAGGATAGTTTTTAATTCTTTTTTACATGCAACTTCTTTGATTAATTTTCTTGATGAATTAGGAACATGTTAGGATGTAAATCCTAGATTTAAAAATGTTAAAAATGACCTAGGAATCGGTTTTCATAAGAGTCAGTAATTGAATTCTCGGATTAGAACTAATTGGGTCCTAAGTTTTTACATGGGCGCCGATCAGGTCCCAAGTTCTTACTTGGGTACTGAATTGACCAACATATATGGGCATCGACCTGCCCTAGGCAGGACCCGATCTGGTCCATCTAAGTACCGATCTAGGTTTTATTATACTTTACATGGTTTTGTACAGAAAATACTTTCACATTGATTCTGCCCTGTGTGTTTTCGATTGGTTTTCATCATAAAATGTCATGTTTTTGCGTTTAGATGTAATTAGGATTGTATGTTTAAATTTATTTAATTACTAGGTGATTCATCATGTTATTTATCATGTTTTTGCATGTATCTTTGCAATGATATGTCGAATGCGAGTTGGTTTGTGTGATTGAGTTGTTAACTATAGTCTAAAGATCCTTAGAGACTAACCTAGGTCAGGTTTAGTGGGTGCTTAATACCTTCCCACTTGATCCCCTAACCCCTGAATCCTATCTTAGGGGAATGTTAGATTTGTTTATGTATCCTATTTACTTTCTTTTTTCAATTGTATTTTGGACCAAGTCCTTATATTTTATTTTTCTTAGATTGTATCTAGAGAAAAATCATGTAATTCATTTACTTTTCCAAGACATTGTATTGTTCATTTAATCAATAAAAAGATCACATTTTTTTTCTTAGTTTTTTGTACAAAAGTTAGGTGGCGACTCCATCTGTAATTCTCCATAATGATTAGGAAGGAAAGCAGTGTAAGTAACCACTTTTGAGAATCATGTTTAGACTATCATATGAAAGGCGATGATTTTAGGGTCGTGGTTCTCACACCATGAAACAACGTTCCTTTCAGGCATTTCTTCAAACAATGCCTATGCTTCATCCAAGAGGTTAAATTTGGATTTTTTGATTTTTGCAAAATAATATTATTTTAATATTAATTATTAAAAATAGATTTGTTATGAAAATATTTGTGAGAATAACCTTTTTTAAAATCATGTTCCCGTTACAAGATTTTAAATTTTTGTCAAAATCATGTTTTAGTAACTAAGACATGATTTCAAAGTACGTGGAATTCTGGAAAAGAAAAATTACAACTCCGCAGCACCACGTACCCTAAAATCGTGGGTTCAAGACACGATTTCAACAGTTAAATTCATGTTTCCGAAACACGATTTTAAAAAGAGACTACTTTGCCAAATAATTTTGAAACAATAACAATTTAATAAATTAATATTAAAACAACATTTTTTGACAAATTCACTCGTTAAATTTGACATACATATTGAGAAGAATATTGATAAGCAAGGATTTTGGCTGTGCCCATTAGAGAAACGTGGTTATGAACAAGCTTAGCATCATTAATAGCTCTGCAAGCCAAACAACACTTGATGAGCTCCAAGTATGTGATAGAATTAGCCCAGATGCTGTGTCTTTGCATAGCGTCCATGGCCTTCATGGCTATTGGGAGGTCTCTTCGATAGCAGAAGTTGGTAAACTTATCAAGCAGAGACGAGGAGGAGCCTGACACATTGCGTGACCCAATAGAGGCCAGAGAGTATGAATGTGAAAGTGAAAGCGAAGGTGATGCTAAGTTCTTAAGCTTTGAAATGATTTTTTTTTTTTTTTGAATTGATGATAAAAATACACACGCACACACTACATTAATTTTGTATAAGTGGGGATTGAAACCATGCCTTTTAAGGGTGGGGGTTAAGGGAGGGGAGTTGCACCACTAGGCCAAAATGCCTAGTGGGCTTGAAATGACTTTCATGGCTAAACGAGCAAGAAAATTGAACCTAATTTATTCATATATGAGGTTCCTAAACTTACCGTGTTGATACCAACCTTGAAATATTAAAATTAATGACATTCAAACTTTGTATAAAATAATTGTTTCCTTCCTAAAATTTGTCATGAACATAATAAATACAATTAAATACCTATTTTATCGTTGAGTTACCCAATTAAGCTTTCTTAAATTAAATAAACATAATAAATACAATTAGATACTTGTTTTATCATTGAGTTACCCATTAAAGAATATAAATTTTCTATCCCATTTTATACTCTATTAATCACAATTCACTAAGTACTTTTTTTTTTTTTTTATAAAATAAATAAGATTTAAAATAGAAAAATGTCAAACATAATCTTACACATAATATATTAACGTCGATGAAATATAAATTGAAACACAAAAAATAAAATAGAGGATATTCATTCCCATTAAGCATTCTTAATTTTGGGTGAAAGGATTTTAATATTTTAACTTTCTCTATTATATATATATTTTTGTTTAAAATCTTTCTTTTTTATAGATGCAAAATTATTAATTCAGTTTTTGTATTTAGGTTAAATCAGAACTAATATTGGTTAACGAAAGGAGAATTAGGGCAACTCAGAGTTTTGAGGGAAGGGGTTGTTGTTTTTGTGAAATTTGAAGCAAACAAAAGGTCCATACTCCATATCGAGTCTCTCTGGCGTGGGTGTAGATCGGCGAAAGAAAAAGAGATGTCGTTAAGAATAAAGGCTGTGGTTGATAAGTTCGTACAGGAACTAAAGGAAGCACTGGATGCGGATATTCAGGACAGAATCATGAAGGAGAGAGAGATGCAGAGCTACATCCAGGAGCGTGAACGTGAAGTCGCCGAACGCGAAGCCGCTTGGAAGGCCGAGCTCTCTCGTCGAGAGGCAGAGATTGCCCGACAAGAAGCAAGGCTGAAGATGGAGAAAGAAAATCTTGAGAAAGAGAAAAGTGTCCTAATGGGAACTGCATCCAATCAAGACAACCAAGATGGAGCTCTTGAAATCACTGTAAGCGGTGAAAAATATCGATGCCTCAGGTTTGCAAAGGCTAAAAAATGAGGATACAAATCCATGGTTTCTTCTAAGGGAACTTTTAGATGCTTCAATTATGTACATGTAGGTCTTTTGTGCCTATTATTTAATTCAATATAGAAGGTAGTTTTTTTCCGATTAATCAAGTGTTATTATATGATTATTCCTTCCGAAATTGATTTGCATGATTGAGAAAGTAGTGTGATTTGATGGTCTTCAACTAGTTGCCCATATAAGCTCCCTCTTTCTGGGAACTAAAGATATAGTAACTCTCTCTTGCATCTCAATGTTTTTGGTACTTGTGCTTTAGGGGAAATCTTCACTATTGACAACTTGTGAAGATGAGGTCTTATCATTGTAGAGTGGTGTTGTATGTGCAAGCAGAGTGGTGAGAGTCCCAATCATTTCTTGCTGTGAGCTGTGTGTTGGATCTCTTGTCATGTTGGCATGGAAAATTTGGCAGGCATAAGAATTCTGTGATTTGGCGGGTTGTTCCTCATTGTGTTATATGGGTTCAACAGAACCATATTTTGAACAAATAACCCTACTAATACTACGGCTAAGATTTGATATCCATGAAATGCTACCAATTACAAGAATCGTGATGCCTGGATCCTGATCCATGGAGCACCTGAACATCTTTGAAATAAGTTTGCATATTGAAAACGTAGGACTAAAAAAGTGGACAACCACCTATTACTTTATTTTTCATACTGAAAACCGCAAGTTCCTTTCAATTCTCACTCTTGAATGAAAAACAGTTCCTTTCCCATCTCTCTAGAAGAAGAGGGAGAGCTATTAAGGTCTAAGATAGTCTTAAGTTACAAAATTAGGCCTAAGGAAACGCCACCACAGATGAAAAACAGCCCACGATTTCAAGAATTCATGGGTGATGATGATGTCTAAGAATTTTGAATGAGACGGTTTACAATTACCAATGCAGTGGGGGTGGGAGTTAATGGCAGTTACTATGACTCTCAAAGCCCGCCCTTTTCACTTGCTTTAAAAAAATATTCAAAACAACTCTAGTCTCTAGCCCTGCACTGATCTTGCTGAATGTTACAGACCCTTTAATCATTTTAAACAAACTCACTACTCTCAGCACTAACATTACAGACACATACATAAAACAGTAACATGAGCCCTGTCTTTGATGGCAAACTGCTCTTGGTGCTGTCTGTCTTTTGTTTCAATGGTGTTTTTGGCAGAGAAAGAGGGATAAAAATAGCAGCAATGTCAGGTGTGGAAGGCTTTGAAGAACAAAGAAGTAGAATTTTACATCACAAGGGGAGGAGGTCTGGTTTATTTAATGTGATGAGCTTTGGCGCTTGAGCAGATAGCCAAACTGATGACACTAGGGTTCGTACACCTTTCTCTCTTTGAAACAAAGTATTATACTAGCTTGCTAATTTAGCATTCTTGGTGTTTCTATAAAAAAAAATCTGACTAGTTAATTACTTTATTCTCCATCTCCAACATTTAAATAAATTTAGTTTCTTTTCTGTTTTTGCTTTTTGATCAATGTAGAATAATAACAAAATGACCAAACTCCTTCAACGTCCATTTGGAAATCTGTAATCTTTTATCTTTGTTAGGACAATTTAAGAAAGTTAGTGGAGTTCAAAATCACTACTACAGTCTACAGGAGCAGAAAATGAAGATAGAAAATATGGTTACTTCCAATCTTCTCTATCTTTTTTGGGGTGGGGGTTCGCTGAGTTAAATCTCCCAAAATTACCCTTGCTAAATTTTTATGCAAGTTGCAGTAGGCAGAATTCAGCCATTTCTTGCTCCTTATTGCTTAAAGACAAGCTTCAGCTTCTAAGAGTTTCATAACTGTATAAGTTACATATTTTTCCTTTACTTTTAATCAAATTCTATCTTTGTTTAAGGGTGGAAATTTTCAGAATGTTCTAAATTGGATTATACAGACAAAGTCATACATTCCACTCTGTCCCTCATAATTGCATGAAGCCATATTTTTCTAATGTCAAATCTGAACGGGTGTTTTAAGAAATTTTACCAAGATTTGTCCCTTGGTTTTGATCTGGAACCAACTCATATTTTTTATTATCTTTTAAAAAATTTCAGTTTTCCTTGGTCTTTCTCATATTATGATCAAATCAGATCTTTGGAAATAATTGATTGTATTTAATAATTTCCAGCAGACTTTTCTTTGCTAAGTAATTTCTTACAGACTTTCTCTAGAAAATCAGTTGTATCAAATGTTGCGTGTATTTATGTGTGCTCTATGCTGCACATGGCAGATCTTAGCACATAAATAAAGCAGACAAAGTTGCTCACTTGTTGCATCTGAATTTTTATGAAGAAAGCTTTGTCCTGGCTTGGCTTTCATTCTTCCTTCTGATACTAGAAACTTATAAGGGGTTCCTCCTATTCCAGAGTCTCTGCTCTCTAGTTTGTATGCACAAAAGTTAGAAAACTACCACATGTTTGACAAATGGTTTTATCTGGCATGACTATATCTTGTTAATAGACTGATGGCACAAGATAGATTGATAGGTTGATAATATATATGTATATACTTTACATAATTAGCTTATTTGAATTAGAAAAGAAGATAAAATTAATACTTGTCATTCCAGGCCTTCAGAGCAGCGGCATGTGAGTTCTCAGGCTCTGTAAATTTTCTGATACCAAAAGGAACATACTTGATTGGCCCCATCCAGTTTGCAGGCCCGTGCCATAATGTATCATCTCTAACTGTTCGTTTGAAGGCAAGATTGCGATCTTCATCTTTTCCTCACGTCTTTTTTTATTACCATCTGTATTATAGCATTGAATTTGATCAAGTCATCTATCCTTGATTAAATTTGAGGAATTTGCAGGGTTATTTGAAAGCTACGACAGACTTGTCCAAGTATGGTTTCAGTGCTGGTTGGGTTGAATTTGGATGGGTAGAGGGGCTAACCTTGACCGGAGGTGGGACCTTTGATGGCCAAGGTGCTACAGCCTGGCCTTACAATAACTGCCCCACTGACTCCAACTGCAAACTTCTTCCAACTGTATGTTTCATGAACTATATACCATTTTCTTTTTGTTTTTTTTTAGTTTACATCTTGCATATAGTAGTAGAGCTTTTGACAAAATCCTTCCTAGTAGGTTGTTTGAGCTATATGTTGCCAAAGGTGAAGGTGGGAGGCTTAGAGCCGTGCTTATGGTCTAAGCTCAGGATGAACAATAGGTACATCCAATAAAAGATAAAAGAAATGACTGTGGAGCTTAAAGTCTGCTTCTGTGATGCAACCATTAGCTTTAATCCTGGAAATTTAGACTGAAACATTTTTTTTTCTTCTGTTAAATCTGTTGCTTTAGGTCATATTAGTAAGTAAAACTTAGGAAAAAAATGCTGGTCTAAGATGTAATGATTATTGTGGCACTGCAGTGGATAGGTAGCCGAGACAGTAAAATAATAAGTTTAATAGAAAACATTTTCTCCTTGCAGAATGTGAAATTCATGGCAATGAATAAGACTGTTGTTCGAGGCATAACTTCGCTGAATAGCAAGTTCTTTCACTTAGCGCTCGTGGAGTGCGAGAACTTCAAAGGTAGTAAAATTAATCAAGATTTCAGCCCCAGCAAACAGTCCCAACACCAATGGCATTCACATTGAGCAAAGCTCTAGTGTCTAGTTATCTGGATCACATTTTGGTACTGGTGATGACTGCATCTCTGTTGGACAAGGAAATTCTCAGGTCACTATTTCAGGTGTCAACTGTGGACCTGGTCATGGCATCAGGTACTTTTGAAATCTCCAATGCTTGTAACCTCTATGTTTACTTGGGCACATACATCATTTATGTGAAGCTACTTAATGTAATATATTGGTTATATGGTCACATGTTATAGCGTTGGAAGTTTGGGAAGATATCGGAATGAAAGAGATGTGAGTGGACTTTTGGTCAGGGATTGTACCATGAGAGGTACCACAAATGGCATTAGGATTAAGACATGGGCTAACTCCCCAGGTAGCAGTGCAGCCACCAATATGACATTTGAGAACACTGTCATGAACAATGTGACCAATCCCATTATAATCGACCAAACATATTGTCCTTTCACCTCTTGCACTTCCATGGTAAGTTTCAAATACAGGCACATTTTTGATTGATGGTTTTGGTTTCTAGTTTAAATGTCCCAGCTAGGAGACATTGTTGAAAATCCTATTGGTAACAAAGTGCAGGCACCTTCTCGAGTGAAGATCAGTGACATATATTTTAAGAACATTAGAGGGAGTTCGTCATCAAAGGTAGCAGTAACACTTGAATGCAGCAAAAGGGATGCCATGCCAGAATATCTACCTTGAAGATGTTCATTTGGACCTGTCATCAAGGGAGAAACATGCCACTTCCACTTGCAAAAATGTTAGAGCTAAATACATTGGGACCCAAATCCCACCACCATGTTCTTAGTTTTGATGTTAGATAGGATCAAGTTACTCATCTGTAACAGTAGCTCATGCTATCAATCCCTCTGATGGTGTATGATCTTTAGGATCTCACACTTTCCAAATGTAAATGTTTTGACTGGATTCCTATGCTTCAGGAATATTGCAATATCATAGAGAACTGTTAGATTTCCCTTCATAGTATCATTTTTTTTAAGGGTAAATTACAAAGATATCCTCTTTTTTTTGGGAAATTAGACTCGTTATACTTTAATTTGGGGAAATGACACTCTACTCCCAAATTTGTAAAATAATTAACACTTTGTTCTCTTTTTATTTTTTTTGTTTATTTTTTATTAATTTTTTTAACCAATGCCTAACTAACCAAAGTTAAAAAGAAAAATTATATTCCAATTATTTTAAGTTTAAGTGGAGAATATTTCTTTAAAAATTGGGGAAAAGGGGACTGAATGTTAATTATTTTGCAAATTTAGAAGCGGAATGTCATTTTCTTAAACTAGGGTGTAGCAAGTCTAATTTCCTCAAAAGAAAAGAGTGTCAGTGTAATTTACTTTTTTTTTTTTATTCATTTTTAATTACCTTCATCACGTATGTATAGGATCGAATCCATTCGATTTCTAAAAAGAATTACTAATCCTTAACTTTTTGAGGAATCCTTTCTCAGTGGTTGTGAATGACTGATTTTTTTCAATCTTTTCGACCTTGGTTTTGTAGGAGCAAGTGTAGACAATAAAATTTTCAAATCCATATTTGAATGAAAATAAATTTGCAATAAATGTTTTATTTATTTGAAGGTAATGGATTACAATTTCATTGTTCCTTTGATTCTTCTCTTCAAAATTGATTTCAACTTGAAGGCTTCAGGAAACGTCTTTCTTTGATCGAGTTGAGTTGATAGAAGAATTTCTTGTTTAGAAATTCTCCGTTCTTCGCATTCTTTGTGTTCTTCGAATGTTCTTCGTATTCGAAGGCTTGTGTGTTGAAGTTCTTCGGGGCTTCCAGTAGAACTTTGAAGTTTGGAAGAATTATTTGAATGAATCTTCTTTGTTTGTTCTTTGAATCTTCAAGTGTTCTTCGAATGTTCTTCAAAGATCTTTGAATTTTCAAGTTTTCTTTGAATTTCTGTTCTTCAAATACTCTTGGAGCAATTTTGGCAAAGCTTTCATGCTTGGAGAATTCATCTCCAATGAGAGAGAGAGTGCCTCTATTTATAGTGGTCTCATGAAGAAGAGTCCACTTGAAACTAGTATTTTTAGAAGACACATAGTCAATTTTGATTGACCAAAAATTGAAGAGTCCCACTAGGACTCGTTGATATTTATTTCCTTATTTATTTATTTTTATTGGAGATAATTATCAATTATAAGTGTTCCAATATGATTGGAAGAAACACTTATCTTTGTTTTGTGGGTCCAAGTGACACATGGCAATTTTTAATTTGCCGATTTAATGACACATGGTACCGTTTAATTTGCTCTTTAATATTTAATTTAATTTATTTAGTGACATATGTAAATTTATGATTTGTCACTAAATTTACTAAATTTGACGTGGCAATTTGTAATTGGCTTTCAAATTTTTGCTTTCTAAGATATCCCAAAATAAAATGTATAACTAAAGATTGAAATTAAAATAATCACGTATGGATTTCCAAATATTAAAGAAAAAAGAATAAGAAGATGGGCATCTCAATTCCTCCTAATCCAAATTATAGAGTGAATAATAAGTGATAATGATTAAGAACATAGAAGAAATAGTGGAATGCAATGCGGTGGAGAGAGTTGTACACGCATTTCTCATTTATATAAATAAAAACCATTGAATTCACAGAGACAGAGAGAGACTGATCCTACATTTCTGGGTTTTCATTCTTTTGGAGTTCCAATTCCAAAGTTTTATTCTTTTATTTATTTATTTTTAAATATTAATCTTTTTTTTTTTGTTGGTAATCTTCCTTCTCAAAAAGCCCCATCCCTCTATGAGGGTATGGATTCGATCCCTGAAATCTTCAAAATATATGTGTGTATGAGTTTAGATTAGAATTTCTATCATATATATTTTTGAAATATTAATCATATTTATAGGGTAGATGGTTTTTTTTTCTTTGGCCTCATTCATACTATCTTGTTCTAGGAAACGAGCTGAGACTGATCCTACACTTCATGATGCTATGCTCCCATTAAGAGCATTCACATCCCATTATCTAAAAATATCTACTTTATCTCTTCAAAATGGCACTTTTCTATTTTTGCTAACTACTTTTACAATCCATCTTACATCCTATTCTTTATTTTCAATACACCCTATTAAAATATAATAAAATAATTCTTTTTTTTATATATATTTTTTTAACACTATAGATTCACCAGCATTAACACACCACGCCGGCAGCACCACCAACAGACCCACACACCCATGACGGCAACACCACCAACAGACCCACACACCCACGTTGGCAACACCACCAACAAACCCACCTTTAACAGACCCAAATCCGGCAACAACACAAACAGACTCACACACCCACGACGACAACACCACCAACAAACCCACACACCCACGCCGGCAATACCACCAACAAACCCACACACTCACGCCGACACCAACACCAACAAACCCACCTTCAATAGATCCAAATCCGGCAACAACACCAATAGACCCACACACCCACGTCGACACTAACACCAACAAACCCACCTTTAATAGATCCAAATCCGGCAACAACACCAACAGACCCACACATCCACGTCGACACCAACACCAACAAACCCACCTTCAACAAACCCAAATCTGGCAACAACACCAACAGACCCACACACCCACGCCGGGAACACCACCTGCAGATCAACCATGCTGTTGTTGCACCGCCTCAGCAATGCCAATGCCCGAAGCCCACCATGATGTCGCTGCTCGTGCTCGTGCGAGTGGGAGAAAGAGAGTACGAGATTAAGGAGTGAGGAGTTTGGGATTTTTAGAGGAGAGAAGAGAGTGGGAGTTGTGTGGCAAAAGTTGAGTCTGGAGGTGGAGGAGATGAGGGCTGATGAGAGATTTCAGAAATAAAATAAAAAAAAAGAGAGAAGAGAGAAAGAACGAATAAAAAAAGGCTGAGTAAACGTTTACATGAGTGACAGTAGTCGATATCTTTATCGACTACTATAGCAATTTGTAAAAATTTGAGCAATTTTATAAGACCGGCTGTGAGTGTAATTTTTGTGATTTTTGTCAGGAGTATTATCTATTGTAACTAATAGAGTATTTTAACTCAGTGAATGTGCTCGCAGATACACATACTCTTGCATCATACATCTCTCTCTTATAACTAAGCAATAACTATTTGAACTTGTTGAAATATGCTATCATCAAATTGTTTGTTTCTAACCCCTCATTGCCACTAGTATTTTATGTGTCTTAGTTTACTTTTATTATTTTAAATTTTTATATTGGTCCATGTAAAAAACAATAATATTAAAAAAAAATATGGTTTATTATATATACTCATCCCTCTCTCTAAAAAAATCTGCTAAAAAAATGGAGCTGAGTTGCAGGACCATAATTTTGTACTGTTACATTATTTGTCTGGTATTATTCATTTCATCATCAATATCAATAACAAAGGCTAAAGAAGAAGAAGAAGAAGACCGATCATCATCAATTATATCAAGATTTCAAGAATATCTCCAAATCAACACTGCTCAGCCTAACCCCAAATACAATGAAGCAGCGAAATTCATTCTCTCTCAAGCCCAATCCCTCTCCCTCGAGGCTCAGACCCTTGAGTTCGTGGAAGCCAAGCCTTTCATCCTCCTCAAATGGTCAGGTTCCGATCCCAACCTCCCTTCCATCCTTCTCAACTCTCATACCGATGTCGTTCCGGTCGAGCATGACAAGTGGTCCTACCCTCCCTTCGGTGCCCACATCGATTCACAGGGCAATATCTACGCCAGAGGCTCCCAGGACATGAAGTGCGTTGGTATGCAATACCTTGAGGCCATTCGAAAGCTTAAGGCTTCTGGGTTTCAGCCACTTCGTTCTGTGTACTTGTCTTTTGTACCAGACGAGGAGATTGGTGGTCATGCTGGTGTCGAAAAGTTCGCTGACACACATGTCTTCAACAATTTGAACGTGGGCATTGTACTAGACGAAGGTACTTTTTACTAAGTTTGATTTGGTGTTGTTTAAGATTTCATTTGCTCTACTCTGTGATTGTTCTTGTACTATGTTAATGTTTGGAAACAGGGTTGGCTTCGCCCACTGAGAATTACAGGGTGTTTTATGCGGAGAGGAGTCCCTGGTGGCTAGTGATTAAGGCTATTGGACAACCAGGCCATGGCTCAAAGTTGTATGACAATAGTGCTATGGAGAATCTTTTCAAAAGCATTGAGAGTGTGAGGAGGTTCCGGGCTTCACAGTTTGATTTGGTGAAGGCAGGTTTGAAGGCTGAGGGTGAGGTTGTTTCAGTTAATATGGCATTTTTGAAGGCCGGCACGCCGTCACCAACTGTATGTTAATAACTCATTTTGAAGCTTATTTGTTAATCAATTGAGAATTCGTGTTTTTGGATTATTGTGAGGACTTAAAACTTCTTGTTGATATTCATGGCTAACACTTGGTTCCATGAGAGTTGCAAACAGCTTTCTTGTACAATATGCGATAGTGACATATGAATCCACCTGCCAGCATTCTGGTAGGCTGGTAGGCAAATTTCATCATGGATATTCCCTATGTGGGACTTGTGATGGTTGTTTTCTCTACATGCATTAAATCACTTGTGATTTGTATTTTCTACTTCGCTTTGTTGAGTTGAAATCGTACCCATCATTAGAGATCTAAACTACAACATACCAGTGAATTTGTGACATCTGAGACATATTTATTGATGGGAAGTGTTACATGAAGACCCTAAGCCATAAGCATGAGTACTTGGAAATGCATAGGCCTCATCCTCATTTGACAACCACCCAAATTCTCACAAATTTACAAAAATTATTGCTGGAATTATTTGTAATATAAATGGTTTGGAATAGTGGTTGAACCTATTTGTTCTCCCTTACTCTTATCATTATGACAGTGATATATCCTTGACAATCTAAAACATGCAAATCTCCCCCTTTTTGTCTATCAGGGTTTTGTCATGAATTTGCAGCCTTCTGAAGCACAAGCAGGTTTTGATATTCGGGTGCCACCAACTGCTGATCCAGAATCTTTGGAGAGACGGATTACCGAAGAATGGGCTCCTGCTTCACGTAATATGACATTTGAGGTTGTAATTCACTCATTGAAACTTTTATCTTTCTGATCCATATTAGTATAACAAGAAATAGACAGTTTCTTGCTCTTGGGCATGAGCATAAACTGCTTTGCTTGTCAAGGTGAATTCTCCTAGATTATTTGGCGGGTGGGGTCAGTTGCTCATAGGTTTTGCTGCCTAGATGTGAGTTCAAAGCGCTCTTCTTAGAAAGGTTCCCTACGTTTTTAAATAAAATAAAGGCCAAATTGCATAATCACCCCCTGGGGTTTGGCTCAGTTGTAAACAGACCTCTTAGGGTTTTAATTTTGCAATATAACCACCTGGGGTTTTTAAATTGGTGAAATTGACCTTTCTAAATTCTTTTTTTTATCGATTTTGCTAGTAGAAATTTGTCACGTGCATTACATGTGACCACTTTATAATAAAAAATTCATTATTATAAACCCAAATGCAATGCATATGACAAATTTTGTTAGCAAAATTGGCAAAAAATATACTTAGAGGAGTCAATTTCACCAATTTAAAAACCCCAGGTGGTTATATTGCAAAATCAAAACCCCAGGGGGTCTATTTGCAACTGAGCGAAACCCCAGGAGGGTGATTATGCATTTTAGCCTAAAATAAAAAAAGACAGTTTCTTGGTGATAACTTGCAAGCTTAAATAAATTTTGGCATAAAAAATGTAGGAAATGAAAAATTAATTAAGACTATGTTTGTGAGATATGACCGTTTCCTTTGTCTTTTATTTTCATTTCTTGCGTAGAATTTGTTTTGCTTACAAGATCTTTAGAAAAAGAATTATGGCATTAAGTGTGAACTCTTAAAGAGAATCCATTTCATTTATAGATCTACAATAATTTGCCTAACGAGTACTCAAATGTTGGCATCTCAAGGAAAACAAAATAATGAAAGGGAAGAAAACAGACAGTATTATTTTGATACTTAGTATATGGTAAGCAACAATCAATAAGAATAGAATAGCACAGGCCCCATGGACCGTTTTCTAAATGTTTTGACATACACCCTGTAAAATTAGGATATGGAACCGTAGGTAGTTACCATCCAATAAAGGGTGGAACTTACACAAGACAAATATAGTGCCAATTGTGAAATAGAATAAGTTTTATTCTGTAGTGTATGCTTGCTTCAATTAAATAATGGACAAAACCACTTTAGTTACCTATGGGATATAAGTGGGACACTTGCAGATGTTTCAAATTTGAAGCTCTTGCCAGTGCTTTTTATGGGTCTTCTGTAGATGCTGAACTGCATTTGATTGCTGGTTCTCTGTTGAATATTTTCGCTGCATGATATAATGTGTGTGACTCAACATGATAATGAGGGTCATTAATTTAGGAATTTAAGGTTTTCTAGGCACTTGAGAATTTGAGATTGTTGTTATCGTATGCCCCCAATGTAGCTATGCCAGTTTCTCTAATTGTATTTTTAGCTTGGGCAGTTCAAGCAGAAGAATACTGTGCACGACAAGTTTGGGAAGCCACTCCTCACTGCGACTGACAGTTCTAACCCCTGGTGGGCCCTACTAGAAGAAGCTGTTAGAAAAGTTAATGGAAAAATTGGTAAGCCAGAGATCTTTCCTGCCGCAACAGATTCTCGCTACTTCCGGGAACGAGGCTTTCTGGCGATTGGCTTCTCTCCTATGGCAAACACTCCTATCCTCCTCCATGATCATAACGAGGTGAGTTTCTTCAACTGTCTGTTCATCATTTTGTTTGTATATGAATATAAAATATTTGTTTAGTGTATGTTTACGTGGGCCACAGATCTTCCTGTTCAATATGCTCACTTATACATAAAATTTTCCGTGATATATATTGTAGTGTGTGTATATATGTAAACACTGCAACCTATCAAAAAAAAAAAAATGTAAACGCTGCATATGCAAATCTGCAAGAACTTAGCCAAGTTGGGTGTTAAGTATTTGAGATATGTTTTTCTCGTCGTCTTCTTTTCATTTTATTTTTCAATTTTGTATGGAGCATGTGTCAAGCTCGAGCTTATCACCAATAGAGTACATATTAAAACTGGTTCTTTAATCTTTCATTGCAACATGCAAGCGTGTAACTATTGTATTTTCCATCCTATTGCAGTTTCTAAGCCAAGATGAGTACTTGAAAGGGATTGATGTCTATGTGTCAATAATCAAAGCTTATGCATCTTATGCTGAGCATACAAGAGAGGAAGGCTCCAAAGATGAGTTGTAAGGGAGCAACAGGGAGTCATTCCCTATTCTCAAAACAAATATAGTTGATATTAGTTTCTGCCTCAGTCTGTATAATGGGAGTTGAGATGTCCCAGTGATGTATTATTAAGTAGAGAAGCAGGGAGTTTGACTACAATCTATGCTCAAAAAGACTAATTTACACGCTGTATGTTTTGGTAAATGAACGTGGATTTAGTGCAATATATCATCATATTTCTTTGTCATATTGCATTTATCATTATTTCTTTTGAATTGAACACAAGAAATCATTCTACACAATTTATCATATTAATTTTTGTTCTATATCTGATAGCTGGAACACAGTTTTAATAAGTTATGTCGATGCTGGTTCACATCTGTGCCCAGGATTCAGAGTAGTGATCATATTGTTGTGCTGCATTGCTGCTTGTTGCCTCTCACATTTGAGATCTAGTGTCATATACAGCTATCTTTTTGATAGGAAATAAGGCTCTGTTTTTTTAAACGTAAAACGTTATTTGGAAAACGACTCATTTTCCAAATGACATTTTCTGGAAAACTGATTCATTTTTCTGTGTTTGGTAGCAACCTTGAAAATAGTTGGAAAACGTTTTCAAGTGTTTGGTACGCACAAAAAAATCATTTTCCAAAGCACTGTTTTTAGAAAACATTGTATGGTATTTGGTATAAACGTTATTTTTGTAATCCACAAACATTATAATTTCATGCTTCTCATAATTCAAAAAATCAATCATACTTCTCATAATTCAAAAAATTCAAAAATCAACCATATTTTTCATAATTGAAAAATAACCATACTTCTCAAATACTTCTCAAAACCTGCTAATACAATTAATTACATTTCTTTGGTAATATCACATTTTCATTATAATTAAAGAATTCACAACACAAACATCAAATCAATCTTTAAGAAAATACCACCTCAGCTTCTTATTATGGAGTAAAACTTTGAAAAAGTCACTCAAAAGAGGCAAAAAGATGACATTTTTGGTATGTCTAAAAGTATGGAATTTTTGGTTTCTCTTGAGTGTATTTGTTTTCACTGATCAATCCTGCTTCCTGCAACATCCACTACGAATTTGTATCTAACATCATTCTTCTCCAACCTTTCAAAGGCTTTGTTAACATTATCCATCTTCACAACTTCAATCATGGAGCTCAGGCCCTTCTCTTTGCAGAACTCAAGCATCACCTCTGTCTCATTTATACTCCCAACAAAGCTCCCAGTGATTGACTTCCTCCCTGCACAAATTAAAGCAGAAAAAGCATAGCACCCACAATTAGAAACCACAAAATGCAATAAAAAGTTCCAGTTTTTGACATTAAAGATAAAGTCCAAGAGACAGAACACCCATCACCAAAAACATTAAGTAGAGCAAAAATATTCAATCTTTCACAGAAAAATTAGCCACCCAAAATTAGAATCCCAGATTAAAAAATCCAATCTTTGCCCAAGTTTTTTACATGAATAATCCAATCAAAACTTACTAGGCCATTATTTAGCAAAAAAATCCAATCAAAACCATATGGCAGAAGATCTTTAAGTTCATTCTTTTTTATCTAATCTATCTGAGTAGAGTAAGTTCACTCTTAACTCAATCTTGCATGTTCTCTTTGTTTTCCAAACTTTTAATCAATCAAGATTACTAGGCCAAATAGTATTACTGGTTCAGTAGAGTGGAAATCCATTACTTCTAAAGACCCATATCAAAGAAATCACATTACTCAAAATTTTGAAAACCTTTTTTCCATCACTTTCTAGCAAATCAAACAAAGCTTAAAGCAAAGAAGCATATTTATAAAAAGAACTAAACATGAATAATTGTAAGCCATCCTTGACTTATAGTAACACCCAGAAGAGCTTATGCACATATAAAAAATCAAATTTTGCATTAAAATCACAATCAATAGGTCTTCTAAACAAATCAAGCAGGCCCATCAGCAAGAAAAAAGGAAATATTTAAGAATAAAGATATAAAGTTTATGCTTTTACCTTTAGTTAGTTTGGAGAAATGGCATTAGATTCTGATACTTTAAATGTTGTGTGTGTTAGGAAATTTAGTGGATACAAAGGAGATTCAAGGCTTTGAGGCATGATGAATCGCTATCTTTAAGACTAGATTTGCCCCTTCTCCAATGAGATTGCTAAGGGTTTTAGCAAATAGTCTCCAGGATACAACAAAACCTAAGAGTAAATGATAGCAATTCAATTTACTCTTAAGAACTTCTTAGAACAAATAAGTTTTCTGCATTTAATAATTGAACAAGAAATCTGTTTATATTGCAAGTGAATAACAAGTCAAGAGTCACCATGAAAAGGCACAACATTTGCCTATAACTGCTTATAACTAAAACTCCTGTTTCGAGATCCAGTCGACTGGATTAGTGGTCCAAGCAACTGGGTCAGACAGAAACTCCAGAGGCATGACATCCAATCGACTGGATTGGTGGTCCAGGCGATTGGATCAGGCAATAACTTCAGACCCCAAATCCAATCGACTAGATGATGTTCCAGGCGACTGGATTCTTGCAATCCCTTATATAAATAAGACTATATTGCAACCTACTTAGATAACAAATATCTAACAATCCCCCACTAGGTTGTAATATTTCTTGTTCAATCTAAAGCACACACAATGCTATGCATCAAGGAAGGTGTCTTTCAACTTAAACCCTCTCCTAGTGTAATCACTTCAAAGTTTCAAGAGAGTTATTGGTGGCTTATTTGCTTAAACCAAAAACTCTTTTCCTTAAAACCAGAAATAATACACACACAACAATGATCTTCAATCAATAGAAGTTCTTCTATAGTTTAGCACTTTTATGGGTGCTCTACCTAGCTTAGTGAACATTTACAAGAGAAAACCTTAACTCTTACTAGAAGCGGCACCACTCCTATGTTCACAAAGGTGAAGTTTCTTCTTTATGTCTCTGTTACATAGACATCACTTGATTTGAACTTCATTAAGAGTAAACTCATCTTATTAACATAACAGACTGCACTATTCCATCCTGAATGGGACACAAATTCAGTGCTCTTACTAATCACGAATCAATAGCTTGTTATTATCCTTTAAACCTTTTCAAATGAATCTACTCAAGGTTGGGTTCCCACTGTTGGTGATTATTTTCAGAAAAGTTTTAGCCCCATTCCAATGGAAGTTATCCTTACCAAATCTCGAGATAAACCTTTGGTAAAAGGGTCAGCAAGATTACTACTTGACTTTACGTAGACAATAGATATGATACCATCTTCTATTAACTGTCTTACGTACTCATGTCTTAGACTAATATGTCTAGATCTTCCATTATAGATTTTACTGTATGCTTTAGACATGGTGGCTTGGCTATCACAATAAACAGATATGGCTGGCATCGGTTGTGGCCATAACTCTATATCATAAAACATGTTCCTCAGCCATTCTGCTTTTTTACTTGCCGAAGCCAAAGCAATGAACTCAGATTCCATAGTTGAATGAGAGATACATGATTGCTTTTTAGATGCCCACGATATTGCACCCCCACCAAGAGTGAATATCCAACCAGATGTTGACTTATTATCACCCAAACTAGTTACCCAATTAGCATCTAAATATCCTTCTAACATAGTTGGATACCCAGAATAATAGAGTCCTAAATCTTTGGTTTTCTTTAAATAACCAAGGACTCTAGCAATGGTTTTCTAATGCTCTACACTAGGGCTACTAGTATACCTTGAAAGTCTATTTACTGCAAAGGTTACATCTGGTCTTGTATAATGTATGGCATACATCATGCTTTCTATTACACTAGCATACTCGAGCTGTGCAATTGCCCTTCCAGTATTCTCAACTAACTTATAATTGGAATCAAATGGTGACCTCTTTAACATTAAAATGTTTATACTTAAAAAACACCTTCTCAATATAATGATTTTGACATAGTGCATAACCCTCACTATGTCTCTTAACCTTGATACCTAAGATATTATTTGCTTCATTAAGATCTTTCATCTTAAACATTGAAGCTAAGTACTTCTTGGTTTCACATACACCTAGCATATTTGTTCCAAAGATAAGCATATCATCCACATACAAGCACATAATGACTCTATACTCAACGGTAAACTTAGAGTAGACACATTTGTCAACTCCATTGTGTTTGAAACCATTAGCTAAAATAACGGTATCAAACTTTTCATGCCATTGTTTTGGTGCTTGTTTTAAGCCATATAATGACTTAACCAACTTACAAACCTTCCTTTCATTTCCCGGAAGCACAAAACCTTCCGGTTGATCCATATAGACTTCCTCATCTAAATTCCCATTAAGGAAAGCTGTCTTTACATCCATTTGATGTACCACCAACTTATAAATGGATGCAAGTGCTATTAGCACACGAATAGATGTGATTCTAGCAACAGGTGCATATGTATCAAAGTAATCTATTCCTTCCCTTTGCCTAAATCCTTTAGCCACTAACCTTGCTTTGAAAGCTTGTATAGATCCATCAGTTATATATTTTCTTCTAAAAACCCATTTACAACCAATGGTATTAGAACCTAGAGGAAGATCCACTAGGACCCAAGTATTGTTGGACAATATTGAGTCCATTTCATCATTAACAGCTTCTCTCCAAAAAGCTGCATCTCTTGAAGCCATCGCTTCATTATAAGTATTTGGATCTTCTTCTACATTTCCTACAAAAGGAAACTTATTAAGGACTTTTTCTCTATTTCCTTCTACAAGGTAAACATTTACTTGGTATGAAATAAAATCAGGACCAAAATCCTTTTCTTTTCTTACCCTTTGACTCTTCCTTTGTTTACTTGGTGAACTTGGTTCTATTCTCTTATTTCCACTAAGAGAATAATTAACCAACGAGTCAATTTCTTGTGTTTGTTTTGGTTCTAAGGAAATTTGAGAATCATTTATAAATTTATTCTCAATGAATTCAACATCTCTTGATTCTACTATAGTGTTGGAACTTAGATCCAACAATCTATATGCTTTAGAATTTACTGCATAACCAACAAACACACTTTTGATAGCTCTAGGTCTAAGCTTGGTTCTTTTAGAATCTAGAACTCTAAAGTAGGCTATACACCTCCACACTTTAAAATAACTCAAATTAGGCTTCCTATCATTTCATAACTCATATGGAGATGACTGAATTTTCTTAGATAAAACCCTATTATGCACATGACATGCAGTAAGCAAAGTTTCACCCCACAAGTTGAAAGGCAGCCTTGCACTTATGATCATGGCATTCAACATGTCAACTAATGTTCTATTCTTTCTTTCAGCTAAGCCATTTTGTTGGGATGTATAAGGGGCTGATCTTTAATAGATTAGTCCATTTTCCTCACAATAATTGGTAAATTCTTGTGGAAAATATTCACCACCTCTATCACTTCTAAGAACTTCAATTCTTTTATCCTTTTGATTTTCTACTTCAGTTTTATACTTTTAAATATATCCAAAGCTTCATCTTTATTTCTCATTAGATAGATATAAGTATACCTAGAGCTAGAGAAATCATCTATAAAAGTGATAAAGTAACATTTTCCACCCCTTGTCAAAATACCATTCAATTCACAAACATCAGAATGAATTAATTCTAACAATTGTGAATCTCTATTAGTGGAGGGAAAAGGCTTCTTTTTTATCTTAGATTCAATACATATTTCACACTTATCATGCACATCTTGTTTATAAGATATAAGCTCATGTTTTGACATATATTTCATGTACTTGAAATTCAAATGTCCTAATCCAGCATGCCACATAAGAGAAGAATCCACAATATAAGCACAACCAACATCATTCTTATTAATAATTATACTGAGTTTATACATGCCATTACAAGAATAACCTTTACCAACAAATACACTATTCTTAGATAAAATAAGCTTGTCCGACTCAAGGACAGCTTTTACACCATTCTTAGACAAAAGACTTGCAGAAACCAAGTTCTTCTTGATATCAGGAACATGATACACATTGGTGAGTACAAGTTTCTTTCCACTACTCGATTTCAACTCCACTCTTCCTGTTCCAAGTACTTTCACGGTGTTATGATTGCCCATTAGGACCTCTAATCCATTGCCCGCTTCCACATACTCTTTGAATAGTGTCTTATTATTGCAAACATGAATTGTTGCACCAGAATCAAACCACCATTCAGATGAATTTTCTGCTGCATTAGCCAAGTGCACTTCGGTGATCATACTGATTTGCATCTCACTCACCATGGCCACAATTTTATCAATTACATTTGCCTCACTTGTGTTCAGTTCCTTATCATTCTTTTGGTTCTTCAAGAATTTGCATTCTCGGATATAGTGACCTTTCTTTCCACAATGAAAACAGGCCCTATTCTTTTTTTTTTGTTGGAATTATTCTTCTAAAAATTTTCTTGTTAGGCCTGAAATTCTTATGTGTTTTACTCCTTCCAATTCCACCATTTTGGACATTATTAATAGTCCCTTCATTTACTTTAGACACAGAATTAGTACCCTCACGAATTTGACTCTCTTCTTCGATTCGAAGGTGTGTACCAATCTATTCTAAAGTAAGTTCTTCTGCCATATGCAGAAACTTCTTCCGATAGTTGTTCCATGAGGGTGGGAGTTTCGCAATGATTGCTCCCACTTGGAACAATTTTGGAATCTTGATGGAAAGATCATTCAATTTATGAACTAGAATTTGCAGTTCATGCATTTGATCCAACACAGAAACATTATCCAACATTTTGAAATCAAAATACTTCTGAATGATAAATTTATCCGTACCTTGTTTCTCCGTTTTATACTTAGTCTCTAGTGCTTTCCAGATTTCCTTTGGAGAAGACATGGTTGTGAACAAATCATACAACCGGTTGACAATGTATTCATAAATAATAACTGCCTATAATTGAAACTCCAGTTTCGAGATCCAGTCGACTGGATTAGTGGTCCAGGTGACTGGGTCAGACAGAAACTCCAAAGGCACGACATCCAGTTGACTGGATTGGTGGTCCAGGCGACTGGATCAGGCAGTAACTCCAGACCTCAAATCCAGTCGACTGGATTCTTGCAATCCCTTATATAAATAAGACTATATTACAACCTACTTAGATAACAAATATCTAACAGTGTGTAATGCCAACACATGTTTGTCATATTCAATCTTCATCATATCCCAGTAAGTTTGGCATTTTGTCAAACACCTTCAAGGCCTTATACACAAAAGAAGTTGGATTATGTATTAAAACAAATTGACCAATCTTTCTAGTGAACCAAGTGAAAAACTTAGACTGTTAGACAAGAGAAATATAACAATTCACAATCCAAGTAGAGAAGAAGCATGCGAATGTCACAAAAAAATAGATGCTTTCCTGAAAATGAAAAAGAAATTTCATGCAAGAATTGGAGAGAGAGAGAGAGAGAGAGAGAGAGAGAGAGAGAGAGAGAGAGAGAGCGTGAGAGAGAGGGAGAGACAAAGCTACCTAATATGGAGTGAGAAGCGA
This sequence comes from Fagus sylvatica, assembly GCA_907173295.1. NCBI lineage: Eukaryota > Viridiplantae > Streptophyta > Magnoliopsida > Fagales > Fagaceae > Fagus > Fagus sylvatica. The sequence continues at coordinate 3,082,854 of OU015767.1, read as the reverse complement.
AGGAAAGAGATAGCTTAAGGAGATCTCCGAAGTTTGAGGAGCCGAAGTGTGAACTGGGTTTTGTTCTGTGTTGCTAAAACACCACCAAAAAATTAAAATGGTAACAAAATGCTTGAGAGAGACTGAGCAATGGAAGAGAGAGAGAGCTTGAGAAAAGAGAGAGAGCTACAGAGAAGGAGAGAGATAGCATCTACAGAGAAGAGAGAAGAAAGAAGAGAGAGCTTACTGGTTTGAGAGGCGCACGAGCGTAAGGACTGGGAGATTGTTTAGATTGTTTTACCGAAAACATAAGGGTAAAACAATTGACAGTAAAATAGTGTATTTTTTTAATAGTTTTCCATTGACTAAAGATAGTTTTCCATTAACCATATTTTATGGTGCTACCAAACACCGGAAAATCTGTAAAATGTTTTACCAAAAATCTTTTATGGTGAAACAAACGGAGCCTAAATGTCATACAGCTTTCATGAACATGACTATCTCTCATTTTGCAGTTCACCTCAGAGATGAGCAATTTTTTGGTTTCTTCACACCACCTTATATTGACACACAACAAAGCCAAGCGGCAAGAGCTTATGCACTCTTCATCTTCTAATACGAATAATCCCTAGAAGAGCATACCCCATCCTGGAAATGATGGTACCGAATGGGATCTCTAATCATTATAGTCCGTTGTTCCATCTTTGTTAAGAGTTTTGCAAAGATATGATAGTCTCCATAAATCCAGATGTTTTTCTTGATCCTAATAGCCTTCCCTCCTGATAAGCTGATCATACCAAAGACAATTGCGAGTTTATCACTGTCGTATCGAAGTGAGTCTCCCTCTGTTCACCCTCAAGATCTTGCAAGACAAAATTTGTGTTTGGAACATAACCCAACCCCATCAATCTATGAATCAACTAATTTAGGTGCCTATCGATCTCATCTATTGGTGGATGCGAGTTATCTCCTAAAATAAAAGCACGTATCTTTAAAGAAACATTTGTATGGAATGGAATAATTGAGAAAATGGAGCAGCGTCTGACTGGTTGGAAGTGTATGTACCTCTCCAAGGGGGGTAGAGTGACGTTGATAAAGAGTACACTATCTAATATACCTACTTATTATTTATCTTTGTTTTCCATTCCTACGAGTGTAGCCCAACGCCTTGAGAAAATTCAAAGGGATTTTCTATGGGGAGGTATGGGTGAGGAGTTCAAATATCATCTGGTTAGTTGGGATCGGGTGTGTGAACCGTTGTGTTATGGAGGATTGGGGATAAAAAATTTGGTGCTCTTCAACCAAGCCTTATTGGGCAAATGGTTATGGCAGTATGCGATAGAGAAGGAAGCTTTATGGTGTAAAATTGTGGAACTCAAATATGGGGGTATGTGGGGAGATTGGTGTTCCAAATCTGTTCAAGGCCCATATGGAAAGAGTGTTTGGAAATCTATAAGGAAAGGGTGGCCTAATTTTGCTGCAAATGTGAATTTTAGGATGGAGAATGGGGCTCATCTAAAATTCTGACAGCATCAATGGTGTGGAAAGATACCGTTAAGGTTGAGATTCCCCGAACTCTTTCAAATTGCTAGTAATCCGGAAGCATCAGTGAAGGAATGGCGAGGTTTGATGGCACAAGCTTTCATTAGAACATCAGTTTCATTTGTTTAGTACAGGACTAGGAGCTGGAATCTGTTGCCGATTTTATGGATGTTATTTATTCGGTGATTCCTACCCAAGAGGCAATAGATACCATTTGCTGTAAGCTTACTTCGCAAAAGGTATTCTCTATCAGTTCGCACTATAAACACCTTTTATCGTTAGCATATAGGTCTTATCCTTGGAAGAATGTCGGGAAGACACTTGCTCCTTCAAAGGTCAATTTCTTCATTTGGACAGCATCTCTAAGAAAAGTGTTAACAATTAATAATCTTTGGAAGCGTCAGTTAGTATTGCTCGACTGGTGTTGTATGTGTAAAGAAGATGGGGAGTCTATCGATCACCTATTTCTTCATTGCAATGTTGCTAATGAATTGTGGCAGCTAGTTTTCTCCATGTTTGAGATTTGGTGGGTAATGTCGTACCATGTGGTGGATCTGTTGGCCTGCTAGTCTAGTCTGGTCACACACGTAAGACAAGATCTGCAGCTACATTGGGAGTGATCCCTCAGGAGTTGAAACAAATATTTCTTAATGTTTTATTTGAATGGGTTAATGCCTCAGGCCATTCTCACTTCCACTCCTTATATGGGATGATCAATTCTTGTCATCTCACTTTGTAATCAGAACCTTTTGTACACATTTTGTATACATGGGTGGTTTCTTTATTTTAATGAATTATTACTTATAAAATAAAATAAAAGCACGTATCTTTTTGTTCACTTCAATCCAGCTACACCTTAGTTCTTTCCTGACTCCTTTAGCTTTCATGGTCCTCCTAACTTCTGCAACATCATCCCCACCTTTGATTATTGGCATATATATATTAGATAACAATATATAGGTTCTTGCATCTTCAGGGTTCAGTTTTAGAATTTGTATGGCAGCATATATAGCTAGATCCACATTTTGGTGAACCCTGCATGCACCAAGCAAAGCTCTCCATGTCACCGTATCTGGTTCACATCCCATTTCATGAATCTATAATATAAATTAAAAGCTGAAGCAGAGATAAATTCTTTTTCCTCCTCCAAACACCGCCTTTATGTCATCCTACACTCTTTTTCACTTTCTCTCTCTCTCTCTCTCTCTCTCTCACACACACACACACACACATCTCATCTTTCATCTCTTCATCTCCCACTCTCTCTCCCCATCACCTCTTCATCTCCCACACTCTTTCCCCCTCGCCTCTTCATCTCCCTCACCTCTTCATCTCCCATGGGTTTTTCCCCCATGCCTATTCATCTCCCTCACCTCTTCATCTCCCATGGGTTTTTCCCTCACCTCTTTATCTCCCTAATTGACCTCTTCATCTCCCATGGATCTTTCCTTCAGCTTTTCATCTCCCCAATTGATTGCACCCTCAATCTCCTATTTAAACTTTCCACTACCCACTGTCCCAACAATTGGTAATGCTGCGCTCAAATTTTTTTTTTTTGCCCCTATGCTTCTGTGGTGGTTTGTGTATGAAATATGCAATTGTTTTCCCCTTTTGCTCTTTGATTCGATTTGTGGATTTTGTGGTATGCATTATTACTAGGTTTATAGTTTTTATTTTTATTTTTTTTATTGGATTTGTGGGTTCTGAACCTTAGATTGTAGTTTTGTGTTGGTTGGTAATTTTTTTTCCCTTTGGTTTTCTGATTGGAGTTGTGTGTTTTGTGTTATGGTCAGATTAGAATTGTTTTATTTTGTGGTATGAGTTCTTTTATATATACATAATTGTATAAATTTGATGATAATTGAAACTATTCAAGAAGTTGATGTTACAGGTGTTCACGGGTCTACATTATAAATATATATTTTTTTTACACACAAAATTAAGACGTTTTTGCGCATCGCGTGGGTTTGCGACTAATTAACTTAATTGCTTGATCAAGCTTCCCAGCCCTTCCAAGTAGATCAATAATGCAACCATAATGCTCTCTTCCTAGATCAATCCCAAAAAGTTTCTTCATTGATTGAAAGTAGCATCACCCATCTTCTACAAGTCCCACATGGGTACAGGCAAACAGAACCCCAAGAATTGTAATGTAGTTAGTTTTACTCCAGAATCTTTCATGGATTGAAACAAGTTTAGTGCCTCTCGGCAGAAACCGTTATGGGCTAACCCTGTAATCATGGTACTCCAAGAGATTACATCCTTCTCCAACATCCTAGTAAAAACAAAGTTTGCATATGCCAAACTGCCACACTTGCAATACATATCCAGAAGTGCATTATTAAGGATGAGATCTTGATCAAATTTCAATACATGAACATGGACCTATTTGCCCAATTCTAGAAGCACTAACCCAATGCAGGCTCTCAAGACGCTAGTTAGCATCAACTGATCTGGTGGAAAACCAGCTCTCTTCATGCTTTTATACAGATTCAAAGCTTCATTACCATCATTGTTTTGAGCAAATCCCTCTATGATAGAATTCCAAACAACCAAATCCCCCTATACAGATTCATGCTTTATGTAGTCACCATCTCATTGAAAATGCCTAATGCATTTTGTAGCTCACCCACTTTTGAGTAGATATCAATAAGAACGCTCCGATCAAAGACATCAAATTCTAACCCGGCTTTGATAATACTACAATACAACTGTGTGAAATTTGATAACCCATCGCAAGCTCTCAAAACTGAAGAGTAAGTGAACATATTAGGCATGGCACCTTCTCTAAGCATCAGTATCAAATACTTGAGGGCCTTGGTATTGAGCTTAGCATTAGTGTAAGCTAATATCATGGTCGTTCATGAAACAACGTTCCTTTCAGGCATTTGGTCGAACAATGCCTGTGCTTCATCCAAGAGGTTAAATTTTCCATGCATGTTGAGACGAATGTTGATAAGAAAGGTTTTTGGCTGGTGCCCATTAGAGAAAACATGGTTATGAACGAGCTTAGCATCATTGACAGCCACGCGAGCCAAACAACACTTGATGAGCTCTGAGTATGTGATAGAATCAACCCAGATTCTGTGTCTTTGCATAGTGCCCATGGCCTTCACGACTCTTGGGAGGTCTCTTTGATAGCAAAAGTTGGTGAACTCATCAAGCAGAAACGAGGAGGAGCCTGGCACATTGCACCACCTTGGAGGCTAAAGAGTACGGATGTGAAAGTGAAAGCGAAGGTGATGCCAAGCTCTTTTGTTTTTTCTGCATTTACCACGTGTCGCCTTGTGAATGGTGGAAGGTGGGTTTTATTGTTTGATGGGGGTGTTGAGTCTAAAACTCTACACTAGGCTGGTGGTTTCCCTAGTGGTTGATGGTGCAATTCCCTTAAGTCTGAATCTGCCAAGTCCAGGTTTGCGGTGGGACAAGAAGCTTGAGATTTGGTGCCTACTAGAGCATGGCAACCAGTCTCTTAGACCAAAATCCAAGTGGAACACAACACTAGAACCATAAGAGAGTTTTTGTTAATAAAGACAAAAAAGAAAGATTAATATGTAATCCTTTGCATGTTGAAAGGAACTCCAAATCAAGGAAAATGATTTGTAATATTTGAACCACAACACATAATTTAATAAAGGAAAATATCTTAGTAAATTTAATTGAAATCATAAATACTTCCCTTTTATGAGCCAATAAACACTTCCCTTGTGAAATGATGTCTACCATGCCATGGAGGCCTTTTCACTCCAAGGAAATCATAAAAGACTTAGAGGAGAGGTTTGAGGTGTAGGTGTAGGTGCTTTCATCTTCATAAAAGACTATAAGGTGTAGGTGCATAAATCTGGAAAAAACCGCACCGCATCTCACCGATTACACCCCTAGTATATTATACCTTTATGCTAATGGTATATGCAAGTGATGTTTCTGTTATATTTGTATGCTAATGGAATGTGAAGGTTGAGATTGAGTTATATTAGTATAAGGATGGTATATATGTGCAGGTTGAGATTAGAAATTATGATTCATTCTATGAGATATGTATGTTATAATTCTTTTTCTTCTGAAACATTCAGGCTGAGATTGAAAACTATGATTTATATTTGTATGCTATAGTTAGCCAAATTTTTGAGTTGTTGTAAATGTGGATTTTTTAGATTAAAATTGACATTTGGGCTGACCTAATCCGACCCAAATGAGTCCAGCCCAAACCGTAAGACCGCACCACACCAAAGCGCGCCAAAACCAATCTTAATAGGTGCTGGTGCAGGTGTGTGTAATAGAAAAACCGCATTATAAGGTGTTGGTGCATAAATTTGGAGAAAACCGCACCGTACCTCACCGATTACACCCCTAATGTGGGAGAGAGTTAGCTCTAGGAAACATGCATGATCAAGGATTGTAAGAGAGAGTTTCTCAGTACTGTATCTCAAGAAAGAGAGTGAAAGATAGGCTTTTCTGATGGGTATTTTCTGAGTTATATCAAAAAACGAGTATGTGTTAACACCCCATTTTGCTACTTACATTCTAACCCTAACACAAACTAGGGTTTTCACAAATTAAAATTCTAAAAACGGAAAGTGCACAACTTGCCTAAATTAGAGTTTTAAACCAACAGTGTTTTTGACCATTTGATCGACAACTAAAAGAAATCAAACAGATCTTTAAGTTGAGACAATTGAAATGACGTGTCATGTGTTCAAATCGGACCACATATATAAAAGTTATAGCCAATTGAAGTTTTAATGAATAGAGTGCATAATAATTAAATGACATTGGGCACATAAGATTAATCCAAATTAATTATGATTGGTCCATTAATTGGATTAATTTTAATTAATAAGATTCAAATATCTTATAGGCTCAAAGTATTAAATTATCATGGACTCTAGCACATTGGATAAACTAAACAAGTTAATTGAATAATTGTTGATTAATTAATTAATTAAAACATTTGAATTGTTTGAATTAAATCATTCTGTGTTTTACGGAGTTAAGAAAATCACTAATTATCTGGTAATATTTGATAATCAGTTGGCAATAATTTGAAAATTCAAAATTTAAACAAAGGATAATATCAAAAACAAAGGTTTTAGGGCTCTGATTCATTTTATATAAAAAGGGGAGGAGAGTCATAAAACAAGGAGGGCAGCACAGGTAAGGGAATGGGTAACTAAGTATCGTGACTTTGATTATCATTCAGATGGTTTTCTTTAATTCATCGTACTAACATTATTCTCATTGGTTTCTTTCTGTCTTTCTGCATGAGTACACAACCATGATCAACAAGGAGGCAAGAAGCAAACAGAAAGGCAACAACTATACCAACAATATCACCCCTTTCATCATCAAGCTTGGAGCACAACAACAATAAAGCCACGACAACAGAAAACAAAACAGGGAATAATCTAAAGGATTTGTTTCTTTTCTGTATTTCTATATTTTTGTTTGTTGTTTCAATACAAATTATTCTGACATTATTCTCCTTTATTTCTGGTCATGAGCAAACAACCATGATGAAGAAGGAGCGCACAACGACATACAAAATGGTAATCTAAATACTTAGATTCACTGAATACACAGCCACATACAAAATGGTAATGTAATTCCTATCTATTCATAAAATCTCCACCACCTACATTCAAATCACAACACACTATGCATACATTCGCAAACACAAACCCCATAAATTATGTACAGCATGACAGCACCACAAAAACAGCAGTCAAACCCACACTATCATCACCGCCTACACACGGGTTCACAATTACCCACACACGGCCAAAATCCACAAACCATCATCCACGGCCAAAATTGCAACCAAACCCGTGAGCCTCTTGGCTCTTACTCCACAAACCCAATACCTCTATGGTCTTGATTACACACAAAACACCAACCCACACACACGGGTTCACACAAAACCCACGACCCCCTACACGGGTTCACCTAGAAACATAATTCCCAAACTCACTATTCAAAACCGAGTGAGAGAAAGAAATAGAGAAAAGAAAAACAGCCGAGGGAGAGAGAGCCAAAATCCTCCGCCATTGTTGGTGGAGACGCTGGTGGTGAGTGGTGGCAAACGAAGCTTGAGCTTTTATTCTTGGCCATGGAGTTTCGGTGAGAGAGTTTCTGTGAGAGAGAAAAAGAAACCGTGAGAGAGAGAGAGAAAAGGAGTGGCGGCTGGAGAAAAAAAGGAGAAAGAGATGGGTCGGGTTAGGTCAACCTGACCCGACCCGGTCTTTAGTGTTACCCTACCCACGGGTTACCTCCTCCTTTAACCCAATAAACCCATTTCTAAAATCCTACAAGCCTAATCCGAAAACCAAACCAACCCAAACCCAATTCCTTCAAACCAAACCCCATTTCACATAAATCAAGCCCAAAACTAAAACCCAATCAGTCCACATTTTACGTAAATTGCGGAAACACCCCCAAATTTCCAAAATTACATCTTGACCTCAAAACTTTCAAAATCACATTTTGGCCCCAAATTTCCCAAAAATCACATTTTGACTCCTAAGCCATACAAGCATTCCTCTCAAGCTATACAAGCAATTCTTCTCAAGCTATACAAGCAATCTTGAGGTATTCTTTACAAGCCATACAAGCATACAGGTATAAATTCTAAACTGAAATTTATTTACTTGTATTTGATTGTTTTGTTTTTTTCTTGAATACCATGCTTATATGACTATAACATGATATTTCACATGAAATAAATTAAACAACAACTTGAACATTAAAATTGGATTTTGATGCGGACATGAGTTTATGTACTTTGACATGATATGAATATTGGCCAAGTTTAATCTAGAAGACCGACGTATGTCGGGTAAAATGGGGTACAAACACCTTCCCATTTTATAACCAAGCCTCCGAATCTTGAATTTAGGGTTTGTATTACAAAGTTTCTTGTAAACAAACAGTTTTCCCTTTAACTAGACTGTAACTAGGAAACTCATTTACATGTAATTATTTCTTTTTACAAATTCATAGGAAATTGTACAAATTCAAAGATGAATAAAGAGGAATTATTGTTATTGTGGAATTTCTTATTTTGTCCAAATAATTAAAATAAGTGGCGACTTCATTTACATGTACAATCAACCTTCAAATCAAGAGGGTTGGTCCATTGTCAGTTGGGTCACATTTTGAGGCCCATTTGACCCTCGGGTCGTGGTTCTCACAGTATGGCAGGCTACTGTATAGTTATGAATGTAGAGAGATATGTTTTGAATCTAAAGGTTGAAGATGAAGCTTTAGTGAGTGTTTTCTCTCTTAGAGTGTTTCTGTAGAGAGTAATGGCGTTGTGATGATTTTCAAATCTCCAAACCCTTTTTCATGGTCTAAGTTTCTCCATTTTATAATGGGATCAAGTGTTTTTACAGGTTAGGGATAATACCCATGACCTCATTTAATCTATGGGTACTTGGAAGCTTGAAACCATTTTCGGTGGATCAGGAAAAAGGGTTAACTGACCTTACTGTAAAAAGAAAATCATTCTTATTACCTAAGGTTTATTAGAGGTTATGGCAGACCTTGATCAAAGGGCTCACTCATTCATGGTGGTGGAGATATGTGAGCATTTAATACTGATGGTGATGGTTCAGTGGGTTGGTTGAATCATATACGTTTCCTAGGTTTGAGATGAGACTTACCATAGCTCTTATCTCCCAGTAGATACATGTTGGTTTCACGACAGCCCATCAATCTTTGAAAGTTAACTCCCTTACCTCCAAATCAAAACTCCCTAAGCCTTTAATGAAGATGAACAGTGACCCATGGATTTGGGCCATGGTGGTTGCTGCTCATGGTTTGCATGGAACCAAATCTGATATTGTTATGATGGAAATCAAGAATATATTTGAATTCTCTTTTTCCCATGTTTTTGCTGTGTTTGCTACAATTTTCTGACAAGTTTGTTGCATCTGCTGTGTAATGGTGTTGGCTGGTTGTGCATTGAAGAGCTTCAGCCATGGAGGACTATGCTAGTCTCTTAGGGAAGACAATAAACAGTGCACATCATTGGTTGTTGCACTTGATTGATACGTTGCTTGCTTTGGAAAGCAAGCTCTGGTGAGTCCTAAGGTGCAGCAGATGTGTCTGTTATGTCTATTGAGTAACTTGAATTTCTATTGTGTTTGTCTGCCGTGTAATGGTTTGAGCTTCTGAATATTGCAGTGCTTTAGGCATGGAGTACCGTGAAGGCTTTATGGGGAAGATAATCCATAGTGTACTTTATTGAAAGTTGCATCCGATTAGAGAGTCTCACACGTATAAGCCGTTGCTTGTTAGAATAAACATGTTCTAGTGGGTCCCATGGCACAGCAAACTAGGCTGGCAAAATTTGAATAGGAGGACAGGGAAACTTAATATGGGCTTTAATGATCTACTGCCAGCGGCCCAAGCTTAATGTTCTGGTTTGCAGCAGACTTATTGAATTTGGGCCAGTTTGTGCTTAAGAGAAAAGATTGGCACTTTGCTTTGGGTTGTCTTGGACTTGGGCAAAAAGTAGGCATCTACACTTTATTTAGCAAAAAAAAAAAAAAAAAAAGCTCTTAAGCTTTGAAATGGCTTTCATGGCTGAACGAACAAGAAAATCGAAACTAATTTATTCATATATAAGATTCCTAAACGCACCATATTTATACCTACCTCGAAATATAAAAAACAAGAAAATCAAAGCTAAAAATGAAATGGCATCAGATCAACGACACCTAAGTTGTTTGTTTTTTTTTTTTTTTTTTTAAACGATGAAATTTTATTGAAGAAAGAACATTATAGCCAAGTCCAACGACTGGCATTGATTTGCTTAAGTTTTTAAATAACTTTAACTTAGCAAGAAAGAAATAAGAGGTAAAAATAAAAGTAATGAATACATTAAAAATCAAAACTTTTAACCTTAAAAATCAAAACAAATATTAGACTTTGTACATACCGTGGATGCCTAGAAAAATATTATAAAGTAAAAATTATTCTGATTTTTTAAGTTTAAAATTTTAATTTTAATATATTTTTTTTCTAAGTTGACGTCAACATTTATTATTATTTTAATAAAACCGTTAGCCACGTTAGTATTTTCTATCTATCACTTAAAGACAATGATCAAATTGACACAAATGTGAAAGGTTAAGGACCAAATTGACACAAAGGTCATATGTCAAATTAGTCTTTAACTTTTCAACTGTGTCAAATTGGTCCTCAACCTTTCAACCTTGTGTCAAAATGGTCCTTGCAGTTAAATGTTGAATGGAAAATGCCGACATAACTAACGGCTTATTTTTAATTTTAAAAATGTCTAACGTGGCATGTTAACTCAAATTTTAATAAATAAAAAATGCCAACTGAAATTAAAAAATAAAAAATAAAAAAATTTCTGAATATCCTACGTGAGTTTCTTTTTTTCTTTCTTCTATCTTAATTTCTAAGGGAACCCGATACTCCAATTCAAAATTTCAAATCCCCAATCCCTTTGCAAAATCCCTTGCCCCTCCCTCTCACACAGCCACACCTCAACAATGATATATAGTCAAATTTTTTTGACATGATAAGAACTCAATTTTCTCCAAAATTCAAAAAATTTCAGTTTGATTCAGGAGGGGATTATATTTATGCTCCTTTCCAAGAGTTCCTTGCCTCTAAGGGTACACAGTTTCAGTAATTGAGAGCTCTGGATATTATCAAGTGCTTTGCAATTGAACAAGGTCAGGTTTTGGAAGAATAATATCATAATGACGAAATTGTGGTCATACCTGTATTGGTTGCATTCATAGTTTGAAACTTTCAGAAAAGGATAAACTAGTTACTTGGAATGGGAATAAGGTTAAACCTCACTGGCCTAGTTGTAATGCACAGACTTAATTATGATTGATTTCAACCTCTAAGTATCCCTAATGTCTGAGAAGTTGGAGCTTGCAAGGCAGATACTGCTTAGCTTCATTGTAAAGCCAGTCCAGCATAATAAGGATCCCGTGAGTGAACCTGCAGTTAGTAAGAAGTGTTTTTGAGTTTTCAGAAAATTCTTCATATGCAATTGAAAATGACAGTGCAATTATAAAAATTTTCCATGGAAATGATAGTGTAAAATGACAGTGAAGGGGTAGGGGATTTTGCATAGAGGTTACGGATTTGAAATTTTAAATTGGAGTATTGGTTCCCTTAGAAATTAAGATGGAAGAAAGAAAAAAAGAAACGCATTTGAGTTTGATATTCAGATTTTTTTTTTTTGAGTCCGCATTTTTTATTTATTAAAATTTGAGTTGACATGCTAAGTCAGACATTTTTAAAATTAAAAATAAACCATTAGCCACGTCAGTATTTTTCATCCAACACTTAACGACAATGACCATTTTGACACAAGGTTGAAATGTTAAGAATCAATTTTACACAGTTAAAAAGTTAGGGATCAATTTGACACAAAAGTTAAAGGTTAAAGACCAAAACAATATTTAAACCATATTCTTAAGTTACAAAATTAGGCCAATAAGGACTTATCAAAAATAAATAAATTAGCCCAATAAGGAGACGCCACCTAAGATGAAAAAACAGCCCACAATTTCAAGAATTCGTGGGTGATGTCTAAGAATTTTGAATGAGACGGTTTACAATTACCAAGGGCCTGTTTGGTACGTGTTTTCGTTTTTTGTTTTGATTTCGTGACTTTTTACTTTATTGAAGTTGGAACTTGAATCCTGATTTGAATTCAAGATTGTAAAAAAAAATTCTGTTTGGTACATAATTTTGGTTTCACAACTGAAATCACAATTTAAAAAAAAAATTGTGTTTGGTACATAGTTTTGGTTTTTAAACTTAATTGCACCTGTACAATTTTTTGTAGAGGATTTGCACCCACATACTAAACAGAAAACCTTTAACAGAAAACCAAAAAGCTCCTGCCTCTGCCTCTCCCTCTTCACCGACGACAACCCTTCCTCCCCCTCTTCACCCCTTTGGCCGACGCAGACACCGGAGGCTGGAGGCCAATGGCGCAACTCAGACCGGCACAACCCTCCCTCTCCCTCTTCACTCTTTGGCCAACGCAGATACCGGAGGCAGGAGGCCAACGGCGCAAACACCCTCTAGGGCTCGAAAGTTGCAGAAATTGGCTTATCGAGTTCACGAACTACTTTGACTCTCTCTCACTCACTCACTCACTCTTTCTCGCTCTAAAAAGGTATGCTTTTACTTCGTTTTTACTGGTAATTTTGGTTACTAGCTCTGTTTGGTTGAAGAGAAAATGTACGGAAAATGTCTGTGATTACCAGCTCTGTTTTGTTGTGTTAATTTTTAAGTATTATCTGTGATTTTATTGAGCCTGATTCCACTATAATGTCTGGGTTTTGAAAAGTTTCATTGTCATAGGGAATTATCAAGTTCGTTAATTGTTTTAAATGTGCAGAATCTGAGAATGTCTGGTTTTTTTTTTCTAGTAATTCTTGCTATTGGATTTTTGGTTTTGGTTTTGGTAAACCCACCACCACAGAAAAACTTCATGAAGCCTTTTCTCAGTTTGGTGAAGTGGTTCATGCTAAGGTGGTGACTGATCGGGTATCAGGATATTCTAAGGGTTTTGGTTTTGTGAGGTATTCTACTCTAGAAGATGCTGCAAAAGGTATAGAGGGCATGGATGGGAAGTTTCTGGATGGTTGGGTTATATTCGCCGAGTATGCAAGACCCAGACAACCCCCACCTGAGAACCATATGGCTCCTCCATATGGCCATCAGTGACTCCTTTATTGAAGGGAACAAGTTTGTAACCCACTGAACTGCCTTTGTCTGCAAGTAGCATCTATGGGGTCATAGTTCTTTATCTTTCTAAAGTGACAGTATGGTTGGTCTTCTATTGCCTGGAAGTTTTCACGATGTGGTGGGAGATTAGCCTTATATGTGAACTGAGCAGCAGATTGAACTGAGAAATATATGGATCTTAATTGTTATATGTTGCAACTATCATGTGCAAGATTTTAGGTTTTCCATTTGTGATCATTTTGTCAAACTTCATTGGTTCTGTGAAATCTGTTTTAATGTTTGCATCATAAATGGAATTATTTATGGATCACTTGGATTGGTGGTCATATTATTTATCAAAAAAAAAAAAAAAGTTCTGTAGTTGGGTCCAGGCCAATTTAGGGTGTGCTCAATATATCTCAGATTGGGCCGAAACTAATCCAAAATAGATTGGGTCGAGCAAATTCTTTTATATTGGACTGGTTCTTCCTTTTATTTTTCTCTAGTTATAGTCATCTTGGGAGTTTGATTGCAATCCTGGATTGTCCTTATTATGTTGTTTTGAACCAGTTCTTTGCTTTGCCTTATGCTCGATCCAAAATGCTTTTTTGGGTTCATTCACAATGTCTATATAAATGAAAAACAATGTCAGTAATTTTGGTCCATTAGCACAAATGAGAATAGGGCATTTTCTTTTGATGACTTTATGTATTTACTTGTTTTATCATTACAGTTTATCATGTATTTACTTTATTTTAACTATTACTTGTTTCATTCTTAATAGATGTCACACTCAAGTAATAATTACAGTGCTGGTACTGGCCTGAAATATGTAAACAAAAGATGTCGTTGTGGGCAAAAAGCCATCGTCAAAATATCTGAATCTGCGAATAACAAGAATAAGTTGTACTACACTTGTGCTGATGGATGCTGTGGGTGGATTGGATGGTGTGTGCCAATCAATGAGCAATATGTGTCGTCATCAGCGGGTGAATCATCTAACTCAGTCTTACTAGAATTGCATGAATTGCGGGCTGAGTTAAGGACATTCCAAATCATGTTCCAACCCATTGTAGACTATGTCGGATTGCTCAAGAGGTTGATCCTTGTTGGACTTGTAGTCCTCTTGTGCATTGTACTGTTATTTTTATTTTTTCTCTAGATGTACGTTTATAATTTAATTTCATGCATTTAAGAAGAACTTTTAGTCCTTGTAGTCCTCTTGGTAAATATGGAACTTTTGTGATTCAAATAGTTTCTATTGATCTTAGATATTGTATAAATTTATAATTTAATTTCATGCATTTACCCAAATGAATATTACAAAAAAGTTCATTACAAGCAGAAATGGACCACCCAATGCTACTACTTCCATTTATATCTCAGAAGCTTTTTATTAGATTAAAAAGTTTACAAAATATAACTTCACAACATAAACAAGCACAATAGGATGCCAAATACATCATCTCCACAAAATATAAGTTCATAACATAAGCAAGCATAATAGGATGCCAAATACATCCTCTCCACAAAATATAAGTTCACAACATAAACAAGCACAATAGGATGCCAAATACATCCTCACCACAAAATATAAGTTCACAAAATAAGTTTAGGGATTTAGCAAGATGGTTAAATTTAATGACATGCCCACATAGCTGTGGTGATTGCATCCCGCAAATTTCTCATTTCCCCTTGTGCGGTTTCACTCACAGCTTCTACTTGTCTTAGCCTCCAATCATTTTGATCTTGTGGTCCATGAATGCCACCATCATCGTTTGTTGGGATGTCTTTGTTTTCCCACTCTAAAAATAGTTGGTCATTCCGCTGATGTAAACGTATGAAATTGTGTATTGTACAACATGCGGTGACTATCATCCTTTGCCTAGCAACTAAATATTTAGGCATATGATAGAATATGAGAAACCTTGCTTTCAACACCCCAAATATTCTTTCAACTACCATACGCAAAGAAGAATGCCGATAGTTAAAAAGTTCAACCGCATTTTTTGGTTGGCGTTGTCTTCCACTATATTCTTGTGCGTGGTATCGAACTGATTTGTGTGGTGGCATAAAACATCCACCCAGGGGATATCCAGAGTCCACAAGATAATATGATCCTGTATTCACAAATGAAATTTGGTTAAATTGAATTTATAAAAGATATACTTGCTTTTGCTAAACAAACAAGCAAAACATTAAAATTAAATTCAACCTTCAACAGGCCAAGGGAAAACCATATCATGACTCAAGATGGCGTTCTCAAATACTCTGGAATCATTCGCACTTCCTTCCCATCCAGAATACACAAATGTGAAACGCATGTCAAAGTTCACAGCACACATCACATTTTGAGTTATGACATGTTTTCTCCCACGACATGAGGTCTTCTTCACAGCAGGAACCATAGCACTAACATGGGTGCCATCAATGGCACCTACACACCTCTACAATATTTATCAATACGTAATACAAATAATCATTAGGCATATGTAGTAATAAGGAAGGCACGTCATAAATTAAATGTGAGTAAAAACTTATTAATTACCTCAAACCATGGAAAGTACTTGTTATTAGTACGTAACTTTGCAGGGAGGCCATTATAATTTTGGTCTGGCTTGATCAGTATTACCCCTAATGCATGTATGGAGCGTAATACTATATGAAATCGCCGATGGATCGTTTCCAATGAATGTTGGAAACGATCCCCAACAACCCTTTGTCTAGTATTATGACCCACAATGTAAAGGAACATAGCAACTGATTCCTCTAGAGATACATCCCCTTCGTCCTCTACTATTAGCCTATGTAATCGTAATGTATAACATAAATGACGAAATACGGGTATGTGAACACGGAACAGGTCATAACACGTGGAATCATGTCCGTTAAGTATCTCTTCAATATAGGCACGTCCTGATAATATGCTTATGCGCTGTGGTTGTTTAAAATAATGTTTATCAACATATTCCATTGCACTCCTAAAATATCTGGTAATGATTTCATAGTCTTGGTCACTGTCAATGTCTTCTGAACTTGAAGAAGAAGATGAAGAAATAAGGCTTGCTTGATAAGACATATGATTTTCTTTGGAATTTTGATTATTCTCATCAGACATATCAGAGTCCAACTCATTTTCTTCACCAGACATATCAGATTCTAAAGAGTTTTCTTCATCAAACTCTTGACTTGTGATGTTCTCATCATTAGACATAATTACAGTCACTCCTGCTTAAATATTTCAACCATGTTTATAAAAAATTATCATATAGTTTCATCATGGGAAAATATATCATTCTTATTAAGTTGTTCTAAAAAAGGCAAGCCAAATATTTCAACCGAACACAATGTTTGCACCATCAACATTATATTATTATAAGAAATAAATAAAATGTCAAGTCAAATATATAAAGTTAATAAGCTTCTACTTGCATTAAAATAAAGAAATTAAAAGATGAGTACGAAATGTCATTCGTACAAGTCTTAAACAAAAATAAATTGTCATACAAATCATGAAGAAACGAAAAGCTAAATTGTCCACAACTAAACTAACAAAAACAAATAGTCTCAAAGTTCACTGGTTTTCCATGAACTCCATCCATATTGCCCTCCTCTCCTCAGACAAAGTAAGAAAGGCAACCCTGTGAGTACGTTTATATAGTGCCTGCAGAATCTTCATAAACTTTTCAGGTGGTAGATCCTTATATGTATCAAGTAATTCTATTGCTTTCTCGAAACTGTGATCATCAACTGGGGGAGTAGGTTTCATAGGAGGATGAGCACTACTAGCAATGGTGTTAGTTGCCTTAGCTGCATACTTTGCCGCATGCCTAGCATCCTTAGACTCATTCCTTTTTTCAGTAATACGGGCAAAATTGTTGATTGCCTCAGTCATTTCACTAACCCTCTCTCCCTTCCTAGCATTCTTCTTTGACTTAGTTGATGTCACACTCTTAGCCCGTTTGTTAGGATGAGTCTCCCTAACATCCCCTTCTACAGGCTCAGGGTCTTCTCCAATATCAGGATCTACTTCTACATCCACATCCACATCCACATGCACTCTAGTAGAAATGAGCCTTTCATCAAGTTCACGCTCCTCATCAGTATTAGTGGGATCCTGTGTAGATGCAAATGTCATGACACCAGTGGCAGTGGTTTTGTTAAAGAGTGTCCCCAACTGAATATAGTTCTCACATCCCTTTCTCCTAAATTCCTTCGCCTTTGGCATTGCCTATCAACAAACATGTATGTGAGACTCTAATAGAGAAATACACCGATTTTAACTTTAATAAGCAAACACTTCACTTACTGCAAGCACATTCATCCACACTTCATCACTACCAGAGACTGTGTTGGTTTCTGCATCCCAACCCAACCCAATATGTTGTAGGAGTTGTGAGAAGATACGATGCCTTTGCCTCAACTGATTGAATTTTGTTTTCACTTGTGGAAACTTATAATTCCGCTTGCTTTGCTTATTGAGTTCTTCCAATATCTTATCCCAAATTCTCTTGTGGAAAATACCTTCTTGCATGTTCCCCTTAACCATTTCCTCCACCATGAGTTGTATAAACAACTTCTCAACATTAGGAGGCCACAATTTCGCATCATCAACATCATTCAATTCAATCGTCATCTAACCACATCAACATCAATCTTAACCACATCAACAATATCAATCTTAACCACATCAACAGCAACAATACATAACTTTTTACCATTTGGAAGCTATAAAAACAATTTCCATGATTACACGCCAACCAAATTGTGTAGTAAGCAAGTTTTATAGAAAACCATTGATCAGGCAGTATCAACTTTTGTTTTAGGGTACTGCTAGTGCTGGACCTAATGCAATCATTCATTTTTTTTCCTTACAACCTCAATGCCATACCTTGATTATGATCCAAGTTATAGTGATGTATGATCCAAGTTATAGTGATGTATGCTTTCAATACTAGGATGAACTTACTTCAACTAATGTTGCTCATCTTGTTGTCCTTCTAATTTTTATTTAATGTGTGTGCTGTAAATTGAGACCTCATTGTCCTGTTATGAGGTTGCAGAACCTAACTAATGAATGTGAGCTTCAAAGGCCATTTTGATGGCTCAAAAGTAGTTGTCTATATAATCAACCACCCTATTTCATATTCTAAGTATAATTAAATTGTAACTTGCAGAACCTAGAATAACCTTATTGAAAGGCATTTAACTTGTTACTGTGAACATAATATATTCAACAAGAATCTACCACTCCCAAGCAAGCACACACGTCTCAAAACACTAAAATATATTCATCAAAATCAAACTAAGACAGAAATCTACAAGTATCACAGAGCAAGCTCAAACACTGTTAAAGATAATCATCAACTAATGAAGAGTTTATCAACTCAAGATATTCACCAGCTGAAGGACTCATCCAATACTAAAATACAGGACAACAACAAGAGTCAGATATGATTTGTTTGTTAAAGAGTTTAAGTTCTAGTCAAATACTGTTTCTGTAATCATACTAAAACTCATGTACTGAATCATTATATATATCAAAGCAAATCACTCAACTAAGTTAAGTTGAGAACTTGACTCAATACTGTGTAAATCTAAACTAAACAAACACAATCTGACATATGAAGACCATTTCAGCAAGAATAGTACCAAGATTTCTCAATTCAGTTGACAGAAAATCATACCTGTACAGATGGTTGAGATGGTTGAGTTAAGTGTATCCCCTGCATAATAAAACCAAAATACACAAATGAGTTACCTGTGCAGATGCATGCAATGAGTCCGAGATAAAAAGAAAAAAAAAACCAAAAATCAAAACCAAAACCAAAATACAGTTTGAGTCCGAGATTAAAAAAAAAAAAAAAAATCAAAACCAAAACCAAAATACAGTTGAGTCCGAGAAAAAAAAAAAAAAAAACCAAAAAGTTTGAGTCCGAGATTAAAAAAAAGAAATCAAAACCAAAACCAAAATACAATTGAGTCCGAGATAAAATAAAATAAAAATAAATAAAAAATCAAAACCAAAACCCAATTTCAGTTTGAGTCCGAAATCACCTCCAGTGACAGTGGTCTTAAAATTCAATGAGTTCGAGATAAACAGCTAACCTGGGAGATGTCGTTGCCGTCGTGGAGGTTGTAGCCGCCTTGCTCTCCGTCTAGCCACAAATAGGCCAACTCTCTCTCCAGATCTGTTCCTTTCGGAGAACCCATTCTAATATTAGAGTGGGTTGTTGCAGAAATTAAATGAAAAGGACGGTGGGAAGGTGAAGTAATGAGGACCGGTGAGGGGGTTTGGCCGAGAGTAATGAAGAGAGAGAATCTGGGAGAGGAAGGGCGTACGGGGGGGTCTGTAATGGCCGAGAGGAGAGAGAGAGAGGCAGAGAAGTAGTGGAGGAGAGAGAGAGAAAACGGGAGAAAAGAATAAGGTGGGCCCAGCAACGGTAATAAACTGGGACTCACAAAAAAATTGAGTCTGGATTTGAATCCGGCTTGGATTTAAAAACAGGTGAAGGGGTGAACTCAAATTTGCCATGGGATCCACATAAAATTCAAATTGAGATTTCAATCCTCATTTAAATCCCGTGTACCAAACAAGTTTTTTTACTATGGGACCTGCGATTTTTTGGATTTGAATCCAGAATCACCGTTTGAGTTGCGTGTACCAAACACGCACCAATATGCAGTGGGGGTGGGAGTTAACGACAGTTACTGTGAGTCTTAAAGCCCGCCCTTTTCACTTGCTTTAAAAAATATTCAAAACAACTCTACTCTCTAGCCCTGCACTGATCTTGCTGAATGTTACAGACCCTTTAATCATTCTTAAACAAACTCACTACTCTCAGCATTAACATTACTGACACATACATAAAACAGTAACATGAGCCCTGTCTTTGATGGCAGACTGCTCTTGGTGCTGTCTATCTTTTGTTTCAATGGTGTTTTTGGCAGAGAAAGAGGGATAAAGATAGCAGCAGTGTCAGGTGTGGAAGGCATTGAAGCACAAAGAAGTAGAATTTTACATTACAAGGGGAGGAGCTCTGGTTTATTTAATGTGATGAGCTTTGGCGCTCGAGCAGATAGCCAAACTGATGACACTAGGGTTCGTACTCTTTTCTCACTTTCTCTCTTTGAAACAAAGAATTATACTAGCTTACTTCTTCAGAATTCTTGGTCTTTTGAAAAAGTCTGACCAGTTAATTACTTTATTCTCCATCTCCAACATTTAAATAGAATTAGTTTTTTTTTTTTGGCTTTTTGATCAACGGAGAATAATACCAAAGTGACCAAACTCCTTCAACGTCCATTTAGAAGTCTCTAATCTTTTATCTTTGTTCTAGGACAACTTAGGAAAGTTAGTGGAGTTCAAATGCACTACTACAGTCCACAGGAGCAGCAAATGAAGAAAGAAAATATGGTTAATTACTTCCAATTTCTCTCTCTTTTTTGTGGTGGCGGTTTGCTTAGTTAAATCTCTTAAAAATACCCTTGCTAAATTTTTATGCAAGTTGCAGTAGGCAGAATTCAGCCATTTCTTGCACCTTATGGCTTAATGACAAGCTTCAGCTTCTGAGAGTTTAATAACTATATAAGTTACAGATTTTTCCTTTACTTTAATCAAATTCTATCTTTGTTTAAAGGTGGAAACTTTCAGAATGTTCTAAATTGGATTATACAGACAAATTCATACATTCCACTCTGTAGCTCATAATTGCATGAAGCCATATTTTTCTAATGTCAAATCTGAACTGGTGTTTTAAGAAATTTTACCAAGATATGTACCTTGGTTTCGATTTGGAACCCAACTCATATTTTTTATTTTCTCTTAAATAAATTCAGTTTTCCTTTGCTAATTTACAGCAGACTTTTCTTTGCTAAGTAATTTCTTAAAGGCTTTCTCTAGAAAATCAGTTGTATCAAATGTTGCGTGTATTTATGTGTGCTCTATGCTGCACATGGCAGTTCTTAGCACTTAAATAAAAGCATACAAAGTTGCTCACTTGTAGCATCTGAATTTCTATGAAGAAAGCTTTGCTCTGGCTTGGCTTTCATTCTTCTTTCTGATACTAGGAACTTATAAGGGGTTCCTCCAATTCCAGAGTTTCTACTCTCTAGTTTGTATGCACAAAAGTTAGAAAATTACCACATGTTTGACAAATAGTTTTATCTGGCATGCGCATGACTATAGCTTTTTAATAGACTAATGGCATGAGATAGATGGATAGGTTAATAATATGTATATAATGTACATAATTAGCATATTTGAATTAACAAAGAAGATAAAACTGATACTTGTCATTCCAGGCCTTCAGAGCAGCATGGAAGGCGGCATGTGAGTCATCAGGCTCAGTAAATTTTCTGATACCAAAAGGGACATACTTGATTGGCCCCATCAAGTTTGCAGGCCCGTGCAATAATGTATCATCTCTAACCGTTCGTTTGAAGGCAAGATTGTGATCTTCATCTTTTCCTCACGTCTCTTTTTTATTTTTTATTTTTTTTATTACCATCTGTATTCTTTAGCATCGAATTTGATTGAATCTATCCATGATTAAATTTGAGTAATTTGCAGGGTTATTTGAAAGCTACAACAGACTTGTCCAAGTATGGCTTCAGTGCTGGTTGGGTTGAATTTGGATGGGTAGAGGGGCTAACCTTGACCGGAGGTGGAACCTTTGATGGCCAAGGTGCTAAAGCCTGGCCTTACAATAATTGCCCCACTGACTCCAACTGCAAACTTCTTCCAACTGTATGTTTCATGAACTATAAACCCTTGTCAATGAATAAGTTTAATAGAAAACATTTTCTCCTTGCAGCATGTGAAATTCATGGCAATGAATAAGACTGTTGTTCGAGGCATAACTTCGCTGAATAGCAAGTTCTTTCACATAGCTCTCGTGGAGTGCAAGGACTTCAAAGGTAGTAAAATCAAGATTTCAGCACCTGAAAATAGTCCCAACACCGATGGCATTCACATTGAGCGAAGCTCTGGTGTCTACTTTTCTGGATCACATATTGGTACTGGTGATGACTGCATCTCTGTTGGACAAGGAAATTCTCAGGTCACTATCACAGGTGTCACATGTGGACCTGGTCAAGGCATCAGGTACTCTTGAAATCTCCAATGGTTGTAACCTCTATGTTTACTTGTGTACATACATCATTTATGTGGAGCTACTTAATGTAATATATTGGTTATATGGTCACATGTTATAGCGTTGGAAGTTTGGGAAGATATCGGAATGAAAGAGATGTGAGTGGACTTTTGGTCAGGGATTGTACCATGAGAGGTACCACAAATGGCATTAGGATTAAGACATGGGCTAACTCCCCCAGGTAGCAGTGCAGCCACCAATATGACATTTGAGAACATTGTCATGAACAATGTGACCAATCCCATTATAATCGACCATACATATTGTCCTTTCACCTCTTGCACTTCCATTGTAAGTTTAAAATACAGGCACATTTTTGATTGATGGCTTTGGTTTCTAGTTTAAATGTCCCAGCTAGGAGACATTGTTGAAAACCCTATTGGTAACAAACTGCAGGCACCATCTCGAGTGAAGATCAGTGACATATATTTTAAGAACATTAGAGGGACTTCGTCATCAAAGGTAGCAGTGACACTTGAATGCAGCAAAGGGATGTCATGCCAGAATATCTACCTTGAAGATGTTCACTTGGACCTGTCGTCAGGGGAGAAACATGCCACTTCCACTTGCAAAAATGTTAGAGCTAAATACATTGGGACCCAAATCCCACCACCATGTTCTTAGTTTTGATGTTAGATAGGATCACGTTTCTCATCTGTAACAGTAGTTCATGCTATCAATTCCTCTGATGGTGTATGATCTGTAGGATCTCACACTTTCCAAATGAAAATGTTTTGACTGGATTCCTATGCTTCAGGGATATTGCAATATCATGGAGAACCTTTAGATTTTCCTTCGTAGTATCATTTTTTTTTTTTATCTTCCAACACCATTGAAAGAATTTTGCTGTAAGTCAAAGATTCAGCATAATGCAAGTCTCTGTTTTAGTTGATTCCCTTTTCGAATATATTCACATGATTAGTCCATAAAAGTCTCCCCATCATATTTTTGTTAAAGAATGTTTGATCAAATGTGTAATCCACGCTGGGGATGATTTTAGTTGTTCTTTTGTTTAGGTGAATATGAATGTAAATTATGCAGTTATTGCCTATGTAAATGGGCTTTTTATTTATTTATTTTATAGAATTATATGTAAATGGGCTTTGGGTACACGCTTTTCAGGTGTTTTGTTTCAACAATAACTCTTTTTGGGACACAAAGATTTTCACACAAAAAAATCACAACAAGGTGTCATGTTGTAAATGGTTAGGGTTTTGATATTTCCATACTACCATTTCACATCATTATTTCACACCACTTAAAATGTGGATAATAATGTCCACACTTTGTGAGCATGTTCAAATTTATGGAAAATATTGTCTACACTTATGGACAATATTGTCCACATTTGGGTGATATAAGGTGTAGATAGCGTGAAAGAATATCTTCCCTAGTGAAAAATGATGTGAAATTTATTGTGTATATAACATTATTCTTATTTCAATAGTCTTTTCCTTCAAGGGTTGTAGACTTGTAGATGCCACAGGGAAGGAGGATAATTACAGAGTTTGTTTGCCTCATTAAAAATTCAGGAAAAAAAGAAGAAGATAATGTAAATGTGTAATACATAGGTACTTGAAAGTTGAAAGGTGCAGTGGGAAAAGGTAGGGAGGATAATTGTACATTTTGAACCAAAAAACTAGGTAATAATGGAGCATGCCAAGATTCGAACTCACAATCTCGGACTTGTAAGGTGATGTTTCCAAATGGCTTCCAACCACTAAGCCACCACCCTAGGAAGCTTGAACCTCTTGGGTTGGTGTCTTAATTAACCATAATGATTTAGCCAAAATGAAGGCTTGAACCTCTTCATTATATTACTTCATGATTTAGCCAAAATGAAGGGTACACTATTGATCCTAACGTTTTAAAATCGTGCACTATTGATCATTATAATGATTTTTTAGTCCCTAAGTATTCAAAAGTAAGTGCAATTGGTCCCTAAAATTTCAAAAAATGAGCACTATTGCTCCCTAAATCACACCATTTAGGGACTAATAGCATTCATGTTTTTAAATTTTAGGAACCAATTGTGTTTTAGGGACCAATAACGCTTATTCTTAGTCCCTAAAGTTTAAAAAAATGAGTACTATTGATCCATAGGGACCAATGATGGACGTAATTGAAACGTTAGGGGACAATTGCGCACATTTCAAACATTAAGAACTAATAATATATTTAAACCCAAAAATATATTACCAGGGTGTACAAGAAATTAGCACTCTATTTTTAAATGAACCTAACATCGAAATAGAAACATGATGTGCTAGATTAGATTTGGCACCAAATGACCAAAAGACCAAAAAAAAATAAAAAAGCATATAAAACTAGCTTACTGCCAACTACAAATACACATATGTACATATTTGTTTTTTAAAAACTCTTGTTTACCTTATCAAATATAAATATTCTAAAAAAATATATGTATTTTATCATTAAACATATAAAACAGGTATAGACGTTTCTCATATTCAACTTGACCTATTTTCAATACTTTTATCGACAACATAATTGTCTATTTTGTTAAGGTGTATCATTATACACGATAATAAAATTGTCAATATTAATATTTTTAGTTATTAACCATCAACATTTTCAAATTGAAGTTGAATTTTTTTTAATCTTTTATATATATATATATATATATATTATTATGTTTTGGTTCTCAACCTTTGGCTTTGTGTCAAATTGGTCTCTAACTTTTCAACTGTGTCAAATTGGTCCTCAACCTTTCAACCTTGTATCAAAATGGTTCTTGTTGTTAAGTGTTGGATAGAAAATACTAACATGGCTAATGATTTTTTTAATATTAAAAATGTCTGATATGGCATGCCAACTCAAATTTTAATAAAAAAAAATACCAACTCAAATAAAAAAAAAAAATTATAATCATCAAACTCACTAATTTAGTTTGAGTTAGCACATGAGTTTGATGATATGATTTTTTATTTTTTAATTTGAGTTGACATTTTTTTATTATTATTAAACTCACTAGAAGAAATAGTGAGTTTGATAATCATAATTTGAGTTGGTTTTTTTTTTTTTTTAATTGGTCCTTGAAGAAAATGATTGTGAGCATAGAAGAAATAGTGAAATACACATGCGGTGGAGAGATGTACATGCACTTGCACACGCATTTTTATGTAAATAAAAAAAATAAATAAAAAGCATCGAATTCACAGAGAGAAAGAAGGAATCCATAAATAAAAAAACATCGGAGAGAAAGAAGGAATGGAGAGCGCATCGGAAATGGTGGCATTTCCTTTGCTACCGACTCCGATCGAATCGAATTACAGAGCGTGCACCATTCCCTACAGGTTTCCCTCCGATAACCCTCGCAAGCCCACCCCTACTGAGCTCTCCTGGATTGATCTCTTCCTCAATTCCATTCCCTCCTTCAAGTACCTTTCCTTTCCTTTCAAATTTCTGTTTTGCTATTCATTTCTAATTGACCTTTATCAATTATGGGTTTTCATTCTTTAGGAGTTCCAATTCCAAAGTTTTATTCTTTTTTTATTTATTTTTATTTTTATTTGTTTATGTTAGTCATATTCATAGCCAGGGTAGAGGGTTTTGTTCTTAGGCTTCATTGATTCTATCTTGTTCCAGGAAACGAGCTGAGAGTGATCCTACTGTTCCTGATGCTCCCATTAAAGCTGACAAATTTGCTCAGAGGTACATCACTGTCTTATAACTAAGCAACAACTATTTGAACTTGTTGAATATGCTATCATCAAATTCTTTGTTTCTAACACCTCATTGCTACTACTATCTTATGTGTCTTTATTTGGATTTTATATATGTGTGTGTCATTTGGTCTTAGTTGCTGTAACAGGGTTGTTAGTTAGTAGATTGAAACTTACCATAATTATTCCATGTGTTTTTCTATGTGTTTGTGCGCCATATTGCTATGTTGCCTCCTGTATCTTATACCCCCAGGGGTACTTATTGTGATTTATCTGTAAGCTGATTGCATTTTCTGTATTTTTGCATCTTTTTATGGAAGGTATGCTGAAATACTTGAGGACTTCAAGAAGGATCCTGAAAGTCATGGAGGTCCACCTGATTGCATTGTTGTAAGCCAATTGTTAAAAGAATCATCTAAAGAGCTTCTGTCACCATCTTCATCAATTAATTTTAGCTGAAACATGTGATTTCTTATTCTCTCCATTTTCATCAATTAGTCATTTTCGTATGGAGATACTGATTTGATCTTCTGACTCTATTTTTTTTGGGGGGACTCATGCTAGCATTCTCTTCAGAATTCGTGAGCAAATGATTTTTCTTCTGAATTGGGATTCAGAGATACATGCTAGCTTCTCTGCAGAATTCGTGAGCAAATCCTTAGAGTAAGTTGTTAATTCAGAGATATATTCAAGAAAGTCAAGGTAAGTGTTAAATTTGTATGTTGGCTGGTGCCATGTTTTTTCTCCATTCTACTCATAAAGCTCTTCTTTTTGCACAAAATTCAATAGGTTGAAGAGAATGCAAAGGCTATATCCCTATTTGCAGACGTAGTTCTTCTTAATGATTCCATTGAAGATGGAGGCAAGCGTCTAGAGAGTCTGGTCAGAGGGATATTTGCAGGAAACATATTTGATCTTGGTTCTGCACAGGTAGGTAGTCTTTTATTAGAAAGTTTGTCAACATTTTGAGATCTCATCATTCTATATCTAACAAATATATAAACTCATAAATTCTCAGCAAAACTAGACCTTAAATACCAACTAGTTGGGTTTTGGGGCTTGAATCTTTTGATTTTATATGTATATCTCTTTAGGGCTGTATTCTTCTTTTAAACATAGGCAGCATATAAGTTTGCTCGTTGTATCAATACCTTTAAGTTGGATCTAGTCACTCTGCCTTATAAGACATCATTTTTTGTTTCACCATTGTTTTCTTTTGGCTAAATTTCAAATTACATCTTCTAACTTTGGTAAAAATTCATTTAAGTCCTTTAACTTTATTGGATTTTTTTTTTTTTTTTTTTTTTTTTATCAAAAAAAAAAATTCAGTCTTCTAACTTCTATTTCTTTTCAATTCGGTCATTCTGTCCAATTTCATTAGTTGGGCTGCTGTTAAGTGTCCAAAAGTGACATCGTTTTTTTCTATTTTTCAGATTTTAAATTAAAAAAAATCCAAACAACTAATAAATTTTTTTTTGTGAAAAAATATAAAAAAGTAGAAAATGATTTTTTATTTTTATTTTTCAAATTGAGGGAAGAAGAAAAACTTAAACCTGTTCTTATTCTGGATATTGTTTTTGAGATTGAGAGATATTTGGATTCTGTATAATTAAAAAAAAAACCCAAACATGTTCTAAAAAAACATCAAACTCTATTCTCAATAATTTCTAAGCCAGCACAAAACTTATATACACAAATTTATCCAAAAAACCAGTATACAGATTCAACCAAAAATTTCTATCAAAATACGAATTTTTTATACACAGATTTTTCATCATACATCCACTCGCACAACAAAGTCAACCAAACTTGGTCTCCAAACCCAATCAATCCAAACCCACCATGACTGAAATCCAATTTAGTTGAACCGGCATGAACTAGCACGAAGCTAAGGTGAACTGGCACAAACTTGACTGATTCCAGTGCTCCACCCGATCCACCCCCTTGCACGCCACCACAACTACCCCTTCCTCACTCGGTGAACCGATTTGAGACAACCAGGCCGTTGTGGTTCGTTTCCTGCTCAATCACCCTTTCTCGAACACTCAGGGCTGAGGCAATCGGTTGCAACTTGAAGATTTGAAAAATTGTCTCCACAGCTCGACCTAAGAGAGAGAGAGAGAGAGAGAGAGAGAGAGAGAGAGAGAGAGCAAAACTAAAACAAAACAAAAAACATTCACAGAGAGATTTTTAAAGAGTAAAGCAATAAATTTAAAACAAAACAAAAAACATTATGATTTTTTAATATATTTTTAATTTCTAATTTAAAATTTGAAAAATAGCAAAATGTCATTTTGGAAACTTATCGGCAGCCCGACTAAAGGATGTGGATCGAAGAACTGAATTGAAAAGAAATGGAAGTTAGAGTACTGAAATGAAAAAAAAAAAAAAAAAAAATTGTTAGAGGATTGAAATGAATTTTGACCGAAGTTAGAGGGTGTAATTTGTAATTTAGACCTTTTTTTTTTTTTTTTTTTTTAAGTTATACATGCACCCAGTGGTCTAGAACCTACAACTTCCTCCACCTTGCTTTTACAAGTGAAGGAGGTGTCATTTGAGCTTGAGCTTATTGGCATATTCTTTGCCATTGCCATGTATCTTAAATGAAGTCCCTCGCCTATGGTCAAATTAATGGAAAATTCCTTGCAGTTCTTTCATTTCTTTGAAAATTGTATGGAACAATATAGGAACTTGAAATTAAATCATGTTGTACTTACAAAGACTATGTGACTATATCATATTGGTTATCAAGATATAGATCCTTTTGTTATGGTTTCTACAACGTGGGTACTTCTTAAACTGTGGAATATGTGAATGTTTGAATGATTTTCTATAGTACTAACTTAACATTTTTTTTCTTCTTATTTCTTGAAGCTTGCAGAGATTTTCTCGAAGGATGGAATGTCCTTTTTAGCTAGTTGTCAAAATCTTGTCCCTCGACCTTGGGTTATTGATGACTTGGACACTTTCAAATTGAAATGGAGCAAGAAATCTTGGAAAAAGGCAAGATTTATGTTTTGTTTAATTTAGCCATCATCATTCTCTACATTGACACTATTATGTGTGCTTCTCCTGTATAACCAGCTCCTTTGGTTGTCATGACAGGCTATCATTTTTGTTGATAACTCTGGTGCAGATATTATTTTAGGGATATTGCCATTTGCAAGAGAATTACTCCGACGTGGGACTCAGGTTTGTTTTCAGTTTTGGATTGTTCTATGCTATGCATCTGAGTCTTCTAGTGTTAAAATTTGTCATTGAAGAGAATTGTCTGTGTTTCCTGTCTCCAAATTTGAAGTTCTACTGTTTACTTGTCAAGTTGTCACAAAAGTAGGTAAAGAACAGCCTATGTAGTGTCTT
>OU015767.1:3003022-3053305 GCA_907173295.1 Fagus sylvatica | reverse complement strand
ATCTAGTGGTCCAAAAAGCTGAAGCACATCCCACCCCTTTTTTCTCATTATCTCCTGTTGTTTAATTGTAGGTTGTACATTTGTGGTTCTATATGTAATGGTTTTGCTGGGTGCTGACCATTTTTAATATGTCATGTATCTCTCACTCTTCATATCGTTGTAAAGTTGGCGTCGTTTGATATGATGGCTTTCTCTATGCAGGTTGTTTTGGCAGCCAATGACTTGCCTTCTATCAATGATGTAACTTACCCTGAACTGATTGAGATTATATCAAAGGTGATAGAAAGAAAAACCTTCAGAATTGTGTTAGTTTTTCAGAATCTTGGTTGACTCTGACATTGTGAGTGGCAATTTACCAGCTGAAGGATGAACATGGGCAGCTAATGGGCGTTGATACTTCAAATCTTTTAATTTCCAATTCTGGTAATGATTTGCCGGTAAGAAAGTGCTATTTTCTTTTTCTTCCATGTTCTTTCACTTATTGGATGATGATATTACTATAGATGCGTGATTGTTTTTCCCTAAATAAGTATGGCATCACTATAGGTGTATGATGATAGCTCTTTTGCCTTTTAATTACCTTGCAGGTTATTGATCTTTCAAGAGTTTCAGAAGAGCTTGCCTACCTAGCAAGTGATGCAGACTTGGTTGTCTTGGAAGGGATGGTAGGTTCTTACCAATTGAGGAAGCTAGTAGAGCTGAAAAGCATTTTATGATTGATGCTTCTTCATTCATTTTTGTTTCTCTTATTTAAATGACCTTTGACCACTTAGAACAAAACTGGACCATCCATATGTCCACTCATGTTTCATCCAACTACGTCTCACTGCAGAATTCTTTTTCATGTTTGTGTTCTATACATTGAGCATTGAAATTGTGAGTGGGTATTGTTCAAATTTATGGAAGTATAGTTGATAAGTCTATATACTATATAAGAGCCAAGAAGTGGATTTGGGATTCAAATTTTTCCGCAAGATCAAGAAAAATGAAATCTAAGAAACCTACTAGCATTCGATACTAAACAATTTGTCAGCCTGGCATAATTTTACAAATTCAATTTGTGAACATATAGTTTCCCAAAAAGATTAACATGGCTTCATTCAAACTTAGTTTCTTTTGTCCAATGTGATTATTATCTTCTGATAAAGAAATAATTGTTATAGGGAAAATAAATAAAAATGAAAAAGAAGGAAGAATAAGTGATGAGCCAAATACATGGGAAGTATAACTCCTATTAATTACGAACCTATTTATTTTTCTTTTTGCCGCATGAGGTTAGGTTTTAATGAACTTATTACTGTTTTTCTTCCAAGTGGCATACACAAGCTGCAGTATCTGAAAATTTGCTGCAAGAGTAGTTTTTCACAGTATTCTAAATACCTCTCCTTCAGAAGACATATCGTCGTTTAGAGTTTGGGGGAATAAATCATGATGGATTGAACTCTTCATCTTCATATATGATACAATTGTGGATGTGCTGTATCTGTGATTAAGATATTTTAGTTCTCCAAATAAAACCGTGATTGCTTTTGGCAGGGTCGTGGAATAGAGACAAATCTTTATGCACAATTTAAGTGTGATTCCCTCAAGATTGGGATGGTAATGGTTTCATTTATGTCATTGTTGTTTTTTCCAGTATATCAGTTTATTTGCTTCCTTACATTTATTTATCTTTTTACTTTTTCTTCCTATCTTTGTACACAGGTGAAACATCCTGAGGTGGCCCAATTTCTTGGAGGACGGCTTTATGATTGTGTCTTTAAATACAACGAAGTTTTGAGTTAAATATGCCATTCTTATTTGTACGGCTACCCCTATTTGCTCAGAATTACTCATTCCACACACTAGCATTAGGTGTTACTGCCTGGAAGAGTCATATCTGTTAACTTCTTGAGTTTGTCATTTTGATAAATAAAGAAACACAAAAACCGTTTACAAGCAGCCGAAATTATTGTCCACTACATGCTTTTCTGTGAGTGCACTCTCCTCTCTCTTGTGTGTTTTTTTTATTTTTATTTTTATTTTTTTTCAGTTGGATAGGTCATGCAAGCACCTCTATTATCATTGTTACGGAAATTTCTTTTGCATTTTTTTTTTTGCTAATATTGTTGGTACTTGCCACAATTTCTATCCACAGATCCACTATTGTTGTATGGTTTTTTTTTTTTTTTATTGGTAAATAAGACTTTTCATAGAAGGAAAGCAGAAGGAACAAGGAGGACGTCTCCAAGCCAGCCTCTTTAACAGAGGGAGGAAGAGAGTAATTGTGTTTCAATTTTGAACTTGTATTCAACTTATATAGAGTTTCTAGAGATAGTCATTTTATTGGAGGAACATAAGAAGGTCATACAAATAAAACTTAATCAATCTTGGAAAGGAAAAAACATGGAAAGAAGAAAAGTTGACATAGTAGATCAATTCTTTTTGGTAGGATATGAAGCCATTTTGTTGATACCGCAAAGCCCTTCTGGTTTGCCTGTGTTTCTCTTCATCCTTATGTACCCTTTCTCTCCCCATTTGGGTCCCCATGAATTCTTCACGATGATGTAATCTGACCCCTTCAATGACCCATATCCAACAGCTGTTACTCCATGATCTAGCTCAGTTCCGCAATGGCCATTGAATACGCCCTGCGAAGCCAACAAAACCATGCATTATTAGGGAAAACAAGTCGTAGGAGTCGAAAAGTGTGTGGATATTATTTGTTGAGGAGAGAATATATATGATATTATCCAGCTTACCCCACTATAAAATTGAAAGTCTCGACCAGAAGCCTCAATAGCTACGCTAAGAGGCTGATGAGCCAGTGCCTTCAAAAGACTTTCATCATTTTGTGGCACATCTTGATAACCACTTATTGTCACTACCTCCATTTCTTCCTGAGGACAAATAATCATGTGAATTCAACAAACCAATTATAAAAGTTTGTTAACAATTGAATTTACCTTCTTCTCTTCACAAGATCCTTCCTCCATTAAATATGGATAGTCTTGCTCGACATGCAATCCACCATTGGAGACAATGAATTCGAAAGCATAATCCATCAGACCCCCATTGCAGCCATTATTGAAAGATCTATCGCAATCAATCAGCTCTTGCTCGGACAATGAAGTTAAATTTCCAGTGACTATCTGGTTTATGCCCTCAACAGCTGCAACGGTTGAAAATGCCCAACAACTACCTGCATGCTCATCATATAATCATCTATGATCACTATATGATCACCAAGAAAACATCCTAGCCACAGATACATGCATAGACACTTACGCATGCAACATGCACACACACACACGCACACACAAAGGAAGGTATGTATCTCATGTATTAAATATATATTTGATGCAAGAGATAATTATTGTATAGAAAAGGAGAGAGAGTTACATACCACATGAACCTTGGTTCTTGACTGGAGTAACAGCTCCTTTCTTTCTCCAATCCACAGACTTAGGCAGATCCACCACATCTCTATAACTAAAGTCCCTGGAGGACCCTCTTCTTCCTGCCAAAGCAGGTTTCAATCCCAAGTACTTATTTTTAAACTCCTCATGGCTCATGTCTGCAAACTCATTCAACCCAAGCCAGTAGCTACTAATCTCTTTATTCCTCTCATCAATGTGCTTCAAGTTGTCTTTGAATATCTCAAACCTATGCAACTTCTCTTCGATACTCCTATAAGTTTTACCATGTTTTGAAACCCATGATTCAAAGAGCTCTAAGATTTTATCCAAGCAAGTCAAGTGTTCTGGTGAATAACCCACGATTGAAAAATCATGAGCCAGAGCACAACATGCCAAGAAAGACACAGAAAAGGCCAGAAAGGAGATCTTAGAATATGAAGAGAAAGCCATTTGTGTTAAGAGACAGAGGTAAGAGGAATAGATGAGTGAATGTGAGGGAGGAGATGGGTTAGTTATATATAGTTGTGGTTTCATTGGTTGCTTTCAAGTGAAGAAGTAAATAATTCTGTTTTCTAGTATACGGAGTCTTTACGGTTGGTTCTTAAGGCAGGCTTTTGTTCCAAGCATACTCATTTGCTTAAGCGGAGACACCAAACGAGTGAATTGGGGTGTTTTCTCGTTCAATATCTCTGAACAAAGCAATCATCCCCATTTTAAATCACAAAGCCCATGTGTGCTTTAAGTTGGAAGCCGCACCTTCACCTTCTGAATCAAGTTTGGAGGTCTACAAACACTTTCCTCACTGTCAAACTAAATATAATTTTTGAGTAATATGATACTACCAATTCTTCTAAAAAACCTCAAAAATAAAAACTAATTCAGACATTTATTTATTTTGTTATTGAAACAACATCAAATCAAATTCATTGTCCATCCATTTATAAACTTTTTGTAATAAGATTGATAATAACTTTTAACATTTTAATAATTTGTTTATCGCAATGTTTAGTTAACTTCGTCTAGCATATTGCAGCAAGCAGATTATAAGTGCATAGAACCATTTTACCATATCATGAAAGGCACGTTTTTAATCCATAGACCATAGGGCGTTGGATTGCACTACCCCCTGTATTTTTTTTTATATGGACACACGAAATGCCTTGTCATAACTAATTTGCTTGTCCTTTGTAGCTGCCATTCAAATCAAGTCCACCAAAAGTAACCATAGATAGTTCAATATACTGTTCTCTCATCTTCATTTCCTCACTTCGCTCATCCATTTGAGACCAATTAAACAAGATGAAATCACCTAAATTCTTTTATTTTATTTTTTTTTCTATTTTACTTATGGGTAGTTCTTTTTCTTTTCTTTTTTTACTTGCCTACGAGTAGATCTCAAAACTCAAAATTTATATGAAGTAAAACACAATTTGTCTCAAGATTACATTCAGCAAAAAATTATTGCCCTCTTTAACATTTATAATTATTGTTGAGAAACATATGTGGCCTTCATAAGAGAAGCATTGCATTTATAAACTGTTCAAGTAAAGATCCGGAAAGGGGAATTAGAATTACACAAGTGGTTTGTTGACGCGGAATCTGGATACCTTAAAACTTAAAAGCACAAAATCCATTAAACAAAATGAAGTTCAAAGCCTTTGGTTTGGCAAATCTCCGAGCATGACTCAATCAGTACGTAACCTCTGGTTTGGCAAAACCACCAAAATGAAGTCCGGCTCAAAATTCTTAAATAAGTATTTGATCAAAATGGTTTTTACAGATGAAGCTTGTCAAATCATATACCAACACTTCGATAAACTTGTCATTGTAATTTTACAAAAATACAAAAACTTGAAGCAAACACTGGAAACCAGAATTGTTAGATTACTAATCCTGAATTAATAGTAACTGAAGAGTACAGGTATATTGCTGATTTCATGATAATCTCTTCAAAATCAACATAGAGGAGAGGAGGCAAAGGATGTGAGCCTTTACATTGACAGAAAATTTGGGCAGAGCTGATATGGGGGCAATCTTTGCAGCTTCCCCGCGGAATGTAGATATACAGAAACAGATACAACGCTGAAATCACAAAGAGAAATCAAGTAAATAAACATAACTACCATCAAGCTTTCAATCTTTATTATTTTTTAAAACCAGTAATTATGGTGTCATCATTCATCAATCCAAACATTATATAGAATGCATTCCAGAAGAAAAGACCTAGTTGTTCATAATCTGATTATGACTATATAGGAGAAAGATGAACCATGTAACCAGAAGTAACTTACGTTGAGCCAAGGAAGAAGGCAAGCGAAAGATTAAAGCCAAACAAAAAGACAGAAACAACTGCTGTGAGAAGCATTGCCACTGAAGTAGAATACACCTGCACAACATGGGGAAACTAATAAAAAATGGGAACTTAAACAACTAAGTGCAGAAATGTTTGTGGCAGAATGGTAACAAAAACTTCTCTTGAGTAATGCAATTATAATGACCAATTTAACCATTAAGGCTCAAGTTGGGCTAAGAAAACTGTAAATCATATTTCATATGACTGAGTTTGAGATACTTACTCGTTGCGGAAGACCCGGATCGCTTTGGTTGGCCTGTTACACTGCTTCCTTTTTGATCTTCTGAACCCCTCTATGATCTCGTGTTCGTCCTTGTTCTCGTGGGTTGAGGTTGGCTACTAGAGTTGCCCTTTTCTTCCACGAACTAAATCCTAAGAGATTATTTGAGAGTTCCACACTTGTGAATTTGAGAGCTTTTCTCTCTGTATAATATAAACTGTTTTCTCTCTGTATTTTTTGGTTTTCTCTACGTATCTGATAAATTATATTCACAGAGAATATAATATATTAGATAAGAGCACATCCCTTCTTTTAAGGGATTTGATAACTACTATCCCATGATTTGAATTGGATCAAATCATGGATAGTTATTCTTATCACATAACCAAATGGGACCCGCAACCCATAGTGGGCGGATCATGGGCTCGGGTCCATCCCGACCCATTAAATTATAACAGCTCCCACTCGCCCACATAGGGTGAGGCGTCCACCCACATAAGGTGAAGCAATCTCTCAATCTTTACAATAATCTCCTCATACTAGAAAATAGTTCGTGCGACCTCACGAGAAGAACGTACAGTCTCATGAGCAACAATTATCAAGTCATCTCTTGACCAATAAAAGTGCATCATTCGAGAGCATCTCGATTATACCCTAGACGGTTTGACTATACCAGATTAAGCACTCTTCATCCCTCATGGTAAGCAGTGCTTTACCCCAAATATGTGATGTACTCATGTCCTATATTGCAAACACATTACAACATAGACGCTGGCCAGCAATGAGTTACATAACATGGTATATTATCAAACAGTCTTCCCTAAGTCCTCATGTCAATTAAATTGGGCTCAACCGCTTTCCCAGACATGCCCCGTCAGACCGAATCACTCATGGTCCTCGGTTTGCATGCTAAAGTAGCGACATTAAGCTTCCTCTTCATGACATAGTCTTAGGTCGACAAAGGGTAAAAATAGGATCATTAATCCTTGTGGCTCACACAGTGACGAAGCAGGGATCATTCATCACTCCCACTGCCGGTCGGCATAAAACACATACAGTATGAATTGTATGCTATGGCGTTATCTCATAAAAATGAGCATGTCACTATGAATGGGTAGAAACGCCATACGAATCTGAGTCTAGTCGCTATGCAAGCGCCTAACCTGAGTTTTAGCCCAGTCACTCTCCAAGTGCCTGCCTGAAAAACTCACATTCGGCTATAATTCAGGCTACATAGAGTCTTGGCATCACTCTATGTTCGACCTATCATGAGGTCTCATCTTAGCTCCATCTAAGGCGACATGTCACTAATAAGTATATATATCTTGCTCACCTTCTAGGCGCCAAAGATATAAATGTCTTAATTCGCTATCTTAGCGCTAAATGACATAAATGTCTCATCTTGCTCGCTATCTAAGCGCCAAGGTGAATCACCCGTGTGAGAGGGTCGATTCTTGCCTGGTGACATATTTCAAAGATGTGCTATCAACAATATTTCACATAAGAATAAAGCTGATAAAATGAATACTCATATCATAAAACAATAACAATAATGTCGATACAAAAACAAAGTATCTAAGCATATCATATCCTACGGAGTCCCATACTCTTAGTATGAGAGAAGAACAAATCTCTAGCAATAGGCTTGGTCAAAGGATCAGCCACCATGCTACCAGTAGATATATGCTGTAAGATCACTTCCCCTTGTGAAACCATATCTCGAATGTAGTGGTACCGAAGCTCAATGTGTTTGGCCTTCCCATGGTACTTAGGGTCTTTTGCATACGCTAGGGCTGATGTACTATCAGAATATAGTAATACAGCATCCTCTGCATGAGCTGTAACACCTAAACGTTGCAAAAATCTCCTTAGCCAAACAGCTTCTTGGACAGCTGCTGAACAAGCCACATATTCTGACTCCATGGTAGAGAGTGCAATGCATGACTGTTTCTTACTACACCAAGAAACAGCTCCACCTCCTAGTATGAATGCATAACCTGAGGTGGACTTGCGCTCATCCTTGTCACTGGCCCAATCAGCATCGCTGTAACCTGTCAATCTCAGGTCCCCGCCATGATAACATAGAGCATGATCACTGGTTCCACGAAGGTACCGTAGAATCCTCTTGACCGCTCTCCAATGAGCAGGTCCAGGATTGCTCTGATAGCGACTAACCATGCCAACTGCAAAGCATATGTCTGGACGTGTACACAACATCGCATACATCAGACTCCCAATTGCAGATGCATATGGCACTTTGGACATTTGATTCTTTTCCTCATCATTCTTAGGACACTGGTCTAGGCTGAGAGTGCATCCTTTTTCCATTGGAGTGTCAATGGGTTTGGAGTTATGCATATGAAAACGTTCAAGAATCTTCTTGATGTAAGTCCCTTGGGATAAACTAAGAAGTTTCTTTGAACGGTCTCTGGTAATCTTAACTCCCAGCACAAAATTTGCTTCACCCATGTCCTTCATCTCAAAAGTAGAGGACAACCACTTCTTAGTGGTGACAATGGAATCCATATCATTTCCAGCTAGCAAGATGTCATCAACATATAATGACAAGATTAGAATGCTTCTCTTGGATCGTTTAAGATACACGCAATGGTCTTCTTCAATCATCTCAAAACCAAAAGAGGTAATGGAATCATGAAATCTCAAATACCATTGCCTAGATGACTGTTTGAGACCATA
Source organism: Fagus sylvatica (assembly GCA_907173295.1). Classification (NCBI taxonomy): domain Eukaryota; kingdom Viridiplantae; phylum Streptophyta; class Magnoliopsida; order Fagales; family Fagaceae; genus Fagus; species Fagus sylvatica. Next base: position 3,044,637 of record OU015767.1, on the reverse strand, counting down.
GATGGAACGTTTGAGACGACACACTTTGCGCTCATGTCCCTTAGCTTCAAAACCCGCTGGTTGAGCCATATAGATCTCTTCATCTAGTTCTCCATTGAGAAATGCAGTCTTAACATCCATTTGGAAAAGCTCTAAATCCTGTTTTGCTACAATGGATAGGATCAGGCGTATAGAGGCAAATCTCACCACTGGGGAGAATGTATCCTCATAGTCAATACCCTCTCGTTGAGTATAGCCTTTCGCCACGAGGCGCGCCTTGTACCTGTCAATTGAACCATCTGCCTTGCGTTTGACCTTTAGAACCCATTTGTTTCCAATGGTCTTGCGCCCAGGCGGAAGATCAACTAACTCCCAGACATTATTCTTGTCCATGGAACTCATCTCTTCCTGCATAGCAGTCATCCACTCATCCCTATCTGGTGAATGGAGCGCTTCACTGAAAGAAGCAGGCTCATCCACATCTTTAGCATCGCATAGGAGAACATTCCCCTCAATCTCAAAATGACGACGAGGAATGTGGCCTCTGCTGCTAACTCGGCGGGCTTGAGAATCTTGATCTAGTGTAATACTGCCACTAGGTTGAAGATCACTCCCACTATCTTCAGCGATTACAGGACGAGGAACTAATCCCCCACCCTCGCTTGAAGATGGTAAGGTGCCTTCATCTTCCTCTAACTCATAGAGGTCAAGATCTCTGTTAGCATCGCCAATGCTAGGAAAATCAGTCTCGATGAAATCGATATCGCGCGACTCTATTTCAGTCATTCCTCCATTGGGATGTTCACCATACATGACATATCCTTTCGAGCTATCAGAATATCTTATGAAGATATGCTTCCTAGCTCTAGGGCCCAATTTTCCATACTTATGGGCGGTGCTGTGTACAAAACCAGCAGATCCCCAAGGGCGTAAATGCTCCAAATTGGGCTTTTCGCCTTTCCAAAGTTCGTATGGGGTGGAAGAAACTGACTGAGAAGGCACACGGTTAAGTATGTAGGCAGCAGTCAAAAGTGCATCCCCCCAAAAAGATATTGGGAGGTTAGCTTGCGCCATCATAGATCTAACCATGTCTAACAGTGTTCTATTCCTTCTCTCCGCTACACCATTTTGTTGCGGAGTGTTAGGAAATAGTAAGTTGTCTGCGTATCCCCTTTTCTTCACATAGATCCTTAAATTGATCAGACAAGTACTCGCGCCCACGGTCAGTTCGAAGAGCTTTTAGGCTCTTTTCATGTTGATTCTCAACCTCTGCTACAAAGCGTTTGAAACAATCCAAAGCTTCATAGCGGTGAGCGATCAACTGAACATAACCATATCGCGTGTAGTCATCAATGAATGTGAGAAAATATGAGGCGCCATGACGTGCCTTTACATTCATAGGTCCGCAAATATCTGAGTGGATTAACTCAAGCGGTTGAGTAGCTCTCACAGCCTTACCAAAAGGCTTTCTACATGCCTTGCCTGCCAAACAAGGCTCACATATAGGTAGGTCGACCTTAGCGAGTGGGCCTAAAAGACCTTCTCTAGCTAACCTGGTCATCCTATCTTTCCCTATGTGCCCCAGTCGGGCATGCCATGTAGATGAACTGATAGTCATATTACAATCAATTACAAAAGTAGATGAGGTAGAAGATTCAAATAAGTCAATTTTAAATAAACTTTCACAAATTGACCCATGTCCAAAAATGACATCATCCAACAAAATATCCAGACCATTCAAACTTAAATGAAAATCATATCCTAACTGCAACAATGTAAAAACAGATAAAAGATTATAAAGGACTCCAGGCACATAAAGGACGTCATGGAGAAGTAGTGTGCGCCCTGTGCGCAAGTGAAGTTGGTACGAACCCACTCCTAATGCTTCTTCATAACTTCCATTTCCCATGTACACAACATGGGTCCCAGCTGGAATCTTTCTATAATCTACGAACCCTGCTCGATCTCGAGCTACATGTCTTGTTGCTCCTGTATCTATAATCCAATCAGAAATAGATTTAGCAACAAATACATGTGAGCATACAAAAATGCTACTTGGATAGCATACATAAATGCTACTAAGATCAAGTGGAAGGGATACCTTTTTCGGCTCAGTGCAATCACGAGCGAAGTGTCCCAGTTTGTTGCAGTTGTAGCACTTCATTTTGGATATATTTTTCTTTGCACCGCGTTTGCGCTTGTGCTGATTTGCACCCTTGTTGACTTTGGGAGCATTAGTGCTAGGCCCACCCTGCCTTGCTGCCTTGCCCTTGTCTTTGCGCTTAAACCCATTTGGTTTGCGCTGCCCACTATGGGCGATAAGGGCTGCAGATTTGGTCGCCTCTTGGCGCTCCGCTTCCAATTCCACATGACGAGATATATCAGCAAAGTTTTTGATATTCTCATTATGGGTCATGATTTGTTTCATGCTAATCCATGAATCAGGAAGGGATCGTATTACAGCTTGCACTTGTTGCTCATCAGTAAGGACATTTCCAGCAGCCTTTAAGTCACGAATCATTCCAGACATCATTCTAAGATGTTCAGTCATCGTATGCTTTGGATCCTTACGGTACACCTCAAACTTGAGGACTAGGCTCCTTAGCCTAGTGGTAGATGTACCACCGAAGTCAAACTTGAGTTGGTCCCACATGTCCTTGGCATTTTGGAAAATCTCATACTCTCCAATCAGATCATCATGCATGCTGCTTAGCATAGTAAAGCGCGTGCTTCGATCTTTTTTAAACCAAGACTGGTAGGCTTCCAAATCACGTCTGTGTTGGGCCGTATTCCCATCTTCAGGTCTGGTCATTTTACTGGACAAAGTTTCCAGGAGCTCTTGCTCATTAAGAAGATACTGAATCTTCCTATGCCAGATGTCATAATTGTTGCCAGTTAATTTGTCGCCCCTAGTTAGATCAGCTACTACATTTTTTGGCTGCCATTATATCTACATTCAATTCACAAAAGGGTCGACTTATTAGTTATTTTGCACATCTTTATCTTATTTAATCGAAAATCCAATTAATAAATATTATCTTTCTACACATTTGAGATCGAAACTCTGCTAGGCTCGGAATCATCTCCCAAAATGTGTGGAATAAGAATATATTTATTAATTAATTTTCAAGTAAATTTATATATTAGGGGTATAAGGACCTCGCCTAATATTTGCCATTTTATTATATTAACAAAATAATATAATCATGCATAACATTGTATATTAACAGATAATATATAGTCATGCATCATTGGTTTGCGCCATACACCATTCATTGCGCAAGAATCCCATGTGGATTCTTAAATTGACAATTTAACTTATGTTAAGAATATTCCACGTATAATGTTGGCGTGAAACACATCCCCTTACAAGTTTTTCCCTTAAAATAATACAACCTTATAATTTAAATTACATTTCCAAAAATTAATCCCTACTACAAAAGGATCTAATTTACATTAAATTAAATGGGAAAATGGGGATGTCACGTTTCACATTATACCTCATGGAATATTCTTAAGCCATACACGCATACAAGAACATAAGCTTAAATAAATTGTCAATTTTGCCCATCCATTAATCCTAGAACTAATATGCTTGCACATCAACAAAAATATTGGTCTTTTAATGGATGGGACGGTCCAAAAAAAAAAATCTTTAGGGCAGCAAGCAATAGACAACACATATCATGCTTTCAATCAATACAAAAATATTGTAATAGCTACACTAAAAATTTCCAGATTTTAATCAATTTTCCATAATTTTTAATCACAATAAATATTATAGAAAACTCTAGACTATAATATAAATCTGGGAAAAAAAAATTTATATGAACATAAAAATGTTCCACTGTTTCACCAGAATGAATTTATACAATACACTTTACGCAAACAGTATATTCAGCAAGTTTCAATAGTATATATTAAACAACATGTTAAACGTAATTTTCTCATATATACTTTGTTCTATATTCATATAGAAACATTAATATTAGAGATCTGGAAAATTATAACAAATCCAGAGCAATATTAATATTACTGTTACTTAAACGTAATATTAATATCACTGTACAGTAACATTAATATTTCTATTCATCAATTGGATTTGTTTAAACGTATACATATACATTAATATCACTGTACAGTAATATTTCTATTCCTATTCATCAATTGGATTTGTTTAAACGTATACATATACATTAATATCACTGTACAGTAATATTTCTATTCATCACTGTACAGTAACATTATTAATATCACTGTACAGTAACATTATTAATATCTTCTCACTGTGCGGCAATTCTACCGCAAAAAAAAACCAGTTTTTTTTTTTTTTATGTTGATCTTTGTATCAACAAAGATGATAATCATTGCAAGTAGTCCTCAAGGATATCAACATGCTATTACAAAAATACAAGTTTAATACTGTACTGTACTGTGTTGATATCAACGTTTCAACGTTTCAACGTTTCAATTTTCAAGTTTTTGAAAATTATGATTCAACTATTAAATCACTTATATGCCGCACAGTACAAACCTTTTAATTCTTTGGTCCGTTTTACTCAAAAGTTTTATTAGATTATTCCTTTACTCATAGGAACATAACCACATAAAAAGTTTTACATAAAAAACTTTACAATTTTAATAATGGTTTAATCCAATAAAACATAGCATCAAAGAACATCATAGCATAAAAAAAAAACAGCAAAGCAAGCCAAACTATAGCTCTGATACCAATGTAAATCATATTTCATATGACCGGGTTTGAGATACTTACTCGTTGCGGAAGACCCGGATCGCTTTGGTTGGCCTGTTACACTGCTTCCTTTTTGATCTTCTGAACCCCTCTATGATCTCGTGTTCGTCCTTGTTCTCGTGGGTTGAGGTTGGCTACTAGAGTTGCCCTTTTCTTCCACGAACTAAATCCTAAGAGATTATTTGAGAGTTCCACACTTGTGAATTTGAGAGCTTTTCTCTCTGTATAATATAAACTGTTCTCTCTCTGTATTTTTTGGTTTTCTCTACGTATATGATAAATTATATTCACAGAGAATATAATATATTAGATAAGAGCACATCCCTTCTTTTAAGGGATTTGATAACTACTATCCCATGATTTGAATTGGATCAAATCATGGATAGTTATTCTTATCACATAACCAAATGGGACCCGCAACCCATAGTGGGCGGATCATGGGCTCGGGTCCATCCCGACCCATTAAATTATAACAAAAACAAAGACCAACAAGAAGTTTAGCAAGAACTATCAGTGTTAAATTTGCAACAATAATGTCAATCCTAAGATCAATAAAGCCACTTCGTTGACTTCAAAATCTCTAATTATGCTCTTCAAAATTGAATTTCCAGTAAGAACTGTTTCTAAGAAGGAACGTGGTTCACTAGGAACCATTTCTGATATTGGTCTTCGACTTCTTCAAAAATTATCTGTAAGTTTCAAAATCCCTTTAGTTAAAGGATCAAATTTTCCCCTTTTGTAGGGCTTCAGAATCTTCTTGTTTTCCATAGGAGAAGATCTTTAATTATAAAAAAGTGGTATAAAAAGTTTCTTTTCTTGTTGTGTGTACAAGTCTTTTCCTTTCAATGCATGTTGGCAAGTAAGGAACTTCATGATTTCGTCTTTTGTTTTTTCTTTCAGATCTATTTTTCTTCATCTATTTTTTTCTTCTTTTTTTTTTGATCAGTAGAAAAAGTAATTTTATTGCACCAATAAAAATGGGAGTTTACCCAGTACACAGGATGTGTAGAGAGGACACAACTCAAAAAAATCAAGCAGTACAATAATCTAAAAAGTCAAAAATGGTATAAGAAGACAATAAGCCAGAAGCGTTAGTCCATTCCATCAAGATGTGTAACAGCATCCATTTGAGCTCCAGTATGTGTCTTTCCTTCCCCTCAAAGCATCTAGAATTTCTTTCCCACCATAGACACCAAAAGAAGCAATGAGGGATCGAGTTCCAAAGCTTCTTAATCCTCGGACTTCCCACATCCAGGCCACCAACAAGCCAAAAGACCCAATACCCCTTGAGGCATAACCCACTGAACACCAAATAAGCTGAAGATAAAATTCCATAACTCTCTTGCTATTGGGCAGTGTAAAAGAAGCTGAGAGATAGATTCTCCATTTCTCTTGCACAAACAACACAAATCCAATACAATAATTCTACGACGCCTCAGATTATCTGTCGTGAGATTTTTTCTTCTTCATCTTTTTTAACATCTTTCATGTTTAATCTTTTCAACATTATGTCTAAAAGGAATCCTTCATCTTGTTATAACCTTTGTTGCCAGTTTATGTTTCTTCTATGTATTTTATAAATGTTGTTGTCGGTTTAAGTTTATTCTCTTCTGTTTGCTCATGTCCTTGTTCCCTACTCCATTTAATTATTCAATTTTATTTTTTATTTATCAAAAAAAAAAAACTCATGTCCTTGTTCCCTCTGATTCATAATTGTCTTTCTTAGTCTTTTTCTGTTAATCTAGTACATTGTTTGGTGCATCTATGTCTTTTCTTGTTTTAACCTATATTATAATTTTCAACTAGTCGCAAACCCGCGCGATGCGCGGAAAACTTCCACTGACATGTAATGTTTTCAAACTAAACTACAAACATAATTATGGCCCTATACAATTTTATTCACAATGACATACAACTTAAAACTCCTAGGTGAATACAACAACAAAAAATAAACAAAGAAACTAAAGAAGAAAGAACGCACCTTTGAGACTCAAACAACAATAGAACGATAGGAAGCACAGGGAGACTAAAAAATCCCACCATAGGATTTAAATAAGAAATTGGGGGTGCAATTAATTGGGGAGATGAAGAGGTCGAGAGTTCAAGAGGGGAGAGAGAGAGAGAGAGAGAGAGAGAGAGAGGTAAGTGAAAAGGTGAGGTAATTAATTGAGGAGATGAAGAGGTGAGGGAGTTCAAAAGGTGAGTGGGAGAGAGGTAGATGAAGAGCTGAGGTAGATGAACAGCCATGAGAGAGATTTTTTTTTTTTAATAAAAGTCTGAGAGAGAATTAAATAGAGGAAAGGGGAAGGTGGAAGTGTGTGAGAGCAGCAAATATGACTTGGTTGTTATTAGGGAAGCCTAAAAATTTTCTCTCAGCTTCAGCTTTTAGTTTATATTATAGATTGTTTATGGAGGTAGATTTTCATGATCCGTCTTATATGGTTGAATTAACAGTGCGATTGTTGCGGGTTTATTAGTAATGTTGGGATGTGATGAGGCATGTGCAACGACATCACAGATATGAGACTATCAAGTTCACCTAGGAAAATGTTCTTTTTTTTTTAATTCCATCTTTGATTGTGATGCGGTAGATCATGGTATAGATTGGCTTGATTGTTGGCCTCACATGCTATGTAATGTTAATGTTTGCTTAGAGGATCTACCATATTGTTTTGCATTTGTATTAGCAGATGATGTACAATCTCTTTAAAATTATGAATAAAATTTCTAACATTTTCTCAAAAAAAGAAAAAAAGAAAAAAAAAAAAGAGATCAATAAAGCAAACCATTTTGACCTAACCATCCACCAAGAACAAAAAGGGCCCAAAATAACCCATAAATCAGTTCCAACAGAGCATGAAGACAAACATTGATTTTCTGGTGCCAAAAAAAAGGCCATAGGTCAATTTTTATATTCCAGTATATTCACAAATTCCATCATCAATGAAGGATGGCAGATGCCTTTTACCCTTTCTGGGCCAAACAGTAACCAGAAATTGCAAAAGAAATCTCACTATTATGCCAAGGAATAATTCCAGACAATAATCATACTTTAGACCGTCCCATGAGTTTTCACGTCAGAGAAACGCAAAGAGCACCCCTCGCGTAAGGGGGCCACCAGCCAACTAGTCGGACCTCCACTGCCCAAGCGGTAAATACGGAGGTCCACCTAGGCTTAGTGGGCAGTAGTTTCTCGACGTTTAAACTTCCCTCAATGGGAATTCACAGATCTTTTCGTATAGAAGCAAAGCGTTTTTATATTATTACATTAGAAGATGGAAAATCAGTTCAAGTTAAAATTAAAGAAAGTGGAAAGTGTCACTTATGTTACGTTTTCTTGAGCAAGGATGGGGCTCGGTGGTTAGCCAAATGAGTGGAGAAGAATATCACAAGAGGAGGAGATTCGTCTTTCCTACGCACATACCGTGAAAATGACCAAGGGTTTGTTAACTGCCGCCATGGCAATGATTATGATAGATTTGTCGAACTCATGGTGTATGGTAAAGGAGGTGTCAAGGGCCATTTGGTTATCCTCAAAGGGAAACAATAGGGTGGTTGGTGGGGTTTTATCGCAGAGTTACGTCATGTTCTCGAGCCACAACAGAAGCCCAACAACGATAATGTTGTGCCACCTATACCAGAACCTCGATTTGCGCCAGCCGACGAAAAAAACCACCGCAACGATGGCCATTAGACATGGAGCTCAATGTTGTTTCCACATGTGGAAAATATTGAGAAACTGAAACGGCAAGGGCATGATCTTCGAGATTTTTGTGGGGAAAATGGTAGAGAGAATTTTGTGGGATTTGGTGCGAAGGTCAAGGAAACCGTTAATGCCAAGAATGAAGTGCTTTGGAATTTGAAAGTGAAGCTCATGTGCAACTCAGCTAGGGAATGGAAAGCAACTTGGGTTGGTTTGGATGAGGCGGGTCCTCTTACTAACGCACGTGGGCCTCCACCAGCAAGCCCTACACCCACAACTAAATAGGTCTGGAAACCTACTGGGCCTCAACCCACATGGCCCGCACCAAACAAAGATCAAGTTAATAGTTTTGGGTCACATATTACCCAACCCGAGAAGCCCGTAACCCACAAATCTCAAGTCAATGCCTCGATTCCAAAATTTTCTTCTCCAAATCAGTTTTCAATCTTTGAATTTGGCGATAGCTCTGGTACTTCCACGACTCCAACCATCGACATAATCCCTCAGCTTGGGCTTTCGCAGGGTTCGTCGGAATCAGAACATCCTGAGACACCGGCATTGGCAGCGGTGATACCCAGAACTATCGATTGTCCACCTACGGAGTCTTTTACTTCAGAAGTTTCTTCTCTACAAGGGGTCGATGGGTTAGCGAAGACAAAGGCCGACTCTTTTTCTATTACTTTGGAAAATCTAGAATTGTGGCCTGTGGGTAACGTGGTTCACACATGGGGTACACCGCAAGATTGGTTCCTTGAACTTAAGGATGGTCAACGGCTCCATTTACCTATGGAAATTGAGAAGTTTGTCCATAAAGAAATCTTGGAAGACCACCTTCTTAATTGGTACGACTCTTATGAGGCAACCAGTTGTGGTGATCAGGAAGAGTATGGGACCGTGACGAGGTCTGAGATTTAGGACATGGTGGATTTGGAGGGAGTGGAGGTCTCTAGCACCACTCTCGATGGGGAGATGGAGCCTATTTCTGTCAGTCCTCTGGCAATGACTCCTCCACAGTTAGATAGGGGGGATTCTTTGACGAATGTCTAGAGTGGGGATAATGGTGGGTACTCTGAGTAATCTAACTAGGTAAATAGGAGGTATAAAGCCTTTGGAAAATTGGTGGCTGCATCATACGAAGACTATGAAAGGGAAGTTATTGCGCTCCTGGTCTCTATTGAAGCGCGACGGAATCAACGTAAATCAGTACACACTGAGCATCGCACACCAAAAAAATAGGGCAATAAGGAACTGAAGGGCCTGGTAAGTTCCATGAACTATGATTTTCGAGCTACGAAAGTAAGCCATGATAGTAGGGATGTGGACATTCTATTACTCCAATGAATTTAAACATTCTATCATGGAATATGGGGATTAAATGAGTCGGATAAGAGACTTCGAATTTGTAATCTTCACAAATTGTGAAAGGCAGATATCATTTGTTTACAAGAGACAAAATTAGAGCTGGTCACCCGTCAAATAGTGAGAAGTCTTTGGAGTGGTCACTATGTTGATTGGCTATTTTTGGGATCTGTAAGAGCATCCAGGGGCATTTTACTTATGTGGGATAGACGTGCAGTGGAGAAACTCGATGAAGCTGTTGGCCATTTTTCGGTTTCGTGTAAATTCCAAAATGTGGTAGATCACTATGAGTGGGCGTTCTTTGGGGTTTATGAGCCTCATGTAGACAATGAGAGGATGCTCATGTGGGATGAGCTCTCCGGGGTCCAACATTGGTGGGATGTACCATGGTGTGTAGGAGGGGATTTCAATGTCGTTCGGTTTCCCTCGGAACACTTAGGGACTGCTGGATACATTTCTTCTATGTTTGATTTCTCGGATTTTATTTCTATCAATGGCCTAGTTGACATTCCTATGGAAGGGGGTTCTTTCACCTGGTTCAACAATAGGGACACTGTATCCATGTCTCGGCTGGACAGATTCCTTTTCACCACTGAGTGGGAGGGTCACTACTCTCGTATTGGTCAAAGGAGGCTATGCTAGCTCTTATCTGATCATTTCCCAATTGTGCTGAATTGTGGTAACATCCAACGGGGTCAACGACCTTTCAAATTTGAAAATATGTGGATGAAGGCTACGGACTTCATGGAAAGAGTTGAGGGGTGGTGGGGTTCTTATCAGTTTGATGGCACTCCTAGTGTTATCCTGGCAAAGAAGTTACGGGCTTTAAAGACTGGCCTGAAGAAATAGAATGAGGAGGTGTTTGGAAATGTCTTGATCGAAAAGAATGCGTTGTTCAATGAACTACATGTTTTGGAATCTATGGCGGAATATCGGGCATTGACAAATGAGGAAAAAGGCAATATGGATCGGGTACGTTATGAGCTAGAGCAGAATATGTTATTAGATGAAATAAGTTTGTGACAAAAGTCTCATGTTCTTTGGTTGAAAGAAGGAGATAAGAATTCGAAATTATTTCATCATATGGAAAACTCCCATTGGCGTATTAATACCATAGGCACTCTCCATGTTGCTGGGGTACCAGTTTCAGACCAAGATATCATTCGAGATCATATTGTTAATTTTTACAAGTCTTTATTCACGGAAAGTGGAGTGCGTAGGCCTCTATTAGATGGGCTTCATTTTAATTCATTGGACGAGGAGGAGGCGGCGTGGTTGGAGAGACTTGTTGATAAGGAAGAAATCTTCAATGTGGTGATGGGCTTTAATGGGGATAAAGCTCTGGGGCCGGATGGGTTTCCTTTGTCTTTTTTCCAGCATTGTTGGCATATAGTTAAGCATGACATACTGGCGGTTACCCATGAATTTCATATGCATAATCAGTATGAGAAAAGTCTAAATGCCACTTTCATCGCTTTGATTCCAAAAAAGACTGAGGCTATGGAAGTGAAAGATTTCCGGCCCATTAGTTTAGTGGGCAGCGTTTATAAGATCCTTGCTAAAGTCTCGGCCAATCATTTGTGATTGGTTTTACACAAGCTTATATCGGCTTCTCAGAATGCCTTCGTGAAGGGGCGGCAAATTTTGGATTCTGTGCTAATAGCAAATGAATGCCTAGACAACAGATTGAAGGAGGGTACTCCGGGGGTTCTTTGTAAACTCAACTTGGAGAAGGCTTATAACCATGTGAATTGGGGATTTCTGATTTACTTATTACGGATGTGTGGCTTTTCAGAGAAGTGGCAAAATTGGATCATGTTTTGTATCTCTACTGCACATTTTTCGATCCTCATTAATGGGAGCTCTTGTGGTTTTTTTTAGAGTTCAAGAGGACTTCGCTAAGGTGATCCACTATCCCCTTTACTTTTTGTCATTATCATGGAGGCTTTGAGTAAAAGGTAAAACTTAGGTACAATTTCTTATGTTAGGTACATTAGGTTCCCCAATTGAATTCAAACACATGGCTGCATTAACCAATAAAACACAAACAATGTTATCATTTCCAATAATATTTAAATTCAATATATTTGAATTCAACTAGGAACCTAATGTACATGACCTAAGGAACTGTACCTAAATTTTATCCTTGAGTAAAATGATGGACCAGGTTGTTGGTGGTGAACTTGTCTCGGGTTTTTCTGTGGGCATGGAGGCTCCTAGACTCCTTATGGTGTCACACCTTTTTGCAGATGACACTCTTATTTTCTGTGATGCGGACCCAGATCAGGTATTTCAATTAAGGTATTTGTTAACTTGGTTTGAAGCTATTTCTGGTCTGAAGGTGAACTTAGCCAAGTCTGAATTAGTGCCAATGGGGGATGTTCCTTTTATTGAAGATTTGGCAGGCATTTTGGGATGTAAAACTTCTTGTCTTCCAATGAATTATTTAGGGCTGCCTCTGGGGGCGAAGTTTAAAGCGAAGTCTATTTGGAATGGGGTGCTGGAAAAGATGGAGAAACGACTAGCTGACTGAAAGAGGTTGTATTTATCAAAGGGGGGGTCGTCTCACCTTAATAAAAAACACTCTCTCGAACATACCAACCTATTTTTTGTCTCTTTTTCCCATTTCGACAGCTTTGGCCAATTGGATGGAAAAACTACAACGGGACGTCTTATGGAGCGGAATGGGCGATGAGTTTAAATTTCATTTGGTCAAGTGGGATACCATTTGCAATCCGATTCAAAGTGGGGGGTTGGGTGTGAGGAACCTGACCATGTTCAATGGAGCTTTAGTTAGCAAATGGTTATGGAGGTATGGCCATGAGCGAGAAGCTTTGTGGAGGCGGGTAATTGACTTCAAGTATGGTTCAGAGGTGGGGGGCTGGAATACGAGTATGATTCGAGACCCACATCGAGTTAGCCTCTGGAAGCATATCGGAAGGGGCTAGGATCATTTTTCTTAACATGTTAAGTTTGAGGTTGGAGATGGTACGCGCATTCGATTTTGGAAAGATCTTTGGTGTGGTGAGACTACTTTGCAAGAGGCATTTCCAGAACTCTATCGTATTGCTAGAGATAAGGATGCTCTAGTTTCTGTTCATTTTTAGGTTCGTAATGAACAACTTCATTGGAGTTTGGATTTTGTTAGAGTAGCTCATGACTGGGAGTTGGAGTCCATAGCTTCATTCCTAGATTTACTTTACTCTACTAAGGTGAGAGGTAGCGGTGCGGACATCGTGATCTGGTTACATTCTCTGCAAAAGGGCTTTACGGTACGTTCTTTCTATCGTGTTCTTTCCCAAATAGGGGGTTGCTCCTTTCCCTGGAAAAGTATTTGGCAGCCTAAAGTTCCCTCAAGGGTCTCTTTCTTCGTTTGGGTTGCTGCCCTTGGAAAAATCTTAATTGCGAAGAACTTGCAAAAACGACATATAATCTTGGTTAGTTAGTGTTGTCTTTGTAAGGTGGATGGGGAAACAGTTGATTATCCTTTCTCACACAAAGTATGGGATATGGTTTTTGCCCTTTTTGGTGTCCAATGGGTGATGCCAGGGAAGATTATGGATTTGCGAGCATGCTGGTAGGGCTGTTTTGGTCGTCATCGGCACAATGTGATATGAAAATGTATCCCCCATTCTTTGATGTGGGGTCTTTGGAGAGAATGTAATTCTAGGCAGTTCGAGGGGAGTGAACGAAGCACGGCTGATCTGAAACATACTGTCCTAAACACTTTATTTGAATGGGTGTCGGCCTCGGGATGTCTTTCTTGCTCTACTTTTTTAGACTTTCAAGATCTTTGTTCCTTTTAGGTTTCATGAGGGATTGTACATCTTGTATAATCCTGGTGTATATTTTTCTTACCTGATTTTTTAATAAAATTTTTATTACTTATCAAAAATTCCAAACAATAAATAGATTCATGCAAATGCATCTATTATATAAACTAATAGGTGAAGTTTTAGCTTTCTCCCTAAAGATGTCACATTAGATTTCCTATTCCCACACCCTTCCTCCTCACCCATACCACTAATTAATTAATTCTCTCACTCTTACCTTTTAACATTTACCTCTATTTAATTCTCTCCCTTTTCATTGGCTTTTTCTCTTCCTCACATCTTCTTCTACCTCACCTCTTGAACTCCCTCACCTCTTCATCTCCCTCACCTCCTCATCTCCCCAATTGATTGCACCCCAATCTCCTATTTAAACACCTTTGTGTGGTTTTCTAAGCTTCATGTTCGATTGCCTTTGTGGGTTTGTTCCTATCATCATATATTATTTTTTTTATATAGTAGGTAGTATAGGGTGTTATTATGCACGATTGAGTAGGTGTTTGATAATACTGAGGAATAGCCAAATGCATTCTTAAAAGAAAGTTATTTGCCTCTCCTATGATTCTCATTTTTGTTTTTGTATTATCAATCTTGGTTTGCAACTGTTAAAGGCCCGTACTGAAGATTCAAAAGGCGAAGGAAATCTCATTTCAAAACAAGCAGGAAAAAACGTAAATGAAAAAGGCAGATTGGAACAAGCAATTGAGAGAGAGCCACATGTAGAACACATTGAGAACTATTTTATGTTAATACTAAAAAAAAGTTTTAGTTTATATTTTTTTGCGTGTCTAACTCCTAATGGGATTGTTGATTTAATATGTACTTTTTTCTTCTTATGATTGATTGTGTTTTTCTTTTTCTTTTTTGGATTGAATTGGTTCATGTAAACGCTAATAGATAAGGAGCCCATGAATGTTGATAAAGCTTTTGTCCATTGGTTTTATACTAAAAAAAAGTTTTAGTTTATATTTTTTTGGGTGTCTAACTCTCAATGGATTACAGATTCAACAAATATATTAAAGACACAAATAACATTTAGTAGATATCTAAAAATGAGGAAGAATTATTAAGGTGGACTATTGCTTTTACCATATTAAAAAAATTCGCGCTTTGCGCGGGTCCACGACTAGTTTTAGTTAATGTTGCACAAGATTCAAAGTCATATTTCCATGTCTTACCTTCACAATATTGTCAGCATACTTCATTACCATAGATACAGCAATGCCACTGCATAAGAGACAATTTAAGCAGATTGTATTAAAGGACAGTAGGAAAGGTGACAAAGACAAATGTAGATAATTCTTTAAGGAAAAAGGTATTTTGCACAGATTTTAGTATCATATAAATATTCCATATCTTGAGATTGGGGGAGAGATAGAGCAATCAGATGTGCTGAAGGATGAAACCCTAAGCATGACATAGAAACAAGTCACAAAGAATCTCAAAAGAGAACTTTATGTTCAAATAGGGGGCCCTCCTTACATATTTGCTAATTTACTTTCTTTTCTTTCTTTTTTAATTCATATACGGGTAGTATAATTGAGCTCCTACTTTTGTTTGAGATTGAACCCATCACTTAATACATTTTTGGGATGATTGCAAAGGGGAAACCAAGAAGAAGAAAGTAGCATTTCAACCAATCTATGGTAAGATCAAATTTAATTAATGCAAAACGTATATGAGTCAAGTCAGTTTAATTACTTCAGCCCATTGTCAAGCATTAAATGCTCATGACCTCCAACACCATAAATGAGTTGAAGACCAGCCGTCTGCCGCAAACCAAAATCAAATCTGCAGCAGATGAAAACCATCATCTTAATCTCAAACACACTTTGTCAAATCCCGCCCCTTTATTTCTCGGATAAACAGTATTTCTCATGATTAAGAGGATAATAAGTGAAACCATAAGGCATGAACACCACTATAAATAGGGGTGAGGAAGAAAGAAAAATGGTTGGTTGGTTGGTGAAATCTGAGTCTGAAATTGATTACTCCATGAGAGCTGATTTCAAAAGCTTTAAGGGAGAAGATAACCAAAAATATTGTGGGACACTTTCTGCAGACCTACGGTAAACTGAACACTTTTAGTCTACCGCAACCAAAAGACCAACACTTACTCACCCAAATACTTACCCACCTAATGACACTGACTCATGTATGTTTTGCACAGTAAATGATTCTCTTCCTACTCCCCAAATCTCCTAAGTTCCAAGTTTTACTATAACTTTTTTATCTGTTCCTATGTCTGCAAGTCACAGAGAAGGCCAAGTGCATTATGCTCAGTTTCTTAGTCTGCAGCGCTGACTCCTGAGCTTCATCCTTTGTTATATGTGTAATATTTACTGCCACTCGTTGTAGACTATTGGAAAAGTTAAATCTGCTGTGTTTAATTTTAGTCTGCGGGATTGGCTCCCTTTGTATATTGACGAAGATTTGTAATGTATTTCCTATATGTTATTGTCACTGGATGTCTTAGTAAAAACAGAGCTAATGGTTGCTAGTTTTTGATCTACGGCATCAATTTCGCAATTGTGTTGGTTTCTTTCATTTTAATCTACGGTGCTGATTTTGTCCATCCACCGCAATCTTTCCCCTATGAGTGTTGTGGTCCAGTAGATCAGAAAACAAGAGGGAAGCACCATCAGCCATCGGGTAGATCAACAGGCCTGGTGTCGAGTTTTGGGCTCAACATCCCCTCTAAATAGCTCAGCCCACGTTCGGTCCATTTGCAAAGCGGCACGTGGTAGACGAAGAAAATTTGAGCATCCACACTCATTTAGGCAATGAATCCAAAAGGTATGTTTTTAGTAAGTTCTGTGGTGAAACTTATCAATCCCTCACCTGCAGTTAGTCACCTTGATCCCGATTGGCATTGATTATGGAAATTGAAAATTCATGAAAGGTTGAAAGTATTTATGTGGAGGCTTGGCTCCAATGCAATTCCAACTAAGTCAAATTTAACCCATAGAATCGGTGGTGGTGATACAACTTGCCCACTGTGTGGTTTGGTAGAGGAGTATTCCCATTTGTTTTTGTAATACCCGTAGCCCACATGATAATAGAAAAAGAGTGTTTGTTTAAGTGGGTAACCTAGTAATTTTAATTTTGGCTTTTAAATACAAATAAATCATTTATTTAAGAAGCTTCTAGAAATAAAAATAAATAGGTTGTAACCCTAGCAATATTAAGGTATAAATAGAGTTATAAACTTTATTGAATACCTATAGACACTCTTTGACGGCAAGATTTTCAAGGATTTCAAGAAGAAACAAATTGAAGAAAAGTTTTGAGGTAAAAATCTTGATAGACTCATTGTTTTAGATTTAATTGCTGTAGATAGATATATTATAAGAATCGGAATTAGCTTCATCATCCTTAGAGTTACTAGGGTTTGATTTTTCTAGAAAATAAGAGTATGTTTGGTATCAGTATTCAAACACAGTTTTCTGTGTTTGAATACAGAAAATGGTGGGCCCGGATTAAAATTTTTTTGTTTGGTTACCGTTTTCACTTTTTGCATTCAAATACAATTACTGTGCAATTGATACTCAATTCACTTAAAATGAGAACAACTTTTTGTTGTTTTCACTTGAACTCAACTTGAACTCAACCCGAACTCGGCTACTGTTCAAAAGACCGGTGGCATTTTTGCAAATTTTTGCACGAATGACCGGTGGCATTATTGTAATAAAACCCATCTTTTTTTTTCTTTTCCTGACACTCTCAACAACCACTCTCTCTTTCTGTCTCACCATAGCAGCTCCTCCTCCTCCTCACACTCCTCCCTCTCACTCTTGTTGGCTTGGCTTATCTTCTCCAATGGCGACGTGGCATCACCGACCCCTCCACCCGCTGCCTTTTGTTCTCCAATGGTTTTTGTTCTCACCCACGGTAATTTCTCTCTCTCTTTCGTCGTTCTCCTCTCTATCTCGCCGCACTATCTGTGCTTGATTTTTGTGAATTTGTGGTTGTATTTGTTGGATTTCTTGTGATTTGTGTTGATCGGTGTGGGTTTGTTGGATTTTCTGTTGTTGAAGTGGGTTTGCTGGGTTTTGGGTTTTTTTTTTTTTTTTAGATTTGTCTGATCTGCCGTGGTGGCTCTTGGTTTTACTGATTCTGGCTTTGTGGGGTTACCGGTGATGCTTTTAGGTGTAGCCGATGGGCCGGTTTGGTTGATTTTGTCCTTGGTTGTGGGTTTTGTGCAGTGGGTCATGGTGGGTTTCTGTGGGGGTTTGGCTCGCAGTGGGTCGGGGTGGTTGTCATGGCTCTCACGGGTTCAATGGTGTGAATGATAGGGAGGGAATGAAATAAATTTGGAGGGAATGAAATAACAGACGGTTTATAAATGAAAACTCTATGGTGAAAACAATCACCAAACAAAAAAACATGGATTGAATTCGGGTGAAAACAATATTTGAATCCAAAATTTGAAAACAGTGTAAATATCACTTTTTGAGAACAGAAAACAGAAAACTAGACCAAACATACCCTAATATTACGTGAATCAGGTTTGAAGGAAAAGAAGAAAAATAGGTTGGCCTAGGCTATGAATTGACTTAGTCTAGAATAGTGGAAGTTCACGTGATGGATATAAGGCTTTACATATATAGGTTATTATGAATTAACTTAGGCTTTGCACATATGGTTAAATCTAGTAGTGAAAGAAGAAAGAAAAGAATGCCTATTTGATGTTTTACGTGATCAACAAAAGGAGATATCAACACATAGGCTGCTAGCTAGTATATTGATGTGAAGTAATGGGGTTAATGTACAGTACAAGCCATTAGGCCTCTTGTACATGCAGTAAAAGGAAAAGAAACAAAATAAAATGAGGTCATATGCCTACTACTAGGCTACTGACGTTGAGGGCTTAAAGAAGAATTAATGGCTAACGTACAAGTCAATATTAGGCTCCTGGAAGAATGAATTATGAAGTATGTTAGGCTTACTAAATGTAGTACTAGGAGAAGAAATAAAGTAAAACATTAATAGTGAGAAAGAAACATGTTAGGCTTTAATTTCGTACATTGAGAGTAAATAGCATTATTGTTGATGTCAATTAATGTATTTTGATTATTATACAATTGATTTAGGAATTGATTTGTGAATTGTGAAAAGAAGAGATAGAGAGTATTACAAGATCCCTTACTTGCTAGAGGTAAGTAACATTTTCTTAACTGGCTATATTTTGCTAAAACTTCCCTATTTTATTTATTAAATATTCAGTTTTATTTCAGTACAGATTATTATTTTAATTATTTTAGATATATTGATTTAAAGAAAAGAATTAAAGTTTTGTCTTTTTGAAATATTATAATGTATTTGATTTAGTTGATTATTTAGAAAGTTTTGTCTTCAATTGGGATCAAGCACTTTTTGAATTTTGTGAAAAGAACCAAACATTGTTTGAACTATGATTTTATTGAATATGATCTTTTGACATTGACTGAAATAAAATTGAATCTGAAAAGAATCTGAACCATTCGACTATGCTTTGGACCCCGCCAATGGGGTAAACGTTGGCACAGAAACTAGTTTCTTCTCGGACTTACCACCGGCCAAAGTGTGGTTCTGGGCCTAGTCACGGGGATATAGCGTGACCATAGTCATAATGTCTTACTGAAACATTTGAAATCTAATTGATTGCATTATTTTAAGTAAATTGAGACTTTTGATGTTTTGAACTTATTGTAATTTATATATAATTTTCCTCTGCATTGTGTTATATTTCTTAAGTCTATGAGATTTATCCTATGAACATTTATATATTTTATTTGAATAAATGCTTGATCCACCCTTTTCAAACTATAATTATTTACTGAGCCTCTCAGCTCACCCTCCTTTCTTTCCCATTTCATATTCTAAGGATTAGCTAGCTCGAACGTTGCGGGGGAGTTGTGTGAGAAGGACTTCTAGGCATGAATAATATTAGTATGTTTTATTTGTTGATTAGGGACTTTATGATAGACTTTTGTTTATTAGGATTTGGAATAGTAATGCATGGATTTAATTCATTTGAACTTATTGGTTAATATGTTAATTTGGAGATTTTATATCAAGGATATTATTCTTTTTAGAAATAGTAAGGCCTAGCACACTTGTATGGCACGCCTTATGGGTGCACGACTGTTGTCACATGTCGAACTCATACTTTGGGTTCGGGGCGTTACAATTATGTGGTATCAGAGTTTAGGTTATGATTCTAAAGAATTTATGAAGTTTATTAAGCTGGAGCAAGGGAACATGACTGTTAGTCAATACGTGGCTGAATTTATTAAGCTGGAGCAAGGGAACATGACTGTTAGTCAATACGTGGCTGAATTTGCTAGGTTAGCAAAATTTTCTCCTACATTGGTGGCAGATGAAGATAGCAAGGCTCGGAGATTTGAAGAGGGGTTGCGACCTCAAATCAAGACATCTGTGATAGCATTTGAGTTGACCACTTATAGAGCAGTAGTGAACAAGGCTTTGTTGATTGAGAGAGGGCTCAATGAGACCCAAGCTGATAGGGAAGATAAGCAGAAAAGAAGCCTAGGCAAGGTGGCCAAAGCTTTAATGGCCAGGCCAAGAAACAAGTGACACAACATATTGATGACAAAGCATAACCAAAGTGCTCTACATGTGGTAGATTTCATGCAGAGAAGGATTGCTACTGGAATACAGGTGCATGTTTTTCTTGTGGGCAAAAGGGTCATAGGATTGCAAAGTGCCCCCAAAGGAAGGAGCCTCATACCACACCAACAGGATAGAACAAAGGAGCAAATCAAAGACCGAGGAATCAAGGGAGAGTTTATGCACTCACTCAACAGGACGCCAACGCCTCTAATGTCGTGATAACAGGTATTATACAAGTATCCTTAGCCTATGCATATGTGTTGTTTGACCCTAGTGCCACTCATTCTTTTGTATCTGTTGTTTTTGCAAAGAAGCATAACTTAGAATCTGTACCGTTGGAGATTAAGTTGTGTGTAGACACTCCAGTTGGGGGTGTAGTTATTGCAAGTGATATTTGTAAGTCATGTGTTACCAAAATAGCAGATAGGGAATTAGTGGCAAATCTAACATTGCTGGAAATGAAGGATTTTTACATTATACTTGGGATGGATTGGCTGGCTGCCAACTATGCCTCTGTTGATTCTCGTAGCAAGAAGGTGAAGTTTCAAATACTAGGTGAGATGGAATTTAGTTTTGTGGGAAGTGGGGCAAGCGTTACTCCACGTGTGATTTCGGCTCTACAAGTAAGGCGAATGCTAAGGAGGGGATGTAGAGGGTATCGAGCCACAGTAAGGGATACCCAATAGGATGAATTGAAATTAGAGAATATTTCTATAGTGAGCGAATTTCCTGAAGTCTTTCCAGAAGATTTGCCAGGATTACCGCCAGATAGGGAGATTGAATTTTCAATTGATTTACTACCAGGTTCAGGCCCTATTTCAAAGGCTCTGTATCATATGGCGCCAGCTGAGTTGAAGGAGCTGAAAGAGTAGTTGCAAGAGTTACTGGATAAGGGCTTTATTAGGCCTAGTGTCTCACCTTGGGGCGCACCAGTGTTGTTCATGAAGAAGAAGGATGGGAGCATGCGACTTTGTATTGATTATAGGGAGATAAATAGAGTGACAATGCGGAACAAGTACCCATTACCAAGAATTGATGATTTGTTTGATCAGTTGCAAGGAGCACAAATTTTCTCTAAGATCGACCTTCGATCAGGTTATCACTAATTGAAAATTAAACTAGATGATGTACCTAAGACTGCTTTTCGAACAAGGTATTAACATTATGAATTTTTTGTGATGCCCTTTGGGCTAACGAATGCACCTGCAGACTTCATGGATTTGATGAATAGGGTGTTCAAGCCTTTCCTAGATCAGTTCGTAGTGGTTTTTATAGATGATATCTTGATTTATTCAAAAAGCAAGGAAGACCATGAAAGGCACTTGAGACTTGTACTACAAGTACTTGAGGAAAAGAAGATGTATGCCAAGTTGAAGAAGTGTGAGTTCTGGTTGGACAGTGTGGCTTTCCTTGGGCATGTAATATCTAAAGATGAAATTTCTGTTGATCCAAAGAAAGTGGAAGCAGTAGTGGAGTGGAATAGGCCGAACAATGTAACTGAGATTCGTAGTTTCTTGGGTTTGGCGGGCTACTATAGGAGATTTGTTGAAAGCTTCTCTCACTTAACCATGCCTTTAACTTGTTTGACCCAGAAAGGGGTTAAGTTTGAGTGGTCTGAAGAGTGTGAGCAAAGCTTCCAGGAACTAAAAAGACGATTGGTGTCAGCACCTATACTTACTATACCTAATGGAAGTGGTGGTTTCATTATTTATAGTGATGCTTCCAAGAAAGGCTTGGGATGTGTTTTAATGCAACATGGTAGGGTGGTGGCTTAT
Source organism: Fagus sylvatica (assembly GCA_907173295.1). Taxonomy (NCBI): domain Eukaryota; kingdom Viridiplantae; phylum Streptophyta; class Magnoliopsida; order Fagales; family Fagaceae; genus Fagus; species Fagus sylvatica. Next base: position 3,022,623 of record OU015767.1, on the reverse strand, counting down.
GCTACTAGGCAACGAAAACCCTATGAACAAAATTACCCTACACATGACATGGAATTGGCAGCTGTGGTTTTTGCTTTGAAGATTTGGAGGCATTACCTATATGGTGTACAATGTGAGATATTTACAGATCATAAGAGACTTAAATACATCTTCACCCAGAAAGAGTTGAACATGAGACAGAGGAGGTGGTTGGAGTTGATAAAAGACTATTATTTAACCATTAAATATCACCTTGGAAAGGCTAATGTGGTAGCTGATGCCTTAAGTAGGAAGTCTACAGGGAATTTGGCAACAATGTTGACTACTCAAAGGCGTATACTGGAGGATTTGAGAAAGTTAAGAATAGAAGTACGATAGTGAAACACATAACACTGGGTACTAAGTTCATCCAGGAGGCACCAAGATGTATAGGGATTTGAAGGGAACTTTCTGGTGGAACAATATGAAAAGAGAAATTGCAGGATATGTCGCACAATGCTTGGTGTGTCAACAGGTGAAGATTGAACACCAAAGACCAGGAGGGCTACTACAACCTATTCCTATTCCTGAATGGAAGTGGGAACACGTTAGCATGGATTTTGTAACAGGCTTTCCAAGAACTTCTAGCGGTAATGATTCTAATTGGGTGATTGTTGATCGTTTAACAAAATCTGCGCACTTTCTAGCCATTAAGGTTGGTTTGTCATTGGAGAGGCTGGAAAAACTTTATGTTAATGAGATAGTGAGGTTGCACGGTGTTCCAGTAACTATTGTGTCAGACAGGGATCGAAGATTTATATCTCAGTTTTGGAAGAAATTACATATGGCTATGGGAACAAATTTGAATTTTAGCACAGCCTTTCATCCTCAGACAGATGGGCAATCTGAAAGGACTATTCAGATACTGGAGGATATGTTAAGGGCGTGTGCCATTGATTTTAGGGGTTCATGGGAGGAACACCTACCATTGGTGGAGTTTGCCTACAATAATAGCTACCAGGCAAGTATCCAAATGGCACCTTATGAAGCTTTGTACGGAAGGAAGTGTAGATCTCCAATATGTTGGGATGACATTGGTGAAAAGAAAATATTGGGGCTAGAGATTGTTCAGCACACTGTGGATAAAATTCAGTTGATCAAAGAACGACTTCATTCAGCTCAGGGTAGGTAGAAAAGCTATGCAGATACTAGGAGGAGAAAATTGTAGTATCAAGTGGGTGATCATGTGTTCTTAAGAGTGTCTCCTACCAAAGGTGTTATGAGATTTCGTAGCAAGGGCAAGCTGAGTCCTCGATTTATAGGCCCCTTTGAAGTTCTAGAGCGAGTAGGCGAAGTAGCTTATAGACTTGCCTTACCCCCTATGTTGGCAGGGGTACATAATGTTTTTCATGTCTCAATGTTGAGGAACTATGCTTCGGACCGCAACCATGTGGTGGCACATGACCCTTTGCAGCTAAGGGAGGACTTAACGTATGAAAAACAACCAGAAAGAATTGTAGATAGAAAGGAGCAAGAATTGAGGCGTCGTACCATACAATACGTTAAGGTACAATAGAGCAACCATTCTGAGAGGGAGGCCACATGGGAGCTAGAGGAGGAAATGAGGGAGAAATACCCTTATCTCTTTAAGGAGTCAGGTACGTCAAGTTTAGAGGACTAAACTTTTTTTTTAGGGGGGAAGAATGTAATACTCGTAACCCATATGATAATAGAAAAAGAGTTTTTGTTTAAGTGGGTAACCTAGTAATTTTAATTGTGGGGTAAAAATACAAATAAATCATTTATTTAAGAAGTTTCTAGAAATAAAAATAAATAGGTTGTAACCCTGGCAATATTAGAGTATAAATAGAGTTATAAACTTTATTGAATACCTACAGACACTCTTTGACAACAAGATTTTCAAGGATTTCAAGGAGAAACAAATTAAAGAAAAGTTTTGAGGTAAAAATCTTGATAGATTCATTGTTTTAGATTTAATTGCTATAGATAATTATTTAAGAATCGGAATTTTCAAATTTTAGAGTTACTATAATTTTTCTAGAAAATAAATTACGTAATCTTATAAAAGAAGAAAAATAGGTTTCTAGGCTTGAATTTCTTATCTAGAAATGAGTTCACGTGAGAAAAGCTTTACAATTAGGTTATTATGAAGGAAGCTGCTACGTTCACACCATGGTGTGAAACAGTGTTTTCACACCATGGATGTGGCAGCCAATAACTGGGCCACGGCAGCAAGTCCATCTGCGGGTCCCATAAGTGCAAAATCAGCAATTTTCATTAAGAATGCAACTATCCTTTGTTGCCAAACACACTAAAAATTTGGCTAAAAATGGGGCATGGCAAAGCACGTGAGAGGTCCACTTGGTGTTTTTTTTTTTCCCTCCACTCCGCCTGTCTTCTTCTTCAGCATGACTTCCGTGGAAGTCTGAAACACACGTCCTCCATAGCCACAGCAAGCAGAAAGTAAAAAAAAAAAAGACACTTAGCCGAGAAGATCAAGACAGTTTTAAGGTTGGATTTTTGAAGTTTTGGTAGTTATTATTTCTTGCCAATAATAATGAAACAATAATCCTAAACATAGAAACCTTTTTTCTGTAAAACAGTGTTGCTGCCATTGTAGCTTGAGCTTGAGCTTGAGCTTGAAACAAAGTCACCATTTGGAGCAGAGACAGAGACCAACATTTGAGATTTGGAGCAGCATTGAACGTGAGTTTTGGAGTTTTGGAGGTCACATTGCACTGGTGCATTGACTGCACTGCACTGTTCACGTGGTATGCTTTTTTTTTTTTTTTTCCTCTTTTTCTTTTTTGTTAGTTGTGTATATTATTTAAGTTTATTTTTAGTGATAATCTGTACATATTTTTTTGTGTAATAAAAAATGAAAAAAACAAAAAAAAATTATGCTTGTTTTAGGTTTAGCAAAATATTCATGATTATTGTATTATGGCTATAGATGTTTAATGGGTTTTTTCATGTTATTTTTTTAATGATAATGGGTTTTTTCAAATGTAATTGTTGCTATGTTGGTTCTGGGTTCACTTGCATGTTATTACCATTTACCAAAAAATGTGGACAATAATGTCCAAACTTAAAGATAATTGTCCACACTTTCTATGGATGTTAAGGATGTTACATAGGTTGTTGGTACATGTTGGTTTCTATGGATGTTATGAAAAAATAGTTACAAAAAGATATAAAGTTCATAGCTTGTCAATTGAGAAACAGTACAAGAATCCAAAAAAGTCCTAAATAGCTTCATTTCAGAACATGGAACATGAAAACAGTTAAAAGGGTGTATCTGCATCTTCATGATATCTTGTTATTTTTTAATGATAATTTTAGTGAGTGTGTGTTGGTGTGTTTGAATGTTTTCTGTTATTGATACTAGTCACAATGTTATACTTTAGGTTTAGGTTGTATATCATTATTGGTACATGATAAATTATTTCGTAGAGTTTACATTACATGTTATAATTAACTTTGGTATTTGGCTTATAGGTTGTTGCAGTCATGAGTACACAAGAGATGGATGGTGTTAGATCCTTTGGTGCTAGTAATAGTTTTGTGGAGGATTTACCACAGCCTGTTGAGGGAAACATGCAGGAGGATACACCTGAGAGTGTGAGGAATTCAGTGATTGAACCAAGGGTTGGAATGGAGTTTGATTCACTTCAACAAGTCATTGAATTTTATAAGCATTATGCTTATTCGAAAGGATTTGCAACAATGACAAGGAATTCAAGAAAAAAGAAGGGCTTTAGTGAGACTTCTTATGTAAACTTGAAGTGTAACCGAGAGGGAAAATACAGTAGTTCGGTTGATGATCCTTCCAAGAAGAGGTCGACGATAAAAAATGCGTGTGAAGCTGGGATCAAAGCTTCAATGGATATTACGGATAAAAAATGGAGGATATTGAGTTTTATTGAGGATCATAACCATGAGTTGAGTCCTAGTAAATCTAGGCATTTTGCTGCTTTTCGGCATATAAGCACGGATACAAGAAGGAGACTCTTGATTAATGACAATGCTGGTGTTAGGATAAATAGTAGTATTAAGGCTTCCGTCGTTGAAGCAGGGGGTTATGAAAATATGACGTATAATCAAAGAGATGTTCGCAACTTTCTTGAAAAGGAACGTCGTTTAAAGTGTAAGGAGGGTGACGGACAAGCCTTGCACGATTACTTCGTTAGAATGCAAGCTAAAAATTCTAACTTCTACCATGCATTGGATTTGGATGATGAGTTACGTGTGCGAAATGTATTTTGGGTTGATGCGAGGAGTAGGGCAGCATACGAATCGTTTAATGATGTGATCACGTTCGACACCACATATCTAACAAACAAGTATGATATGCCATTCGCCCCTTTTATTGGAATTAATCATCATGGTGAATCTATTATACTTGGTTGTGGGTTATTGTCAAGTGAAGACACGGATTCGTTTGTGTGGGTATTTAGGCAATGGTTGCAAAGTATGTGTGACATTGCTCCAAAAGCCATTATCACAGACCAATGCCAAGCAATGCGGCGGGCCATTGAAATAGTTTTTCCGGAAACTGTTCATCGTTGGTGTATTTGGCATATTACGATGAAGTTGCCAGTGAAGCTTGCTGGATTGGAAGCTTATCAAGATATAAAGCATTATTTGCTTAAAGCCGTGCATGATTCAATGACAGTGGAAGAGTTTGAAGAAAAATGGAATCATACCATCACTTTACATCATCTTGAGGAGAATGAGTGGTTGGCCAAGTTATATGAGGAACGGGAGCGATGGGTTCCCGCATTTCTCAATTCCAATTTCTTTGCGGGAATGTCGTCAACCCAACGTTCGGAATCAATGAATGCCTTTTTTGATGGTTATGTACATAGCTCTACAACTTTGAAAGTATTTGTGGAGCAATTCGAGAAAGCAATGCGGAATAAGGTTGAAAAAGAGATTTTATCAGATTTTGAGTGTTTCAAAGGCAAGCTGGAGTGTTCATCATCATCTCCTATGGAGAAACAGTTCCAAGAAGCTTACACCCATGAGATTTTTAAGCGGGTGCGACTAGAATTTGCTGGGAGACAAGGTTGTATAGTAAATGAGCTTGTTAGAGGTAGTGATGAAGTCAAATACAAGATTGAAGATGAAGCATGCCCAGGGAAGCTTTTTGAAGTGAGATTCAATAGCTCTGAATGCTTGGTTGGCTGTGTATGTCGCATGTTTGAGTTTAGGGGGATATTATGTAGGCATGCCTTATTTGTGCTTTCCCAGCAACGTGTGACTATACTTCCTGACAGGTATATACTAGACAGGTGGAGAAAGAATATCAAAAGAAAACACACTTACGTCTCCACTTGTACAGATGATGTACAACATAACCCTGTCTTGGAAAGGTACGAGAAGTTACATAGACTAGCAGTCGGTGTGCTTGAGATAGGGGCTGAGTCTGTAGAGAATTTTAATGTTGTAGAAAAGTTGTTAATTGATTTGAAGGACAACTTTTCTCGTTCATGTGGTAAACAACCCTCGTCTCAGAGAAAGAATAGTGTTGGAGCTGCTCCTGATGTTGTTAGGACTGAAGTTGTAAGGAGTCCTACGGTTGTGAAGCGTAAGGGTCGACCTAGGATGAAACGGCTAAAGTCATCAATGGAGGAAGCGGTTTCAAAACCAAAGAAGAAAAGGAACAATGCCGTTGCTAGGAATCTTGCTCATTCAACATCAACTACTGGGGTACATAATTAAAAGACCACACTTCTTTTAATATCCTAGTCTATTATTGTTTATTAATTTTGGTTTAATTGTGTTTGGATGGCCTAGGTTGGAGGTAGTGCTTATGGAGATTGCTCTACATCAAACATGGTAAGTATAGGTGATTTGCACTGTTATTATTCATATGTAGCAAAGATGTTATTTTGGGGCTTATGGTTGAATATATATATATATATATATATATTTTTTTGTATTGTAGGAATATCCAGTGTCCATGCCACATTCACATGATGGAGTTATACACTTAACAAATCCAATGCCTTCCCAGAGTTTTGTGTCTGAGGTAAAGATATTTGTAATGTGGAAAAATTGGTTATTAAATCCTAGTTATTGCATACTTATTGTACCATGTTTTCTTTTACAGTCAATGTCACAGACTCAAGCTCATGGAAACGAAGACCAAGCCTTAAACCTTCCTTGATTAGATATATGTAAATATATATATATTTTTTTTTGTTAAACGATCCTCCTTTTTTTGTATTACGGAAGGATGCGTTGGTAGTTAGTTTTTTTGTATCATGGAAGGATCCGTCTCAATCTTGTATATCCTCAGCGTTGTTGTTTTTGCAAGAGGAAAGAGAAAGTGTAGGCTCCTTTCATTTCATTAACATACACCCATTGATTGTATTGTTTTTAGCTAGAGTGGATAATTAATGTATTTTGTCGTTCCAATCAATGATAATGGAAGTGCATACGTATTTGAGTGATTGCTAGTGGGTTATTCTAAGTTTTTTATGTATTCAGGTCATGGTGAATTTCATGAATATAGTAATTTTATGAAAGTTATGTTAGTGGTATACTTTGAACCAAGTTTGCAGAAATTGGCTAAGTTAAAACAGGTTTCTGGGTTGGTTTCTGGGTAAAGGCAGGTTTCTGGGTAATATGGTACCATGCACCAAGTTTGTAGAAAGTGTGGACAATTTTGTCCACACTTTAACAAAATTGTCCACACTTTCACAAAATTGTCCACACTTTCAGGCCAATATGAATACTGTTCACGTAGACTGTTCACGTATACTGTTTACATGCTCTTCAAGTGTGGACAATTTTGTCCACACTTTAACAAAATTGTCCACACTTGAAGACCAATATGAACACTGTTCACGTTACTGCTGACGTGTACTGTTCACGTATGCTGTTTACCATGCTGTTCAAGTGTGGACAATTTTGTCCACACTTTAACAAAATTGTCCACACTTTCAGACCAATATGAACACTGTTCACGTTACTGCTGACGTGTACTGTTCACGTATGCTGTTTACCATGCTCTTCAAGTGTGGACAATTTTGTCCACACTTTAACAAAATTGTCCACACTTTCAGACCAATATGAACACTGTTCACGTTACTGCTGACGTTACTGTTCACGTATGCTGTTTACCATGCTCTTCAAGTGTGGACAATTTTGTCCACACTTTGTTCAAATTGTCCACACTTTTTTGTGAAGAGTTTACTGTTCACATAAAATACTGTTTACGTATCTCACAGAAAGTGTGGACAAAATTGTCCACACTTTGTTCAAATTGTCCACACTTTTATCAGAAAGAGTTCACTGTTTACGTATCTGACAGAAAGTGTGGACAAACTTGTCCACACTTTTATCAAATTGTCCACACTTTCTGGGGATGAATTTTACTGTTCACGTGACTGTTTAGTGTTCTAACGTGCATCAAATTGCATGAATTTGCATGGCCATTGCAAGAAAATATAGACATTAATGTCCACACATTGATGCAAATTGTCCACAATTTCTGGGCAGACTTAACATTTAAAATAAACATTTTTCTGGTACACAACACATTTCATTGAATACATTTCACTACATTCATTCATTCACATTCATTCAAATAAGCTTCCTCATTCATTCAACCAAATATTGTCTAATTACAAAAAGTGGTAATGACTACACTACACATTTATTGAATTTGATACCATAATACAACAATAAGGCCCACAATTACAGCAAGTCCTATTGTTAACAACTTCTTCAACGATTGGATGTCATCACGATGTACTGGTTGGACCATATCACGCATGCCACGCATCTCTGACTGAAGTTGATGCAAGTCCAGTAACAGTTGTGATGCATCAAGCAATTGTGATGCATCAACCATGGATTTAGAACTGGTTGCTTGTGATATCTCTTCCATTCTTTCACAGCCAGCTCGTTGGTTGATGGGCAAACACCAAGAAAAGAAACCGCATCGGTTGGCAGCACAACAATAATACAATTTGTTTTTGTTTAAACTTGATTCTGAAATCCTAACTGATGCTCTTTTGCCACAAACACAGTCTAAATTTCTAAATCTCAGCCCATCTCTAATTGCACTATTTACTGATGAGGAAGACATGTTTGCTGCAAAGGTATTAAAATATGAATTTATATTATTAGGTTATTAAAAAATCATATAATATATTAGTTTATGTCAAAAAGCTTAGGGTAATATTAAGGGTTTGAATTTAAGTTTTTTTTTGTTTGATAAAAATATTATTTAAGTTGAATAAAACATAATTAGGGTTTTAAATATTAAAATTGTCAATATGATTTAATTTGAATAGAATATGATGTAATTAGGGTTTTGAATATTAATCTTAAATTTGAGAAATGAAATTAATAACAAAGAGAGAGAGAGAGAGAGAGAGAGAGAGCATACCGTATTCACAAAGTTGATTGAACAAAAGAGGAAAATTGAAAACAACCAGCACCCCCACCAAATTTCGGTCACAACCCAGTAAAATTTGGTCACAGCCCAGTAACAAAATCACATCCCACTGTTCAGACACCTAACACGCAGTGAAGATGGAGTGAGATTGAGAAGTCTGAAGATGGAGTGAGATTGAGAAGTCTTGTAAGCATTTAATGCTCTCTGCCAACCCAAAGACAGCAAACCCGAAAAGAGAATGGAAGAAAGATTAAGAAAACATAGAGGCAGACAGCTAAGAAGAAGAAGAAGAAGGAAGTTCGGGTTTTGTAGCTGAAACAACTTGAGGGGGTTTTTGTAGCTGAAACAACTTGAGGACTCTACCTTCTAGCCGAAGAACACTGCTGCAGGGACGTGCAGCTCGAAGGAGAGGACAGTTCAGGTGATGGGATTGGCACAAAGTGTGTTTAGAAGAGATCACATCAGCCCGTCTTTAACCAGCTAAGATTGGGCTGGCTGGCTGTTAGAGTGATACTGTTCAAGTCTTTAGTTAGGACTTAGGAGAAGTATATCCATATCCATGCCGTGTCCCATGAGAGAAGTTGATTTAATGTTTTTTTTATTTAATGGACCCACATTGATGTGTCCTTGTGTTCAGAAGATCACATCTTCTGCTCAGAAAATCACTTTCCCAGCAACGTGTGCTGTGTAAAAAGTCTGGTCCAAAGTGGAAGTATATGCCGTGTATGAGCATTCTCAATGGACATGCTAAAATTTAAGCTAAAATTTAGTTTAAAACCCTACTTTTTCTATTTTAACTTATCCATTTTAAAAAACACTCACATCCGATTCTTTGTTCTCAACTCTATTTCAATTAAATATTCATTATTTATTTATTTTTTATTATTTCCTCTAAAAGTCATATATATATGCTCCATATATAATCATTAATAAAACTAGTTTATTAAATTTTATAATCTATATTTTCTATAGTATAATATATATTAAATATTTTTTTAATAAGTCTCATCTGATAAATTTTTAATTTTTTCATGAATGAGTAACTACCCATAGCATTCATTGTGAAAGAAAAAATGAAGTTGCAACATTCATTGTAGCAATACATGTATTATTAATGAGGTCCAAGACAAAAATATATATATATATATATATATATCTTGACAAAAAGAAGAAAGGAAAAAAGAGCTTGACAGCCACGGGAGAGAGGAGCGGAACAGAACAAAGGAAAAAAAACAAGGGAAAAAAGGAAGAGAGAGAAAGGAGCGGAACAGAAGATAAAATAATAAAAAATAGAAATGGCAAATGAACAGTGCAAGGCATTTATGCCTTGCAACTATAGCAAAAACTTATTTTAGCTCACGTGAAGCATGTCCGTTGGGAGGCCTTTTTTGTGGTTGTGGGCTATATTTGAGTTTGTTTTACCTTTTAGCACGTCGATTGGGAATGCTCTAATAACAAACAAATTGCTAGTTCAATTGCTAATGCAAATTTGCATTTAGATTTAGTATTGTGTGTTGATTTAATATTTTATTTATTTATAAAATTTAATGGATATTATTTATTTATAAAATTTAATGGATAAGATTAAAAGTGAATGTTGAAACTTTTAATCTTAACCATTCAAGTCATACAAGAATTATGAATACATTTTATATGTTTAAAAATGTATTTTATTTATTTATAAAATTTAATCTTAACAAGGTGGAATTGTTTAAAAAACTTTGCTGGTATTAATACAGGTCATACAAGAATTATGAAAACATTTTATATGGTTTGCTTTTGTGGTTATAAACACAATTTTATGTTAGTATTATAAAAAGAACATTAGTAGAAGATACATTTAATAATTATTGACAAAAGTTGCATTAAATTTGTTATAAAGATTTCGCAGAAATTTGTAACATTTAATAATTATTGAGAAAAATTGTAAATATTCATTCAAATATTATTATTAATAAAAAGATTGCAAATAATACAGTTAATAATTATTGACATCAAATGTAAAAAATAAATTAAGAAAATGTGACTTCAAAAAGTATGTATAAGTTAGGTTCAGAAGTTGTAATTTTAAAATACGTGAAAAAAAATGTATTCAGAATGAGAAAATGAAAAAATAATTTGAAAAAAAGGTACAATAATGTATTTTGCGTATGTTAGATTCAGAAATTGTAATGATCATGGTTGAATATGTTAGATCAATATTTGTTGTTAACTAATTTATGAATTTCTTCATTACAATATATAACTTTTTTCATTTATAAATGATAAAATGTTAACTTCAATTAAAATGGAACTTTAGAAAGTATTCTTAACTTATACAAGTAATATAATGTAATTTAGCAAAAATAATAATAACATAACAATTTTTTTGATATTATGCATAGAGTATATTTGGAAAACATGTGTCATCTTAGTCATCCACCTCTTCTCCATTATTCTAACCTCCTATCATGTGTCGTCATCATCAATTATATCTTATATATTCAATGGTTAAGTTATAGTTAGCTACAAGGGAAGGTATAAATCGTGTGTTGGTCTCTTCCTCGGATCAACCCTAACCGTACCATCCGCTATAGATCGGGTGTTAATTGGAACCATAAGAAATATCCAACACTTTCCTGTTTGGATCAGATTTGCTGTTCACATAGAAGATGACCATCAGTATACTGTCGTATACTTTAACTATACGGGTTTGTTCAAAAACATATATGGTGAGCCAGAACGAAGTAGTACTAGTGTATAGACAATTCTTAGTTATATAGTACTGTATGGAGCATTACTATATGGATAATTCTAAGTAGAAAAATATTACAATTTGTTGTTTAAATATGTTACTCAAATGTAATCGTACTACCAAGGTGGTTATCAAATGTAAACACAAATACTAATAACATTGTATGACATACGTTTTTAATACGTTAGTTTGTATAATTAAATTACATAAAATATCAATGTTACTTTTCCATAACTAAGTTCTAAATTATTGAATTCCAATGTTGTACTTATATTTTTTGAATTTTAATATTTTTATTATAATTTTTTAATTTTTTGTCTTTACTGATTTTAATATAAAAAAGTTATTAGATCTTATTATATGTATGTATGTTAGTGTCGAGTGTCGAATTATAATTTTTTCCCCCTAACTAAAATTTAGATATTATATATATATATATATTTTAATTTAAAAAAATAACATAACTATTTTATTCATTAATATGTACATTTTTTTGGTAATTTATTGATTAATATTTACATGTAAATTAATTTAATTGATTAAATATTTAATTACTTAATATTTTAATACATACATTAATATATGAGGTTACAAAAAAAGCCCAAACCCAATGTCATATAATAACCCATAATATATATATTAATATTAGCTGATGTTAAAAAAAGTCCAAACCCATTATCATATAATAACCCATAATATATATATATATATATATATATATATTAGCTGCTGTTGAAAAAAGCCCAAACCCATTATCATATCATATAATAACCCATATATAAAGATACATTAATATTATTCAAAGCCCAAACCCATTATCATATTAATAACCCATAATATATATATATATATTATATATTAGCTGCTATTGAAAAAAGCCCAAACCCATTATCATATCATATAATAACCCATATATAAAGATACATTAATATTATTCAAAGCCCAAACCCATTAATTCACTTAAACCAAACCAAATTTACTTTAAAGAAAAGAAACCAAAAAAGACAAAAAACTGGGCGGGTCCAAAAAGAAACCAAAAAAGACAAAAAAATGGGCGGGTCCAACGTGGGAAATTTGGTGGGAAACTTTGTCCCCAAAACGGCGTCGTGTGGGCTTTGATAAGGAAAGTGGTCCCAAAACGGTGCCGTGTAGGGCCTTTGGGGGGAAATATTAATCTCCAAAAACGGCGTCGTGTGGGCTTCTGGGGATTAAGTGGTCCCCAAAACGGTGCCGTGCTGGGCTTCTGGGGATTAAGTGGTCCCCAAAACGGCGTCGTGCTGGGCTTCTGGGGATTAAGTGGTCCCCAAACGGCGTCGTGTTGGGCTTCTGGGGATTAAGTGGTCCCCAAACGGCGTCGTTTTTACACACCTGCATGTCAGAAGCTTCTGCAAGCATAACCTCTCTTCTGTCTCTTCGAAACTGAAGTGTAACTGTTACTAAAACTTTGAAACTCTCTATCTGACAGTCTCTCCTCTCCCTCTCTCCACGGTTTTCCTTTTGCAAACATCCCCAAGATTCCAACAAAGGCCACTCCTCTCAAACACTCAAAATAATCAAGACATCGTCACCCATTCCCTTGCACCCGTAGACATAACAGCACAAAGAACTGAGAAACTTCCTACCAAAGAGAAAGGTGAGTTTACATGTCCATTTTATTCTGTGCTTTTTAATGTTTTTGAGTTGATAGTATGATTGGACTAAGTGTAGACAATGTTTGGGTATTCTGGACAATTGTTCGGGTTTGTGGAGAAAATTAGGGTTTTCTGTACAATGTTGGTCTTTATTTGTTGGTTTTCTGTGATTGGGACATGCATTTCAATTATCAATTGTGTAACTATCAAAAGAAATACTTTTAGAATATCTCTAAGCCAAAGGCACACATCGACATTATTTAATGTTGAAATGTAGTTCTTTACAAGTGCAAATTGCAACCAAATCATCAGTCTTGGCAATTCATGTAAAACTGTCGTTCACACTAGAATTTTAATTAATGTGAGAATATCTTGCATTTCCACATTCTGAAGCAACAAAAAAGTGGAAGATAGATTTTCAGATTCAGTTCTAATGAATAAAATTTTGAAATCCTAGTCTCAACTAGCTTCAGAACAAGATATGCACAACCCTTTTAGTCATACAAACAAAATGGGTACAGAGATTCCAATTGGTTGGAGTCCCAGGTTTCATATTTTTTGACAGCCTGACCATAGACACTGGAAATCACTGTTAACCACTAGAAGAGCTCAAATAAAGTCAATTATTGTGTTATTTGGCAACACTCTGAGGAACCTATTTGGTTTCTAACATCTGCTTAACAGCAAGTTATTCTCAGTTGATAACCTAACTTCTGTATTTAATTTCTTTTGGTTCTCATGTGTTTTCATATTATCCTGGTGACTTGGTTATATAAATTATCATATTCACCTCTATAAAAGAACCATAATTTGAACATATTAATTTTAGTTAAGTCTATCTTTCATATTTGACAAGTGTTATAGCTTTATGGAGGGCAGCACACACATTACATGCCTTGCCTTCTAATAAATTTGAAGGATGACCATCACCTTTTCAGTTATTTGTACTTACTAGCACAGTCTCAAAATCCTAAGCTTCACTTGGTACAAGTGGTATCAGAGCTGATAGTTTAGGTGGTTATATCATGAGCATTTTGGCATTTTTTACCTTGGGACCTGAAGTATGAGGGGAGATAGGCTACAGGAGCTTTGAGTGTAATTAGGTAGGACGTATCAAAGGTTTTTGTTGAAACATCTACTAGATACAAAAGCTAGAAATTTATATAACCAAGTCAAACCCAATCTTAGCCTAGCACTATTGTAGCAATTCTTGAGGATTAGGATGGGATGCATCAGAATGCTTTAATATATTTCACTAATCAATGTGGTATATTAAAGTATGAGGAATGCTTTATAGTACACTCCAATACTTGGGCATAACAAGGAACTTTAGCATTTATAATTGTAGCCTGTTGTGTGATCTTCTTCTCTTTCCATCTCTATGTGTGTGTTTCACTCCCCATTGAGGAAGTGGGTGAATTTGTTTTCAAGCTTCTAAGTTTACAACTTAGGCTGTTATGAGTTGTGAGAGAACAAATTAATAAGAGAAGTTAGGCTCCAACATAGGCTAAGTGAGTGGAAGAAAAGGCCTCCCTAGCTATAGGCCAGGTTAAGAGGGCTAGAATCTAAAAATTAAAGGTGTAAAGCAAGTGGATGCAACATGCATTCAGTGAATTTGACAATAACCTGATAAAATGGCAGCTTGAAACTTCGAGAAGCCAATGCAACCTCCATTAATGTCTTCCACCTATCATATGTAGGTTCTACATGCAGTAATGTTTGTCATTTACCTGTCCAGCCATGTGTGCCAAGTACTTGTATAGTAAATATAGTACTAGTGATGACTGATATTGTTTTTTTATTTTTTTGTTTTTTTTGTGTGTGTGTGGTCATAGGTTGACTTGAATGTGACAAATATGTTTGGAATGGCCACAAGTTTAAACTGTGATTAAAATGTGGACAATGTTAGGGTTTTCTGGACAATTTAAGGGTATTCTGGACAATTTTCACATTTTCTGTATAATAGTGCTTCAATTGGCATACATTTTATACAGCATCCTTGTCTTGGCATTACTACTAGGGTAAAGATGATTAGAGTGCCAAAAACAGAAAGAATAAGAATTTGTTACATGTACAACACATGAAACTTGTTACTACATAATGGAATAGTGTGAATCCTACAATAAATCTATTGGTATCTTTGTGTGACATGCTGGCTTCAAGACATAGTGTCTTTGGATGAGCTTATTCTTGTTAGCATCTATCCTCTATATCTTCTTGTTTCTTTTAAAGTGAATGATTTTATGAGATATTCTAATTCTATGGATTTCCATTTTGCATGTGGCCAAGGCAATGGCGAGTATTGAAGCTGCACCTCGTATTCGCCATCAGTGCAGTGTTACCAAATTGATGGAGGTTAACAACACCTTAGCTGAAGAATGCAAGAGCCAGCTGCAAACCACTCCATTTGGGTGGTTGCTGAATCTCCACTGCAACATCGAGGCAAGTGGACGGATCCTTGAAGTGATGGCTACAAGGTGGAATGCCGATGCACGTGCATTCCAAGTGGGTGATAGGCTCATACCTTTCACCCTATATGACGTTGCCCTCATATTGGGGTTGCCTGTGAGGGGAGAGCCAATTGATTTGAACCAAGCTCATTCTGGGGGGTCTATGGTGGAGAAATTGTTAGATAGGCATTTGAAGACAACTTCACCAGACCGAAATAAATTGGTGACATTGCTCACCAAAACTTCCATACAAGTCCCAAATAGGGTTAGGTTGTACATTGCCCTAGTCTTTAGTTATTTTTTGTTTCCCACCACCTCCAAAAAAGTCAACCCAAGCCTCCTACCATTGCTTGATGATAGAGCCAACCTAGGTACATATGCATGGGGGAAGGCAGTGTATGACTTCTTGGTTAGTGGTTTAAGCCGCGCAGCTTCATCGATGCAAGCGAAAAAAGGTAGAGGCAACTTGCACATTCAAGGTTGCACTGCCTTGCTTCAGGTAAAATTTTTTTTATCCTCATTGTTTACTCCACAACCATTCTAAATTTTGTTTTATTCTTAAACTTGCCATTGATGTCATGATTTTTGCAGATATGGGCATGCGAGCACTTGGGGGTTGGTTCGAAGAATGCTGAAATTAACCAACCTTTCCCAAGATTTTTAGCATGGACGCACCAAAGAATGTATACTAAGAAGGCAAGCGAGGCCTTTAGTAAGAGTGCCAATGTAAGTATCTTACACTAAAGTTGCATACTAGTTTAATAAACATGTTAATATCTTATAAAGATCTTATATGTTAGTATTTTAGCGTTCTAATTCATATATCTTGTTGTTTGCAGGTGCTGTCCGTGCTTGTAGCAATGCCGTGGGAGCAAGACTTCAACGTGGTAGAAGAAGCCATGGAGACCTTGCAAGAATCCCATGGCAGCTCGCACCCAATCATGGTGAGGGCTGATGGGGCTGGACCAAGCTCAATTCCTCAAGCGCCGTCCAATGAATTGCAGCTAGAGCTCCAAGCTGAGAGGGCTGAACGGGAAGCTCTAGCACGACAAGTTCGGCGCTTAAAGGACGAGCTTGACCATGTGAAGGGTTTGGTGGCCGCGGTCCTAGAGAATAGCCCCACTATTCAACAAAACCAGGCCGCAACCTCACAAAACCAGCCCCCACCCTCACCCTCACAAGACCAGCCCCAACCCTCACCAAACCAGCCCCAACCCTCACCAAACCAGCCCCAACCCTCACCCTCACCAAACCAGCCCCAACCCTCACCAAACCAGCCCCAACCCTCACCAAACGAGCCCCAACCCTCACCAAACCAGCCCCAACCCTCACCCTCAAACCAGCCCCAACCCTCACCAAACGAGCCCCAACCCTCACCAAACCAGCCCCAACCCTCACCCTCACCAAACCAGCCCCAACCCTCACCAAACCAGCCCCAACCCTCACCAAACCAGCCCCCACCCTCACCCTCACAAAACCAGCCCCCACCCTCACCAAACCAGCCCCCACCCTCACCCTCACAAAGCCAGCCCCCACCCTTACCCTCACACAGCCAGCCCCCACCCTCACAAAGCCAGCTGCCCATTCAAGCCCCCATTGTGGACTTGCCAAGTTCACCGTCCAAGGCTGCCAAGAGAGGCAAAGCTGCCAAGAGAGGCAAAGCTGCCAAAAAGAAGGCCAAGGTGGCGGTGGTGGACGTGGCAAGCTCACCATCAAAGCAAGACAATGCAGGGGAGGCAGCTGCAGCTATGGTGGATTTGGTGAGTTCACCATCAAAGGGGGCTGCTAGTGTGACGTATGCAAGGGCGAAAACACGAGCCCAGAAGAATCTAATGATAGTGGCCCCCCATTCGGAACCAGTTATAAATGAGGTACGTGTGTTGTGTAATGATAAACTTAATTTATGTACTCCATATGAAAATCACATAAGAAACACTATGAATGACATATGAAAATCACATGTGAACTAACTTTATGTACTCCATATGTTGTTGCTTTATTTTGGGTTCATATGTCATTTAACTTTATGTTGGGTTAAATGCTCATGCTTACTTTATGTTGGGTTAAATGCTCATGCTTTAACTATTTTTTTGATTAAAAATCACATATGAAATAACTTAATGTACTCCATGTTGAAAAATCATGAGCAGTGGGTGGATGCTCATTTCCTATACCAGCCAACAGCTGCTGATGAGGCTGTCTTGGCTGATTTTAGGAAGAAATGGGGGGCTCCGAAAAGGCGGGGCAGTAGGAAAAGGTTGTAACAATCTCTTCTTTCAATTATGTAATGATTTATGAAGTGATTATCAATATTACCTCATACTGGTTTATAACACGTTTAAAATTTTCTAGGCCCAACGAGGTTGATAGCAATGAGATGGCAATCTCGACCGACACATATGACCTCACGGGTCGAGAGGTGTCATCATTGTTAGCTGATCAAGCTCAGGATGATGGTTCTAGGTGGATATCCACCGCGGTAATTACATATTCATTTTGCATTTTAGATCCTTTATTTATTGCATATTTGAGACATGAGTTTTACAATTCCACATCGTTTACTAAGCAAGTGTGACACACGCAGGTGGTGGACGCTTTTAGGGATGTCCTTATACGAAAACTCACCCAAACCGGCCATCCTCCACCGTACATCAACTTCGTAATAAGCGTCCATGGCGGGGTAAAATAACAAAATTTCAACCTTGGCCAATACTTGTTCATACTTTTACACTATGCATGATGTCAATACAGTGAGCTCTTTCAACAAATAACTAACTATGATTTATGCAGACTACGATCTTGGGTATGGCTCCATCAACCTCAACACAAAGAGGGAAAAGAACAAGAAAGGGTAAACAACCCATCCAAGATGACCAGCCTCAACCAGAAGCCGTGTTCCGCCCTAGTTGGGTACGCTCAATGCCGACAAATTGCAACCGGGTAATTATAGAGACCTCCAACTTTCATTTTGTCAAAAACTGTTGTTACATATCTATTTTCATGTGTATGACCTACCCTTTCGTGTTTCTTAATGCAGATTTTTGCCCCAGCATGGCACAATGGCCATTTTGTTATGATGGTTGTAGATTGTCTACAAAAAGTTTTCTATTTTTTTGATTCTTTGCCTACTGCAGTCCGTAGAGCTTTGGCACCAACATTGGTAAACACTTGTTTTGAAATTTCAGTTTTCTTGCTAACCCAGTATTATATCCCACTGATACTACTTTTTGCTGCTTGCATCATAGAGAAAAGCTTTGGAGCAGATATGCAAGGAGAACTTGAAGCATACGGATGTCCATACATGGCTCCTACAATACAAGGATGACATACCAACCCAAGATAAATATGCGTAAGTACCAATATCTATCATGACCTCAAATGTAATTGTTGCTATGTTGGTTCTGGGTTCACTTCAATGTTATTACCATTTACCAGAAAATGTGGACAATAATGTCCAAACTTAAAGATAATTGTCCACACTTTCTATGGATGTTATGGATGTTACATAGGTTGTTGGTACATGTTGGTTTCTATGGATGTTATGAAAAATAGTTACAAAAAAATATAAATAGCTTGTTGGATGTTATGGTACATGTTGGTTTCTATGGATGTTATGGTACATGTTGGTTTCTATGGTACATGTTGGTGTCAATTGAGAAACAGTACAAGAATCCAAAAACAGTCCTAAATAGCTTCATTTCAGAACATGGAACATGAAAACAGTTTTAGGGTGTACCTGCATCTTCATGATATCTTGTTTACTCATCCTTTCTGAGAGAGAGAGAGAGAGATAAATTTAATCAAAAAAGAAAGGAAATGGGTCTTTAGGGCTGAACCTGTAAGCTGAGAATAGTGAGACTTAAGAGGTGGGATAAGAGAGAGAGAGAGAGTGAGAGAGTTCAAGGGCAGTTGGTGAGCATTAAAACACTTATCTTTAAGCTTTGTCTTTCTGTTTCATGGTGTTTCATGGTTTTTTGAACTTTATTTTAACATGTTAGTTGCTCAAGCTACAAGAAATATCTTATAGTATATATAAACAATTGGAAATGGTTTTGCTGGACATTACTTTTTGGCTTAAAGTGGTTCATAGCCTAACTTGGCAATAAGGAAAGACATAATTTCCATAAATTATGTTGATCAATGCTGATTTTTATGTACTTTTGCCTCAATTTTTCCAGTTCCGACTGTGGCATTTTTATGTTGACATTCATGGAATCCTTGATTTTTACAAACAAGATAGTCCAGTTCAAAGAGGTATGATTTCCACACCTTCATTTCATGATGCATTAATGCATTCATTTTAAGTCAAAACAACTAACCAATAATTTCTAAATCTCTTTTATGTTTTGTAGGCTGATTGCCCAAGAATAAGGGAACGCATTCTCCTAGAATTG
>OU015767.1:2920564-3002922 GCA_907173295.1 Fagus sylvatica | reverse complement strand
GCGACGGAATCAACGTAAATCAGTACACACTGAGCATCGCACACCAAAAAAATAGGGCAATAAGGAACTGAAGGGCCTGGTAAGTTCCATGAACTATGATTTTCGAGCTACGAAAGTAAGCCATGATAGTAGGGATGTGGACATTCTATTACTCCAATGAATTTAAACATTCTATCATGGAATATGGGGATTAAATGAGTCGGATAAGAGACTTCGAATTTGTAATCTTCACAAATTGTGAAAGGCAGATATCATTTGTTTACAAGAGACAAAATTAGAGCTGGTCACCCGTCAAATAGTGAGAAGTCTTTGGAGTGGTCACTATGTTGATTGGCTATTTTTGGGATCTGTAAGAGCATCCAGGGGCATTTTACTTATGTGGGATAGACGTGCAGTGGAGAAACTCGATGAAGCTGTTGGCCATTTTTCGGTTTCGTGTAAATTCCAAAATGTGGTAGATCACTATGAGTGGGCGTTCTTTGGGGTTTATGAGCCTCATGTAGACAATGAGAGGATGCTCATGTGGGATGAGCTCTCCGGGGTCCAACATTGGTGGGATGTACCATGGTGTGTAGGAGGGGATTTCAATGTCGTTCGGTTTCCCTCGGAACACTTAGGGACTGCTGGATACATTTCTTCTATGTTTGATTTCTCGGATTTTATTTCTATCAATGGCCTAGTTGACATTCCTATGGAAGGGGGTTCTTTCACCTGGTTCAACAATAGGGACACTGTATCCATGTCTCGGCTGGACAGATTCCTTTTCACCACTGAGTGGGAGGGTCACTACTCTCGTATTGGTCAAAGGAGGCTATGCTAGCTCTTATCTGATCATTTCCCAATTGTGCTGAATTGTGGTAACATCCAACGGGGTCAACGACCTTTCAAATTTGAAAATATGTGGATGAAGGCTACGGACTTCATGGAAAGAGTTGAGGGGTGGTGGGGTTCTTATCAGTTTGATGGCACTCCTAGTGTTATCCTGGCAAAGAAGTTACGGGCTTTAAAGACTGGCCTGAAGAAATAGAATGAGGAGGTGTTTGGAAATGTCTTGATCGAAAAGAATGCGTTGTTCAATGAACTACATGTTTTGGAATCTATGGCGGAATATCGGGCATTGACAAATGAGGAAAAAGGCAATATGGATCGGGTACGTTATGAGCTAGAGCAGAATATGTTATTAGATGAAATAAGTTTGTGACAAAAGTCTCATGTTCTTTGGTTGAAAGAAGGAGATAAGAATTCGAAATTATTTCATCATATGGAAAACTCCCATTGGCGTATTAATACCATAGGCACTCTCCATGTTGCTGGGGTACCAGTTTCAGACCAAGATATCATTCGAGATCATATTGTTAATTTTTACAAGTCTTTATTCACGGAAAGTGGAGTGCGTAGGCCTCTATTAGATGGGCTTCATTTTAATTCATTGGACGAGGAGGAGGCGGCGTGGTTGGAGAGACTTGTTGATAAGGAAGAAATCTTCAATGTGGTGATGGGCTTTAATGGGGATAAAGCTCTGGGGCCGGATGGGTTTCCTTTGTCTTTTTTCCAGCATTGTTGGCATATAGTTAAGCATGACATACTGGCGGTTACCCATGAATTTCATATGCATAATCAGTATGAGAAAAGTCTAAATGCCACTTTCATCGCTTTGATTCCAAAAAAGACTGAGGCTATGGAAGTGAAAGATTTCCGGCCCATTAGTTTAGTGGGCAGCGTTTATAAGATCCTTGCTAAAGTCTCGGCCAATCATTTGTGATTGGTTTTACACAAGCTTATATCGGCTTCTCAGAATGCCTTCGTGAAGGGGCGGCAAATTTTGGATTCTGTGCTAATAGCAAATGAATGCCTAGACAACAGATTGAAGGAGGGTACTCCGGGGGTTCTTTGTAAACTCAACTTGGAGAAGGCTTATAACCATGTGAATTGGGGATTTCTGATTTACTTATTACGGATGTGTGGCTTTTCAGAGAAGTGGCAAAATTGGATCATGTTTTGTATCTCTACTGCACATTTTTCGATCCTCATTAATGGGAGCTCTTGTGGTTTTTTTTAGAGTTCAAGAGGACTTCGCTAAGGTGATCCACTATCCCCTTTACTTTTTGTCATTATCATGGAGGCTTTGAGTAAAAGGTAAAACTTAGGTACAATTTCTTATGTTAGGTACATTAGGTTCCCCAATTGAATTCAAACACATGGCTGCATTAACCAATAAAACACAAACAATGTTATCATTTCCAATAATATTTAAATTCAATATATTTGAATTCAACTAGGAACCTAATGTACATGACCTAAGGAACTGTACCTAAATTTTATCCTTGAGTAAAATGATGGACCAGGTTGTTGGTGGTGAACTTGTCTCGGGTTTTTCTGTGGGCATGGAGGCTCCTAGACTCCTTATGGTGTCACACCTTTTTGCAGATGACACTCTTATTTTCTGTGATGCGGACCCAGATCAGGTATTTCAATTAAGGTATTTGTTAACTTGGTTTGAAGCTATTTCTGGTCTGAAGGTGAACTTAGCCAAGTCTGAATTAGTGCCAATGGGGGATGTTCCTTTTATTGAAGATTTGGCAGGCATTTTGGGATGTAAAACTTCTTGTCTTCCAATGAATTATTTAGGGCTGCCTCTGGGGGCGAAGTTTAAAGCGAAGTCTATTTGGAATGGGGTGCTGGAAAAGATGGAGAAACGACTAGCTGACTGAAAGAGGTTGTATTTATCAAAGGGGGGGTCGTCTCACCTTAATAAAAAACACTCTCTCGAACATACCAACCTATTTTTTGTCTCTTTTTCCCATTTCGACAGCTTTGGCCAATTGGATGGAAAAACTACAACGGGACGTCTTATGGAGCGGAATGGGCGATGAGTTTAAATTTCATTTGGTCAAGTGGGATACCATTTGCAATCCGATTCAAAGTGGGGGGTTGGGTGTGAGGAACCTGACCATGTTCAATGGAGCTTTAGTTAGCAAATGGTTATGGAGGTATGGCCATGAGCGAGAAGCTTTGTGGAGGCGGGTAATTGACTTCAAGTATGGTTCAGAGGTGGGGGGCTGGAATACGAGTATGATTCGAGACCCACATCGAGTTAGCCTCTGGAAGCATATCGGAAGGGGCTAGGATCATTTTTCTTAACATGTTAAGTTTGAGGTTGGAGATGGTACGCGCATTCGATTTTGGAAAGATCTTTGGTGTGGTGAGACTACTTTGCAAGAGGCATTTCCAGAACTCTATCGTATTGCTAGAGATAAGGATGCTCTAGTTTCTGTTCATTTTTAGGTTCGTAATGAACAACTTCATTGGAGTTTGGATTTTGTTAGAGTAGCTCATGACTGGGAGTTGGAGTCCATAGCTTCATTCCTAGATTTACTTTACTCTACTAAGGTGAGAGGTAGCGGTGCGGACATCGTGATCTGGTTACATTCTCTGCAAAAGGGCTTTACGGTACGTTCTTTCTATCGTGTTCTTTCCCAAATAGGGGGTTGCTCCTTTCCCTGGAAAAGTATTTGGCAGCCTAAAGTTCCCTCAAGGGTCTCTTTCTTCGTTTGGGTTGCTGCCCTTGGAAAAATCTTAATTGCGAAGAACTTGCAAAAACGACATATAATCTTGGTTAGTTAGTGTTGTCTTTGTAAGGTGGATGGGGAAACAGTTGATTATCCTTTCTCACACAAAGTATGGGATATGGTTTTTGCCCTTTTTGGTGTCCAATGGGTGATGCCAGGGAAGATTATGGATTTGCGAGCATGCTGGTAGGGCTGTTTTGGTCGTCATCGGCACAATGTGATATGAAAATGTATCCCCCATTCTTTGATGTGGGGTCTTTGGAGAGAATGTAATTCTAGGCAGTTCGAGGGGAGTGAACGAAGCACGGCTGATCTGAAACATACTGTCCTAAACACTTTATTTGAATGGGTGTCGGCCTCGGGATGTCTTTCTTGCTCTACTTTTTTAGACTTTCAAGATCTTTGTTCCTTTTAGGTTTCATGAGGGATTGTACATCTTGTATAATCCTGGTGTATATTTTTCTTACCTGATTTTTTAATAAAATTTTTATTACTTATCAAAAATTCCAAACAATAAATAGATTCATGCAAATGCATCTATTATATAAACTAATAGGTGAAGTTTTAGCTTTCTCCCTAAAGATGTCACATTAGATTTCCTATTCCCACACCCTTCCTCCTCACCCATACCACTAATTAATTAATTCTCTCACTCTTACCTTTTAACATTTACCTCTATTTAATTCTCTCCCTTTTCATTGGCTTTTTCTCTTCCTCACATCTTCTTCTACCTCACCTCTTGAACTCCCTCACCTCTTCATCTCCCTCACCTCCTCATCTCCCCAATTGATTGCACCCCAATCTCCTATTTAAACACCTTTGTGTGGTTTTCTAAGCTTCATGTTCGATTGCCTTTGTGGGTTTGTTCCTATCATCATATATTTTTTTATTATATATATATATATATATATATATATATATATATATATATTTTTTTTTTTTTTTGTAGGTAGTATAGGGTGTTATTATGCACGATTGAGTAGGTGTTTGATAATACTGAGGAATAGCCAAATGCATTCTTAAAAGAAAGTTATTTGCCTCTCCTATGATTCTCATTTTTGTTTTTGTATTATCAATCTTGGTTTGCAACTGTTAAAGGCCCGTACTGAAGATTCAAAAGGCGAAGGAAATCTCATTTCAAAACAAGCAGGAAAAAACGTAAATGAAAAAGGCAGATTGGAACAAGCAATTGAGAGAGAGCCACATGTAGAACACATTGAGAACTATTTTATGTTAATACTAAAAAAAAGTTTTAGTTTATATTTTTTTGCGTGTCTAACTCCTAATGGGATTGTTGATTTAATATGTACTTTTTTCTTCTTATGATTGATTGTGTTTTTCTTTTTCTTTTTTGGATTGAATTGGTTCATGTAAACGCTAATAGATAAGGAGCCCATGAATGTTGATAAAGCTTTTGTCCATTGGTTTTATACTAAAAAAAAGTTTTAGTTTATATTTTTTTGGGTGTCTAACTCTCAATGGATTACAGATTCAACAAATATATTAAAGACACAAATAACATTTAGTAGATATCTAAAAATGAGGAAGAATTATTAAGGTGGACTATTGCTTTTACCATATTAAAAAAATTCGCGCTTTGCGCGGGTCCACGACTAGTTTTAGTTAATGTTGCACAAGATTCAAAGTCATATTTCCATGTCTTACCTTCACAATATTGTCAGCATACTTCATTACCATAGATACAGCAATGCCACTGCATAAGAGACAATTTAAGCAGATTGTATTAAAGGACAGTAGGAAAGGTGACAAAGACAAATGTAGATAATTCTTTAAGGAAAAAGGTATTTTGCACAGATTTTAGTATCATATAAATATTCCATATCTTGAGATTGGGGGAGAGATAGAGCAATCAGATGTGCTGAAGGATGAAACCCTAAGCATGACATAGAAACAAGTCACAAAGAATCTCAAAAGAGAACTTTATGTTCAAATAGGGGGCCCTCCTTACATATTTGCTAATTTACTTTCTTTTCTTTCTTTTTTAATTCATATACGGGTAGTATAATTGAGCTCCTACTTTTGTTTGAGATTGAACCCATCACTTAATACATTTTTGGGATGATTGCAAAGGGGAAACCAAGAAGAAGAAAGTAGCATTTCAACCAATCTATGGTAAGATCAAATTTAATTAATGCAAAACGTATATGAGTCAAGTCAGTTTAATTACTTCAGCCCATTGTCAAGCATTAAATGCTCATGACCTCCAACACCATAAATGAGTTGAAGACCAGCCGTCTGCCGCAAACCAAAATCAAATCTGCAGCAGATGAAAACCATCATCTTAATCTCAAACACACTTTGTCAAATCCCGCCCCTTTATTTCTCGGATAAACAGTATTTCTCATGATTAAGAGGATAATAAGTGAAACCATAAGGCATGAACACCACTATAAATAGGGGTGAGGAAGAAAGAAAAATGGTTGGTTGGTTGGTGAAATCTGAGTCTGAAATTGATTACTCCATGAGAGCTGATTTCAAAAGCTTTAAGGGAGAAGATAACCAAAAATATTGTGGGACACTTTCTGCAGACCTACGGTAAACTGAACACTTTTAGTCTACCGCAACCAAAAGACCAACACTTACTCACCCAAATACTTACCCACCTAATGACACTGACTCATGTATGTTTTGCACAGTAAATGATTCTCTTCCTACTCCCCAAATCTCCTAAGTTCCAAGTTTTACTATAACTTTTTTATCTGTTCCTATGTCTGCAAGTCACAGAGAAGGCCAAGTGCATTATGCTCAGTTTCTTAGTCTGCAGCGCTGACTCCTGAGCTTCATCCTTTGTTATATGTGTAATATTTACTGCCACTCGTTGTAGACTATTGGAAAAGTTAAATCTGCTGTGTTTAATTTTAGTCTGCGGGATTGGCTCCCTTTGTATATTGACGAAGATTTGTAATGTATTTCCTATATGTTATTGTCACTGGATGTCTTAGTAAAAACAGAGCTAATGGTTGCTAGTTTTTGATCTACGGCATCAATTTCGCAATTGTGTTGGTTTCTTTCATTTTAATCTACGGTGCTGATTTTGTCCATCCACCGCAATCTTTCCCCTATGAGTGTTGTGGTCCAGTAGATCAGAAAACAAGAGGGAAGCACCATCAGCCATCGGGTAGATCAACAGGCCTGGTGTCGAGTTTTGGGCTCAACATCCCCTCTAAATAGCTCAGCCCACGTTCGGTCCATTTGCAAAGCGGCACGTGGTAGACGAAGAAAATTTGAGCATCCACACTCATTTAGGCAATGAATCCAAAAGGTATGTTTTTAGTAAGTTCTGTGGTGAAACTTATCAATCCCTCACCTGCAGTTAGTCACCTTGATCCCGATTGGCATTGATTATGGAAATTGAAAATTCATGAAAGGTTGAAAGTATTTATGTGGAGGCTTGGCTCCAATGCAATTCCAACTAAGTCAAATTTAACCCATAGAATCGGTGGTGGTGATACAACTTGCCCACTGTGTGGTTTGGTAGAGGAGTATTCCCATTTGTTTTTGTAATACCCGTAGCCCACATGATAATAGAAAAAGAGTGTTTGTTTAAGTGGGTAACCTAGTAATTTTAATTTTGGCTTTTAAATACAAATAAATCATTTATTTAAGAAGCTTCTAGAAATAAAAATAAATAGGTTGTAACCCTAGCAATATTAAGGTATAAATAGAGTTATAAACTTTATTGAATACCTATAGACACTCTTTGACGGCAAGATTTTCAAGGATTTCAAGAAGAAACAAATTGAAGAAAAGTTTTGAGGTAAAAATCTTGATAGACTCATTGTTTTAGATTTAATTGCTGTAGATAGATATATTATAAGAATCGGAATTAGCTTCATCATCCTTAGAGTTACTAGGGTTTGATTTTTCTAGAAAATAAGAGTATGTTTGGTATCAGTATTCAAACACAGTTTTCTGTGTTTGAATACAGAAAATGGTGGGCCCGGATTAAAATTTTTTTGTTTGGTTACCGTTTTCACTTTTTGCATTCAAATACAATTACTGTGCAATTGATACTCAATTCACTTAAAATGAGAACAACTTTTTGTTGTTTTCACTTGAACTCAACTTGAACTCAACCCGAACTCGGCTACTGTTCAAAAGACCGGTGGCATTTTTGCAAATTTTTGCACGAATGACCGGTGGCATTATTGTAATAAAACCCATCTTTTTTTTTCTTTTCCTGACACTCTCAACAACCACTCTCTCTTTCTGTCTCACCATAGCAGCTCCTCCTCCTCCTCACACTCCTCCCTCTCACTCTTGTTGGCTTGGCTTATCTTCTCCAATGGCGACGTGGCATCACCGACCCCTCCACCCGCTGCCTTTTGTTCTCCAATGGTTTTTGTTCTCACCCACGGTAATTTCTCTCTCTCTTTCGTCGTTCTCCTCTCTATCTCGCCGCACTATCTTGTGCTTGATTTTTGTGAATTTGTGGTTGTATTTGTTGGATTTCTTGTGATTTGTGTTGATCGGTGTGGGTTTGTTGGATTTTCTGTTGTTGAAGTGGGTTTGCTGGGTTTTGGGTTTTTTTTTTTTTTTTAGATTTGTCTGATCTGCCGTGGTGGCTCTTGGTTTTACTGATTCTGGCTTTGTGGGGTTGCCGGTGATGCTTTTAGGTGTAGCCGATGGGCCGGTTTGGTTGATTTTGTCCTTGGTTGTGGGTTTTGTGCAGTGGGTCATGGTGGGTTTCTGTGGGGGTTTGGCTCGCAGTGGGTCGGGGTGGTTGTCATGGCTCTCACGGGTTCAATGGTGTGAATGATAGGGAGGGAATGAAATAAATTTGGAGGGAATGAAATAACAGACGGTTTATAAATGAAAACTCTATGGTGAAAACAATCACCAAACAAAAAAACATGGATTGAATTCGGGTGAAAACAATATTTGAATCCAAAATTTGAAAACAGTGTAAATATCACTTTTTGAGAACAGAAAACAGAAAACTAGACCAAACATACCCTAATATTACGTGAATCAGGTTTGAAGGAAAAGAAGAAAAATAGGTTGGCCTAGGCTATGAATTGACTTAGTCTAGAATAGTGGAAGTTCACGTGATGGATATAAGGCTTTACATATATAGGTTATTATGAATTAACTTAGGCTTTGCACATATGGTTAAATCTAGTAGTGAAAGAAGAAAGAAAAGAATGCCTATTTGATGTTTTACGTGATCAACAAAAGGAGATATCAACACATAGGCTGCTAGCTAGTATATTGATGTGAAGTAATGGGGTTAATGTACAGTACAAGCCATTAGGCCTCTTGTACATGCAGTAAAAGGAAAAGAAACAAAATAAAATGAGGTCATATGCCTACTACTAGGCTACTGACTTGAGGGCTTAAAGAAGAATTAATGGCTAACGTACAAGTCAATATTAGGCTCCTGGAAGAATGAATTATGAAGTATGTTAGGCTTACTAAATGTAGTACTAGGAGAAGAAATAAAGTAAAACATTAATAGTGAGAAAGAAACATGTTAGGCTTTAATTTCGTACATTGAGAGTAAATAGCATTATTGTTGATGTCAATTAATGTATTTTGATTATTATACAATTGATTTAGGAATTGATTTGTGAATTGTGAAAAGAAGAGATAGAGAGTATTACAAGATCCCTTACTTGCTAGAGGTAAGTAACATTTTCTTAACTGGCTATATTTTGCTAAAACTTCCCTATTTTATTTATTAAATATTCAGTTTTATTTCAGTACAGATTATTATTTTAATTATTTTAGATATATTGATTTAAAGAAAAGAATTAAAGTTTTGTCTTTTTGAAATATTATAATGTATTTGATTTAGTTGATTATTTAGAAAGTTTTGTCTTCAATTGGGATCAAGCACTTTTTGAATTTTGTGAAAAGAACCAAACATTGTTTGAACTATGATTTTATTGAATATGATCTTTTGACATTGACTGAAATAAAATTGAATCTGAAAAGAATCTGAACCATTCGACTATGCTTTGGACCCCGCCAATGGGGTAAACGTTGGCACAGAAACTAGTTTCTTCTCGGACTTACCACCGGCCAAAGTGTGGTTCTGGGCCTAGTCACGGGGATATAGCGTGACCATAGTCATAATGTCTTACTGAAACATTTGAAATCTAATTGATTGCATTATTTTAAGTAAATTGAGACTTTTGATGTTTTGAACTTATTGTAATTTATATATAATTTTCCTCTGCATTGTGTTATATTTCTTAAGTCTATGAGATTTATCCTATGAACATTTATATATTTTATTTGAATAAATGCTTGATCCACCCTTTTCAAACTATAATTATTTACTGAGCCTCTCAGCTCACCCTCCTTTCTTTCCCATTTCATATTCTAAGGATTAGCTAGCTCGAACGTTGCGGGGGAGTTGTGTGAGAAGGACTTCTAGGCATGAATAATATTAGTATGTTTTATTTGTTGATTAGGGACTTTATGATAGACTTTTGTTTATTAGGATTTGGAATAGTAATGCATGGATTTAATTCATTTGAACTTATTGGTTAATATGTTAATTTGGAGATTTTATATCAAGGATATTATTCTTTTTAGAAATAGTAAGGCCTAGCACACTTGTATGGCACGCCTTATGGGTGCACGACTGTTGTCACATGTCGAACTCATACTTTGGGTTCGGGGCGTTACAATTATGTGGTATCAGAGTTTAGGTTATGATTCTAAAGAATTTATGAAGTTTATTAAGCTGGAGCAAGGGAACATGACTGTTAGTCAATACGTGGCTGAATTTATTAAGCTGGAGCAAGGGAACATGACTGTTAGTCAATACGTGGCTGAATTTGCTAGGTTAGCAAAATTTTCTCCTACATTGGTGGCAGATGAAGATAGCAAGGCTCGGAGATTTGAAGAGGGGTTGCGACCTCAAATCAAGACATCTGTGATAGCATTTGAGTTGACCACTTATAGAGCAGTAGTGAACAAGGCTTTGTTGATTGAGAGAGGGCTCAATGAGACCCAAGCTGATAGGGAAGATAAGCAGAAAAGAAGCCTAGGCAAGGTGGCCAAAGCTTTAATGGCCAGGCCAAGAAACAAGTGACACAACATATTGATGACAAAGCATAACCAAAGTGCTCTACATGTGGTAGATTTCATGCAGAGAAGGATTGCTACTGGAATACAGGTGCATGTTTTTCTTGTGGGCAAAAGGGTCATAGGATTGCAAAGTGCCCCCAAAGGAAGGAGCCTCATACCACACCAACAGGATAGAACAAAGGAGCAAATCAAAGACCGAGGAATCAAGGGAGAGTTTATGCACTCACTCAACAGGACGCCAACGCCTCTAATGTCGTGATAACAGGTATTATACAAGTATCCTTAGCCTATGCATATGTGTTGTTTGACCCTAGTGCCACTCATTCTTTTGTATCTGTTGTTTTTGCAAAGAAGCATAACTTAGAATCTGTACCGTTGGAGATTAAGTTGTGTGTAGACACTCCAGTTGGGGGTGTAGTTATTGCAAGTGATATTTGTAAGTCATGTGTTACCAAAATAGCAGATAGGGAATTAGTGGCAAATCTAACATTGCTGGAAATGAAGGATTTTTACATTATACTTGGGATGGATTGGCTGGCTGCCAACTATGCCTCTGTTGATTCTCGTAGCAAGAAGGTGAAGTTTCAAATACTAGGTGAGATGGAATTTAGTTTTGTGGGAAGTGGGGCAAGCGTTACTCCACGTGTGATTTCGGCTCTACAAGTAAGGCGAATGCTAAGGAGGGGATGTAGAGGGTATCGAGCCACAGTA
This sequence comes from Fagus sylvatica, assembly GCA_907173295.1. Taxonomy (NCBI): domain Eukaryota; kingdom Viridiplantae; phylum Streptophyta; class Magnoliopsida; order Fagales; family Fagaceae; genus Fagus; species Fagus sylvatica. The sequence goes on along the minus strand of OU015767.1, from coordinate 2,991,580 downwards.
AGGGATACCCAATAGGATGAATTGAAATTAGAGAATATTTCTATAGTGAGCGAATTTCCTGAAGTCTTTCCAGAAGATTTGCCAGGATTACCGCCAGATAGGGAGATTGAATTTTCAATTGATTTACTACCAGGTTCAGGCCCTATTTCAAAGGCTCTGTATCATATGGCGCCAGCTGAGTTGAAGGAGCTGAAAGAGTAGTTGCAAGAGTTACTGGATAAGGGCTTTATTAGGCCTAGTGTCTCACCTTGGGGCGCACCAGTGTTGTTCATGAAGAAGAAGGATGGGAGCATGCGACTTTGTATTGATTATAGGGAGATAAATAGAGTGACAATGCGGAACAAGTACCCATTACCAAGAATTGATGATTTGTTTGATCAGTTGCAAGGAGCACAAATTTTCTCTAAGATCGACCTTCGATCAGGTTATCACTAATTGAAAATTAAACTAGATGATGTACCTAAGACTGCTTTTCGAACAAGGTATTAACATTATGAATTTTTTGTGATGCCCTTTGGGCTAACGAATGCACCTGCAGACTTCATGGATTTGATGAATAGGGTGTTCAAGCCTTTCCTAGATCAGTTCGTAGTGGTTTTTATAGATGATATCTTGATTTATTCAAAAAGCAAGGAAGACCATGAAAGGCACTTGAGACTTGTACTACAAGTACTTGAGGAAAAGAAGATGTATGCCAAGTTGAAGAAGTGTGAGTTCTGGTTGGACAGTGTGGCTTTCCTTGGGCATGTAATATCTAAAGATGAAATTTCTGTTGATCCAAAGAAAGTGGAAGCAGTAGTGGAGTGGAATAGGCCGAACAATGTAACTGAGATTCGTAGTTTCTTGGGTTTGGCGGGCTACTATAGGAGATTTGTTGAAAGCTTCTCTCACTTAACCATGCCTTTAACTTGTTTGACCCAGAAAGGGGTTAAGTTTGAGTGGTCTGAAGAGTGTGAGCAAAGCTTCCAGGAACTAAAAAGACGATTGGTGTCAGCACCTATACTTACTATACCTAATGGAAGTGGTGGTTTCATTATTTATAGTGATGCTTCCAAGAAAGGCTTGGGATGTGTTTTAATGCAACATGGTAGGGTGGTGGCTTATGCTACTAGGCAACGAAAACCCTATGAACAAAATTACCCTACACATGACATGGAATTGGCAGCTGTGGTTTTTGCTTTGAAGATTTGGAGGCATTACCTATATGGTGTACAATGTGAGATATTTACAGATCATAAGAGACTTAAATACATCTTCACCCAGAAAGAGTTGAACATGAGACAGAGGAGGTGGTTGGAGTTGATAAAAGACTATTATTTAACCATTAAATATCACCTTGGAAAGGCTAATGTGGTAGCTGATGCCTTAAGTAGGAAGTCTACAGGGAATTTGGCAACAATGTTGACTACTCAAAGGCGTATACTGGAGGATTTGAGAAAGTTAAGAATAGAAGTACGATAGTGAAACACATAACACTGGGTACTAAGTTCATCCAGGAGGCACCAAGATGTATAGGGATTTGAAGGGAACTTTCTGGTGGAACAATATGAAAAGAGAAATTGCAGGATATGTCGCACAATGCTTGGTGTGTCAACAGGTGAAGATTGAACACCAAAGACCAGGAGGGCTACTACAACCTATTCCTATTCCTGAATGGAAGTGGGAACACGTTAGCATGGATTTTGTAACAGGCTTTCCAAGAACTTCTAGCGGTAATGATTCTAATTGGGTGATTGTTGATCGTTTAACAAAATCTGCGCACTTTCTAGCCATTAAGGTTGGTTTGTCATTGGAGAGGCTGGAAAAACTTTATGTTAATGAGATAGTGAGGTTGCACGGTGTTCCAGTAACTATTGTGTCAGACAGGGATCGAAGATTTATATCTCAGTTTTGGAAGAAATTACATATGGCTATGGGAACAAATTTGAATTTTAGCACAGCCTTTCATCCTCAGACAGATGGGCAATCTGAAAGGACTATTCAGATACTGGAGGATATGTTAAGGGCGTGTGCCATTGATTTTAGGGGTTCATGGGAGGAACACCTACCATTGGTGGAGTTTGCCTACAATAATAGCTACCAGGCAAGTATCCAAATGGCACCTTATGAAGCTTTGTACGGAAGGAAGTGTAGATCTCCAATATGTTGGGATGACATTGGTGAAAAGAAAATATTGGGGCTAGAGATTGTTCAGCACACTGTGGATAAAATTCAGTTGATCAAAGAACGACTTCATTCAGCTCAGGGTAGGTAGAAAAGCTATGCAGATACTAGGAGGAGAAAATTGTAGTATCAAGTGGGTGATCATGTGTTCTTAAGAGTGTCTCCTACCAAAGGTGTTATGAGATTTCGTAGCAAGGGCAAGCTGAGTCCTCGATTTATAGGCCCCTTTGAAGTTCTAGAGCGAGTAGGCGAAGTAGCTTATAGACTTGCCTTACCCCCTATGTTGGCAGGGGTACATAATGTTTTTCATGTCTCAATGTTGAGGAACTATGCTTCGGACCGCAACCATGTGGTGGCACATGACCCTTTGCAGCTAAGGGAGGACTTAACGTATGAAAAACAACCAGAAAGAATTGTAGATAGAAAGGAGCAAGAATTGAGGCGTCGTACCATACAATACGTTAAGGTACAATAGAGCAACCATTCTGAGAGGGAGGCCACATGGGAGCTAGAGGAGGAAATGAGGGAGAAATACCCTTATCTCTTTAAGGAGTCAGGTACGTCAAGTTTAGAGGACTAAACTTTTTTTTTAGGGGGGAAGAATGTAATACTCGTAACCCATATGATAATAGAAAAAGAGTTTTTGTTTAAGTGGGTAACCTAGTAATTTTAATTGTGGGGTAAAAATACAAATAAATCATTTATTTAAGAAGTTTCTAGAAATAAAAATAAATAGGTTGTAACCCTGGCAATATTAGAGTATAAATAGAGTTATAAACTTTATTGAATACCTACAGACACTCTTTGACAACAAGATTTTCAAGGATTTCAAGGAGAAACAAATTAAAGAAAAGTTTTGAGGTAAAAATCTTGATAGATTCATTGTTTTAGATTTAATTGCTATAGATAGATATATTATAAGAATCGGAATTAGCTTCATCATTCTTAGAGTTACTAGGGTTTGATTTTTCTAGAAAATAATATTACGTGAATCAGGTTTCAAGGAAAAGAAGAAAAATAGGTTGGCCTAGGCTATGAATTGACTTAGTCTAGAATAGTGGAAGTTCACGTGATGGATATAAGGCTTTACATATATAGGTTATTATGAATTAACTTAGGCTTTGCACATATGGTTAAATCTGGTAGTGAAAGAAGAAAGAAAAGAATGCCTATTTGATGTTTTACGTGATCAACAAAAGGAGATATCAACACATAGGCTGCTAGCTAGTATATTGATGTGAAGTAATGGGGTTAATGTACAGTACAAGCCATTAGGCCTCCTGTACATGCAGTAAAAGGAAAAGAAACAAAATAAAAGGAGGTCATATGCCTACTACTAGGCTACTGACGTGAGGGCTTAAAGAAGAATTAATGGCTAACGTACAAGTCAATATTAGGCTCCTGGAAAAATGAATTGTGAAGTATGTTAGGCTTACTAAATGTAGTACTAGGAGAAGAAATAAAGTAAAACATTAATAGTGAGAAAGAAACATGTTAGGCTTTAATTTCGTACATTGAGAGTAAATAGCATTATTGTTGATGTCAATTAATGTATTTTGATTATTATACAATTGATTTAGGAATTGATTTGTGAATTGTGAAAAAAAGAGATAGAGAGTATTACAAGATCCCTTACTTGCTAGAGGTAAGTAACATTTTCTTAATTGGCTATATTTTGCTAAAACTTCCCTATTTTATTTATTAAATATTCAGTTTTATTTCAGTACAGATTATTATTTTAATTATTTTAGATATATTGATTTAAAGAAAAGAATTAAAGTTTTGTCTTTTTGAAATATTATAATGTATTTGATTTAGTTGATTATTTAGAAAGTTTTGTGTCTTCAACTGGGATCAAGCACTTTTTGAATTTTGTGAAAAGAACCAAACATTGTTTGAACTATGATTTTATTGAATATGATCTTTTGACATTGACTGAAATAAAATTGAATCTGGAAAGAATCTGAACCATTCGACTATGCTTTGGACCCCGCCAATGGGGGTAAACGTTGGCACAGAAACTAGTTTTTTCTGGAAACTTACCACCGGCCTAAGTGTGGTTCTGGGCCTAGTCACGGGGATATAGCGTGACCATAGTCATAATGTCTTATTTAAACATTTGAAATCTAATTGATTGTGTTATTTTAAGTAAATTGAGACTTTTGATGTTTTGAACTTATTGTAATTTATATATAATTTTCTGCTGCATTGTGTTATATTTCTTAAGTCTATGAGATTTATCCTATGAACATTTATATATTTTATTTGAATAAATGCTTGATCCACTCTTTTCAAACTATAGTTATTTACTGAGCCTCCCAGCTCACCTCCCTTTCTTTTCCATTTCAGATTCTGAGGATTAGCTAGCTCGAACGTTGAGGGAGAGTTGTGTGAAAAGGACTTCTAGGCATGAATAATATTAGTATTTCTTATTCGTTGATTTGGGACTTTATGATAGACTTTTGTTTATTAGGATTTAGAATAGTAATGTATGGATTTAATTCATTTAAACTTATTGGTTAATATGTTAATTTGGAGATTTTATATCAAGGATATTATTCTTTTTAGAAATAGTAAGGCCTGGCACACTTGTAAGGCACGCCTTATGGGTACGCAGCTGTTGTCACGTGTCGAACTCATGCTTTGGGTTCGGGGCGTAACAATTTTTGAAGTGCCAAATGGTGAGACCTTTATGGTTTGGTTTTATGTGGGGTATTCGTCCTGGTCTTATTGATGCTAAGAACTGTACTAACTTTTTGTACTTAGTCATTAACCCACCTATCTGCAGTGGATTTATGGATGCCACTGCCCTGAAGACGCAATCCTCAATTCAGATTGCTCTAACTCTAGAGTGTATTTGGAATTTGAGAAACCATGTGGTGCACAATAATGTCAAAGTTAATTGGCTGGTGGAGGTAAAAAAGCTTGAAGTTAGGATCCTGGAACATTTTCTGGTGTTGGAAAAAGAGAGCAGTGATGTTGTCCAAACCAGCTCCTTTTGGAATGCCCCTCCTCCTAACTGTGTGAAACTTAATGTGGATGCATCTTTAAGTGTTTTGGGTGCAGTCATTGTTGTTGCCAGAAATTCCTCAGGTTCAATCATCCAGTTCTGGACCAAAAGAATTGTTTCTATCGATCCTTGTTCTGCATAAGCAGCAGCAATCTTATGGGCTCTTCAACTAGCTCAAGCAGTGCACTTTTCTGACATTATTGTAGAGGGGGATGCCAAGATCTGCATGGATGCTATTTCCCTAAGTTCTGAAACTATCCCATGAGAATCCAGTCTTTAATTTCTAATGTTAAATACCTTGCTTTAAATTTTCATTCCTGTCCTTTTAATTGGGTTAGACGTGATGCAAACGAGCTAGCTCACACGTTAGCTAAATTTGTTGTCACTCAACCTGTTTATCCTTTGTGTAACTCCTATAATTTCTCTCACTTCGCTCGTGAGGCTTGTCTTAGAAATTTAATGCTTTTATCTTCTTAATGAAACAGTCCTTGTTTAGCAAAAAAGAGTTAGTAAATTAGATTCAGCCATCTTTTATTGAGTTGTTTTTTTTGTGCAGTTTGTTTCTTCTGGTTTGTATATCCTTTAAGTTATTTTTGCCTTTTGTAAACTTTCCCTTAATAAAATTTCTTTTTGATGTAATATATATATATATATATATATATATATATATATGAAAAAAAAAAAAAAAAAAAAGGAGCCATGAAAACTGGGCCGGTGTTTGCGTACTGAACCACATACTACGGGTTGAAATGGACCTTAGGCTCACATCTGAAGAGACTTGTAGTTGTACTACACTACTACAAGTGAAACGTTCAGCAGCATAAAATGAAAAGGAATCCAACCTTTTATAAAGAAAACCATTTGCAAAATAGGAAAAAATGAAAACTTTTAATTTAAAAAACTCCTTACTTTCATATCGTCTTCAATTTATAATGGCCTAATGGGCCTTCTTTAATTAGTTTACTGAGAACAACATTTCGATGTTTCTTGTTTTCAAGAAATGAATAGATTTTGAAAATGTCTCGTTAACACGTTTTTATTTCCCTTGCATCATTTTCATTTTGTTTTTCCTAATTTTGAAAGTGAAAAAACAGAGAACTGACTTTGAAATTGAATACCAACTTTTATATATAGATATATTGTAGGTTGGAGAGTGAATTAGCAGCTGACCTTGGATATTGATTGTATAATGAGTAATGAGTGATGGAAGTAATTTAAACATTTACATCTTGGGTTGTAAAAGTTAATTTTATTCCTCATTCTTCTAATTCCTTCACGTTAGGAAGTGCCAATGTGGCATGCATGATCTGTGTCTATTTTTATCGTTTCTTTAGTTTTTGGCTGTTCTCTCTACTATCTACTTCAGTTACGGTGACGGTGAGGCTATTAGCCATTTGATTAGCTACACACACTTTACAACCGACAGCAGAAGGTGGTCCCCACTCCCCACACACACTCACAACTCACAACTCACACCCTGGCTGCCTCTGGCGAAAATGAGAAATAGGTCTCTGGATAGTGGCTACTGGCTACTGGCTGGTGGCTACCCACCTCAAATTTCTATTTCTCGTGACTTTCTCTTTTTATAAGAATATGAATCGTAATTCTAGCTTATGCATGCGATGCTTAATAATGATCTGGAGGAGTAAAAAACAAAGACTTTCAATTATTGGGTAGACAAGTCATCAAGTCCAAGAGAGGGATTAAAAACACACTCCCAACTAACAGGATGTTTTCTTCTCGAATTAGGATCTTCTAGAGTTCTTAGAGTACTCTACCACATATAGTTCTCTAAATCCTAACATTTCTTTTTATAATAAATTATTCAAATTATGCCATGTCATTATTTCATTAACAAAATCCCTAAATATTGGTTTTTATTTTTTATCGCTTAAAGTGTTAATACTTATCCATTAACATCAATATTTTAGGGGTTTTGTTAGTAGAAAGATGATGTAACATAATTTGAACCATTTATTATAAAAAGAAATGTTAGGATTTAGAAAATTCTATGTGGTAGAGTACCCTAAGAACTCTAGAAGATCTTGATCCTTTCTTCTCATAAATTTAAGATCAATCATTTTCATTAGCTCAATAAAAATATTTTGTTTCAATATTCTCCATTTCAAATAGATTTATTTAACATTTTACATTAGATATTTCAAATTTAAAGATGTATCAAATATCACATCATTTAAAAATTTCAAATAACGTATATACGTTGTTAAATTTATGAAATAAAATTTCGTGAAATAAAGTCTCAATTTCAAGTTAAAAACTTAAAATAGAGAGGATCCTATTCTGGTCCCAACATGGATGCTTCACGCTATACACCATCAAGAATAGTATGACACATTCCTAATGAGGGAGGACTTTCTTCTGTTTTTTTTACCAAAGAGTTGCTATTAGTTTGGATTGCCATGCATTAGAATGGTGGATCAAGATTTGAAATAACATTAATTTGATCGTAATCAAAAGGTTAAAAACAGTACCATGAAAGCCTTAGACAGAGTTACCACAAAGCTGCAACCCATATTGCATCCACACCTATACTTGTTGTGATATCAACTCTGATATCAAATGATATGAACTCCAGATAAAACTCACCCCTGAAATCTAACTTGCAAGGAGACGATGTCCAAGAGCTAATATACACGTGGCCAAGCCCATACTTAACCAATGTGGGACACTTAGTATCCCAAGACACCACCTCATATTATCTTTGCAATTAAAAAACAAGAAACCTAATTTGAAATTTACAGCCTCAAAGTTGGTTCAATTTTTATTTTACCCATTAAAATTTCAAAATTTTGATCTGGTCCCCTAACGTTTGGTAGCGTTTGGATTTGAGTCCTTCCATCTATATTTGTAAACAAATTAATCGTAAAGTGCTACATCCAACATTGTTTTGTCCACAACAGGAAAAAAAAAATAATAATAATTTAACCACATTTTTAATTTTACGTTTTTTTGGTCTATTTCTTCATTTTTCTTCTTCTCGACGACATTATTTCTCATAAGCATAAAAACAACGTTATTTTATATATTTAAGGACTTAACATCTATGAGATTAATATAATACACACAAATGGATAAAACTCATGCAATACAATAAAATATTAAAATGACAAAGTGTATAATTTTATGTGTAATTCAACACGTAATACAAAACAATCCCATTAAAATGTCTCTAAAACCTATGTAAATAAATTATATTTCATTACTTTCCCAACAATTCCATGTTATGTGATACTTCTCAGCGTGAAAGGTATGTCGCAGTTGGACTGACCAACATCTGAATTAATCGCAAGATGAGAAGTTGGTCGAGAAAGTGTCCAAATAGAAAGGAGAAAATGGTGAATAGAGTAATGGGACCGCACCACCATCAAAAAAAAAAAAGGAATAAAACAGGCTGTGAGCGTTACATTTTACCTCCAACTAATCTTTTCTTTCTTTCTCCCATTCTATACTCTTCCTCTTAACACTGACACCTCCACCACCAATACCAACACCCACATTTCATTCTTCTACTTGTTCTTAGTTCTATAGCATGAGCTCCATTATTCACAGCTTTCAGAAGCGAAGCTATTTACCCACCATGCCCGCCACAAACCAAGCTCTCCCAGTCTCACAACCCGACTCCTCCAATTCCAAACAACAAAGCCTACGCAGAAGGCTCTCCTCTCTCTCCTTCAAGATCCAACCCATTTCTTCCCCTGCTACTTCATGGGCTTTCCACAGGTCAAAGTCTGTCTCATCCATGGGAGAATATGCAGGCACTTCTATAAGGAAATGGTGGGACTGGGGTTGCTCTTGGGTTCTTTCAAGAAAGCCCATTTTCGCTAATGATCTTGAAATGAATGAGGAAGAAACCAAGATGCTTGGTCCTCAAAACAAAGGTAGCTGGAGACATGTTTTCTTTAAGGTCAGGTCTGAGATCAGAAAGCTTGTCGGCTCTGACCATGTAGCTCTTCCTCAAACCTACAGGTACACTTCCTACGATTACTCCAAGAACTTTGACGATGGAATTAGAACCTAATTAAGCTTCACAATGCCCCTGTCAAACCTTTTATGGAATAAGGTTCAAGATTCAGATCAAGACTAAGAATTTTTATGCCCTTTTGCTTAATTTTCTGTTTCAATTTGTACTTTTTTTTTTTTGTTTGATTGTTAATGTTCATCCATCCATGAAGATTACTGGGCTGTAATTAGAAAGAATATTCTATTATGTGGCATTGTTCAAGATCTGTTGGTTCAAAATCGGTTCTTTGCTAAGATTACCCTGCCTGCAAATTTTGCGCGACTTTGGCCTCAAACATCATCCTTGTCCATAAGTTTCAAGCCATGGTTTTGGCGGTGTACAAAAGGATAAATATAATTGCGGGTTTGTTCGTTACCATCATTAGTTAATGTTGCAATGCAAGTCATAATGTTAGACAGCATTTTGTTAGTACATACATATGGTGGTTGTCATATTATTTATTTTTGAAGGTTTCCGTTGTACAAGTTCTACTCTTTTCATTTTGTAATGTAATATTATTATATTTTATTAGCCGATCTTTCTTCCATATAATGATTAATGAAAACAGCGAGGACCTCTCAACCTCATTCATTTCCACACGTAGATCTAACACGTTGCCTTGCGACTCAAGTATAAAACTGTTGTTTTCTTTTGCTTAATTGTTTTGATCAAAACTACATAAAACAATTCTGGTATCGTATTCAGCAAATCATAGGGCCTTTTTTGCAGTTTGACTATGTTGCCTTTGTACATTCCATTTTGCACCGTCGGTGACAAGTGCTCTACCAATCATTGCCAGCAAGGATTGAGTATGATATTGTAGTACTCAACCGCGTATCGATCGCTGTTGTCAAATACTTGCTTGGCCTGACTACACGGGGATGGCCCTCAAATTCTCCCTACATCGTATATACATAGCATCTAAAGTGTCGGTGCATAATCCGGCTGATTTAACTCTTTTTCTCCCCCCCGGTTGCAAATTACATTTCTCATGCATTCTTATCATGTATGGATCCCACACAATTATGCAATCCACACCCTATGACAGAATATATATTTGATGTTTTATTACCTGTTTCGAGGCTTTATCTACTCCTCCAACTCTTAACTTATAAAATTAAATGGTTGGTCTTAGTTCTTACATCTTTATTTATATATATTTCTCTAAGTTTTGAAGTACTCTATTTTATAAAATTAAATGATTAGTCTTACATGTTACATTACATCTCTAAGTTTTCTAAGTAGAGTTTATATTTTATAAAATTAAATTGTTGTTCTAATATCTCTATTCTCTAATGTCTAATATATTTTGGGTCACTCATTTGTTTCTATTCTTTTTATTTTATTATCTATTTACCTTCTAAACATATTATATAAAAAGATTTAAAAATTAACACTCTTTATGTAAAGATTTAGACTAATAAAACCTGCCTATTTATCTCTCGATTGGTTTAGGATTACAACTTTGTATACAATTTTGTGATTGTGACATCCTTTGAGTGATTATCACTCTTTTTATTATAATTCATTGTTAGACTTATATGCATTTTTCACCAATTAAAACACAACAAATCAACGAGTTGTGACAAAAATTATGGAAAATATTGTGATACTAGATTATTTTGTTTATCTACTAAAATAATGGAAGAAAAAAATATTATTCTTTTCCAAAACAACAAAGGGTAGATGATGATGATTAGGCCATATTATTATTATTATTATTATTATTATTTTTGTCCTCAATGATTAGGCCCACTTTGACTAGATCCTAGAAGCACATGGTTGCCATTTGGTCACCGACAAATGCACATATTAAAATATTGTAGTTAAATTGGTGAGGGGTAGGATGGACATTTAGCTGCATTTACTTGTTTTCTATTTTTGGGAAATATATTATTCTCTTTTCTTTATAGAATTGTAGGAATAATAATACAAATAAAAAAATAAATAAAAAATTGTTCGAATAATAATGGAACATAAGGGTGGCAACATAACAATGATAATTGCTGGGTGTGCTGAATTACAAATGACTGATGATGGATGGACGCTAGTGACAGTAAGACAATAATTAAAAAGAGGGAAAAATAATGGAGTGAGATTACAATACAATTGATTAGCCAAAAAAGAAAAGAGATTACAATACAATTAACATAACAAACTCTAGTTATTTATCTTTCCACATATTTTAATCTTGCATGGTGTTCTAGATGTACAAATTCACCAAGTGAGGCGATGAAATTCAAGAATACAACCCCTCTCTATCTTGGTTTCTTCATCTCCTATGACATTTGAAATTGTACTACATATGGTCACGAAATAAAATAATATTAGGAATACAATAAATTTTATTATATATATCTTACGAAGTAATGTGTTATAGCCTGTGAACAATACAAAATTCAGGTTTTGTATGAAAGAAATACCAAATTTGTCAAAAAAAAAAAACCGATTATGATGTAACCTTGGAATCAGTGGACGGCAGTCAAGACGAGCAGCAGAGTAGACGACCTGCAAGAAGAAAATATGGTGATCGGAGGGGCACCGGTTTGGGGCCGGCCTAGGAGGCTCCGATGCCTTTGTTAGTCAAAGTCTCTTCGGTGGTTTAATGCAGAGAAATATTTAGTATTTTTTCAGTCTACTGTGCGTACCTGGGTACGGATGGAGGATGGCTCTTTATGTCTTTCGGTCTCCCACGTGGCCTTCCGGAGGTCGTCCGATCTTGGGACACCTGGGGAGTTTATGGCCCTTCATCTGGCAAGCAGTGGCTGGCTCGTGCAAGGTGCTGGGCGACGCTGCGAGGGCTTCATCCCCTGGATTCTCGGAAGACACCTGTTCTAGGTGAGGTGTGGATTTGGTGAGGTGTCTCACTTGGTTCCCGTAGGAGATAAGGATGGATCTGAGCCTGGTGACTAGGCTGTTGTGAACGGTAGAAGGGGCGCTGATCAGATGAAGGAGAGGAAGGTCTTCTTCGTGGCAGAAGGCCTTCGTCTTCTACTTGGGAGAAATTAGCAAATATCCCCTTCAGATTAAATCAATTAAACTGGTGAAATTTTTTATAAAAAAAAAAAAATAACGAACAGCACGGTTTTGTTTGAATCATCCGATTTTTTAATATTAAGTTATTTGGGTCAAATAACCATATTCTCCTTCAATTTTACACTTTACAAACTTTTAAGTCTTTTGGCTTTTAAACATAAAATAAATAGTCAAAAGATCAATTCAATTCAAGTATCCTATTTTTGTCATTTTTATATATTTAAAAAAAAAAAAAAAGTAAATTCTATATTTGAATTTTTTTTAAATAATATATCTATTAATTTCAATAATTGATATTCTGCATATTTATGTTTAAATTGAATACCATCTCTGTTTTTAAAAATATATATATATATATATATATATATATATATATATATATATTTTATGTATCCTTTAATTATTGAAATATAGTTTTTAAAAATAAATTAATTATTATTCCAATGATTGAACCAATAACTCGACTGTTGAACCACTGAACCATCATACCACTCTCTTGACGGTTCATTGCTCAGTTCATTTTTGACAACTATGGTCACATGTTACCAAAAAAAAAAAAATTAAACATGTATTTATTATGTTGTTAACACCAATCATATTTATTGTTACCTCAATTTGTAAACTTTTTATAGTAAAATTGGTAATAGTTCTATTTCCCTCTATAGGAAATGGTAATCATCTAGGCAGTAAGTGTAATGACAACAAATTTAACAATTTTCTCACACCTACCGAGGTGGTAGGTTGTGATTAATGTATAATAAAAATGAGTTGATGACTGTCCCATGTGAAAGTAACCTTACACTAATAACAATCAACCAACTCAATATGTAAATGTGAGGTTGAAAGTAATTTTACACTAATCACAAACTACCAAATAGTTGGTCCCAAGAGAAAAGAGCATGGCCCTTAGATGCTCTAATCTAAGGAAAATGTCAATTTCCAAATTCAATGAAGTTTATACTTGTGGGAGGAAAATATTTCTATGTGAACGAGCGCCAGATAGCTAGTAGGGAAACGGACAAATCCGTTTCCCTAGGACACACAAGCGGACAATCTATAAGAACAGAGTGCGGTTACTCCCATTATTCGAGGGAAGCATTAATTATGGTGGTTGGGGCATTAATTACCCCATCCAAGATCAAGGGCCTCGAGACGCCCGCCTCGTGACAGTCCAGCCGAAATCATTAAATACACAAGGGGACAGCTGTTGTCTGACTGAGAGTCAACGTCACGTCAGTCATCTGTCATCTATCACTTGTCCTTTCACCATCAAAGAATGTCCTTTTATAGCTGGATATTGCCACGAGGGGATTTGATCCTAAAGTCTCCTATAAATAGAGGGAGAGTGAAGCTGAAAAGTGGTATGTGTGTGTGTGCTATTACTTACCAGAGAAACTATTATCCTAAAAGAATGAGTCACTGACTTGATCTTCGGAGGGTAATCGGCGTTCATCGCCACTACCTTTACGTAGTCTTTCTTTGTTTTGCAGTGTCATCTTTCTGGTCATCGTCTACTTGATCCCAACATCTTCTGGTACCTTTCTCCATCTTATAATATCATCAAAAATTACGCAACACTATTGGTGCCATTTGTGGGAAGGAAAGTGAGAACTGAGCCAGGAGAATTGATTAGGGAAACTGACCTAAAGGTGGAAAAAGAAAACGCTTTCGTACTAGCTGGGGATCCCTTGCCCCCTATCATGCATACTAGGGGGATAAGGTTAGAGATTCATGCTGACACTGGAGAGGCAAGACATCTCGGAAGCCAAGACGCCAGAAGAACAGGGGTGCGAGGAAGAGACTCTCATACCGCAGGCGTTAGGATCAACGTCGAAGAACTGAGAAGGAACTGAAAAATAGAAAGGTTGGAGGAAGAGCTGCACGAGCTAAAGGGCGCGCATAAAGGTTTTGAGAAACAGTAGTCCAAAAGACAGAGGTCCAGGAGTCATTCAGGATCATGCGAGAGCTCTCACCGCTTCCCGAGAAGGCAAGGTAGGGATCACAGAAACCACAGGAACTCGAGGCAAAGTAGGTCCAGGGAGAGGACGAGAAGGTCGCTGCCCATACAAAGGTCCAATGATGAGGGCCACAATCCTATGTGGAAACAGCTACAACAGATTTCGTATTCTCCGTTCTCCGCTAGGATTAAACGAGCAAGGCTTCTTACTAAGTTCTCCCCCCTGAACCCGGTCTCTTACAACGGGAAAAGTGATCCGGTGGATCACCTGAGCCATTACCGGCAATCCATGGCTCTCTATAACGAGAATGACGCCTTTATGTGCAGAATCTTCCCTTCTAGCTTAGGAGAGGTTGCGCTTTGGTGGTTTGATAGACTACAACATGAGTCCATATGCTCTTGGAAGGAACTTTCAAAGGCATTTACCACCCGCTTCATCACCAATACCAGAAAGCCAAAGGAGGTCGACTCCCTTATGACTTTAATTATGAAGTCTAGTGAAACCTTGAAATCCTACTCTGACAGGTACTAAGAGACATACAACGAGATCGACTGTTGTGGCGAGGATCTCGCTATCAGACAGTTCAGAATCGGACTACCCCAAGGGTGCAGGATAAGGCAGTCCCTGACTAAAAAGCCACCGCTTAGTATGGTAGACTTGATCTCCAAAATTGAACAGCACATCTGCATTAAAAAGGACGGAGTGCAGCCGCAGAGGTTGCAAGATAACAGCGCATTCACCTCTAAGAAGCCGGCAAGAGATAACACCCCAAGGGGACCACGCATGTCTAAGCAGCCGAAGTCGGTTTGGAAAGAATCATTCGAGGCCGTCAACATAACCTTCAAAGAGCCAATATTCAGAATCCTCCCTCAAATCAAAGATAAGAAATTTTGTATGGCCACCCAAGATGGGAGGAGATTTGGCTTCTAGGGAATCAAAGCCCTACTGCACTTACCACAAGGAGAAGAGCCATCTTACTGAGAATTGTTAGGCATACAAAGGATTTCTAGAGAAGTTGATCCGCAACAGACATCTCCACCAATTTGTGGACAACACAAAGCCGAAGCAGCAGCAGGACAACGCTTCCAAGCCAAAAAATCCAATCAGAATCATTGAAGTAATCCATTCTCATGCCAAAGCTGCTGACTTAAGGGTAGAGACCCGGGCCGCCGCCCATCTATAGGAAGTATTCCAGGTCTGTGAAGACGCTCATCCCGTCCCAAAGAGATTAAGAAAAGAGGTGACGGAAGAAATTACCTTCACTAATCACGACCTTGAGGGGGTACAGCTGCCACATTCCGACGCCTTGGTCATCACGATGCACATAGGGGACTTTAATGTCAAGAGAATACTAATCAATCCGGGCAGTTCGGCAGAGATCATGTACGACTCCCTTTTCCGGGGACTAGGGCTAGGGCAAGCAGATTTTGATAGAAAGGTGGACCCCTTATATGGATTCTCCGAGGAATTAGTAATGCCCGCCATACGAGTCACAGTTAAAGTGCATGTAGGAACTATATCCTCCCCAACGAAGTTCTGGGTGCTAAACTCCTACTCCCCGTACAATGCCATCCCAGGGAGACCATGGTTGCACAAGATGAGGGCCTTCCCTTCCACCCTATATCAGAGGTTAAGATTCCTTACACCGGATGGAATTATGGAGATACGAGGGGACGAAGTGGCAGCTAAACAATGCCTTATCGCAGCTGCCCATCATAAGTCAATCGCCATACAGACATTAGGACCAAAAAAAGATTCAGACAAATAGCAATCACAGGAGCAAAAGGAAAGTGACGGACGTCTCCTGTAGGAGAAATGTGTTAAGGAATTGGAAAAGGTTCAGATTTTCGGCTCGGATCCGGAGAAGTATTTTTTGCTTGGCACCTCCCTCCTGCTGGAGCAGAGGAATTATCTCTTACCCTTGCTACAAGAGTATGCAAATGTGTTTGCACAGAACCCATACGAAGCACCCGGAGTGGATCCGGCCTTCGCCTATCATAGCTTGAATGTAGATCCCCAGTCTCGGCCCGTCATTCAGAAAAGAAGACGACCCGTTCCACATCATGCTAAGGCGGTATGAGAAGAGGTCGACAGACTAATTCAAGTGGGCGCTATTAGAGAAATACTTTATCCAACATGGCTCTCTAACACGGCTGTGGTCAAGAAGAAGAACGGAAAGTGGAGGGTGTGCATAGATTTCACCAATTTAAACAAGGCCTGCCCCAGGGACCCTTTTCCCTTGCCCAGGATTGACCAACTTGTTGATGCAACCTCCGGTCATCAGAAGATAAGCTTCCTGGATGCATTCCAAGGATATCACCAAATCGCGCTAAGCCCAGTGGACCAAGAAAAGACAACATTCATTACACCAAGAGGGATCTTCTGCTACCAAGTAATGCCTTTTGGATTGAAGAACGCCAGGTCTACCTACTAGAGAATGATCACCAAGATGTTCATAAAACAGATTGGAAAAACCATCAAAGTGTACATAGACGATATGGTAGTTAAAAGCCTTTACGAAGAAGATCATCGTAAAGATCTCCAAGATGTGTTCGACACCTTGAGACAACACCGCCTCAAACAGAATGCTTCCAAGTGTGCCTTTGGTGTTGGATTAGGAAAATTCCTTGGGTTCATGGTCACTCAACGGGGGATTGAGGCCAACCTCGATCAGATCACCGCCATCTTGAACCTAAAGCCGCCTAGGATAGTCCGGGACGTCCAAAGATTTACAAGAATGGCGGCGGCCCTAAACCATTTTATTTTCCGATCAACCAAGAAATGTCGACCGTTCTTTAACTTGATAAAAAAGGCCAAAAGTTTCCAGTGGGGAGTGCAATCTGATTAAGCATTCGAATAATTGAAAGTCTACCTTGCAACAGCACCATTACTGTCCACCCCTTTGAATGGGGAAATACTCTACGTATATCTGGTGACCTCCACGCACGCTGTCAGCACGGCCATAGTAAGGGAAGAGCATGGCGTCCAAAGGACAGTTTACTACACCAGTAAAACTCTAAGCGAGGCGGAATCACGTTATCTGTCATTAGAAAAGTTGGCCTTTACACTACTGTGTGCGGCAAAAAAGCTGCCCCACTATTTTCAGGCTCATACCATGGCCGTCTTAACAGAACATCCCCTGAAGGCTTTGTTAAGAAGCGCGGATTTCTCAGAGCGTATAACCAAGTGAGGAGCTCAGCTAGGAGCATATGAAATCAAGAACCAACCAAGAACGTCAGTCAAGGGACAAATACTGGCTGACTTCATCGCCGAGTTCACCCCCGTGGACACGGAACCATCCAAGAGAAGCCAAGTTTTACCCATACAGCAAACTAAGAAATGGAAGCTATACATAGATGGAGCATTTAACTCACGAGGATCAGGCCTGGGCGTCGTACTCTCTGCCCCTCAAGGACAATTAATGGAACAGGTGGTCCGATTAGGATTTCCCGCTTTCAATAATGTCCTCGAATACAAAGCTTTGTTACACAGCCTAAGGAGTGCTATCGGTCTTGGCGCGGATCCGCTCCACGTCTATTGTGACTCGCAACTTGTGGTGGACCAAATCTCCGGGGAATATGCGGCTAAGGATGAAAAGATGTCGGCTTACCTCGTAGAGACAAGGAAGCTACTCCAAAGATTCAATAGTGTGCAAGTTGACCACATAAGTAAGGACTTAAATGGACATGCTGACTCATTGGCCAACCTCGCCTCGGCCGCTGCCCCCGAGCTGCGAAGGATCATCTTGGTTAGTGTACAAGACCTGGAGGACGGTCGCTGGCTCATCGAGCCATAGGCCAAGGCTATTGGTGGCCGTACATGCAGAAGGACGCCGCCCAATACGTTAAAAAGTGTGAAAAATGTCAGTTCGCTCCAACAATTCATTAACCCGCATCCAACCTGAACCTTATTTCGAGTCCCTGGCCGTTCACTCAATGGGGCCTGGATCTAGTGGGACCCCTCCCTAAAGCACCGGGTAATCGACAATGACTGATCGTGGCAACTGATTATTTTACAAATTGGGTGGAAGCAAAGCCGTTAACACACATTACAGACACCGACTCAAAGAAATTCGTATGGAGAAATATCATAACCCGCTTTGGCATCCCCCGCGTCCTAGTGTCAGACAACGGCACTCAATTTGATATTGTACCCTTCAAGGCCTTTTGTGAGCAGTACAGGATCAAAAACTACTTCTCCACACCCGCTTATCCCCAGGGAAACAGTCAAGCGGAATCCTCCACTAAGACCTTGTTGGATGGAATCAGGAAACGTCTGGAATAGGCAAAAAGAAAATGGGTTGAGAAGCTACCAAGCGTTTTATGGGCGTACTAGACCACCCCAAAAAGCTCCACTGGCAAAACCCCGTTCTCATTGACATACAGGGTCGAAGCGGTCATCCCTTTGGGAGTTGGTCTACTTATAATCCACACAGAATACTATGATCCCACTTTAAACGAAACAAGTCTCGCCACGGAGCTAAATTTGGCTGAAGAAAGAAGGGAATCGACCTTAATCCACCTAGCCGCCTACCAAAACGGTCTACAAAGAGCCTATGAAAAGCTGGTCAAGACTCGAGAACTGACAGTCAGAGACCTAGTCTTGAGAAAAGTCAACGGAAGCCGGAAAGACCCAACTCATGGAAAACTAGGACCAAACTGGGAAGGACTATACAAGATCACATCTGTGGCTGGGGCCGGGGCTTTTAGACTAGTAGAGCCTAATAAGGTGCATGTAAAACAACCTTGGAATATCTGTAACCTCAAAAAGTTTTATCAATAAAATCTCGTTTATCCATATTGTTCTTCTTGATTGACAATGACGCCCCTAAAAGTCCTATTTAAGGCACAAACCCTGATCCATTCGGGTGTGACCAAGGATTCACATTCCAAAGTCACGACCAGCAAGGCGCGAATAAGAAAATCCACCTAAGTCACCAGGGCAAGAACGCCCCTAAAAATCCTATCTATAGGCACATACCCTGATCCATTCAGGTGTGACCAAGTATTCACACTCCAAAGTCACAACCAGCAAGGCGCGGATAAGAAAATCCGCCCAGGTTACCAGGGCAAGAATGCCCCTAAAAGTCCTATCTAAAGGCACAAACCCTGATCCGTTCAGGTGTAACCAAGGATTCACATTACAAAGTCACGACCTGCAAGGCGCGGATAAGAAAATCCACCCAGGTCACCAGGGCAATAACGCCCCAAAAAGTCCTATCTAAGGCACAAACCCTAATCCGTTCAAGTATGACCAACGATTCACATTCCAAAGTCACGACCAGCAAGGCGCAGATAAGAAAATCCGCCCAGGTCACCAGGGCAAGAATGCCCCTAAAAGTCCTATCAAAGGCGCAAACTCTGATCCGTTCAGGTGTGACCAAGGATTCACATTCCAAAGTCACAACCAACCAAGCATGGATAAGAAAGTGAAAAGTTCTACCAAAAGCACATTCAAGCAAAATACAAAGGCAAATAGGAGAAAGATCATTCATCACAACCCAAAGCTTTACATCATCCACATGACAAAATTAAATATGTTCATTCAAAATTCCCCCGAACTTTACAAGAAGTGTCCACACGGACCATGTTAACAAAAAAAGGAGGGGGGTAAGGTACATATATAAAAAGAAAAAAGAGAAGGAAACAAGGACTGCTAAGGCTGGGGTGGACCGGATGCACCAGGTGAAGAAGGGTGAGCAGTTGATGGTCCTATGTCCGCTTCCTCCTCCTCGAACCCAATAGGGGCATCCAGATACGAAAGGCAATCCTTGGAAGGATGGAAAGGGGCTTCATCGGGCCCAGACCAGGCAAACAAAGTTTTCCAGCCCTCTTGGAAAGACTCGTTGTATATGCCGGTCAGCTGACAGGCAGTGTCTAACTTCGCTTCCTTCCAGCCCTAAGCAAAGGCAGATTCCTCCACTTTAGCAAGCTTCGCTTCAAGAGCCTTCAACTTCTCTTCGGCAGATGAATTGGAATCCAGGGTGATTTTGAGTGATTCTTCCGCCTCCTGTCTCTTCTGGTACTCAGCCTGCACCCTTTTCTCAGCATCATTCGCTACCTTCTTAGCTGTAGAATAACGATTGGCCAAGCCTATCGCCCTTTTCAGCTCCTTCCCTTGGGAACAGTACCGATCCTCCATGACCAGAGAACCTTAAACCCCCTACGTACCCAACGGAAAAATGGGTCAAAACTCTTGATAAATACAGAAAACCCAAGTGAAAAGTCTCTTACCATCATTAGGCTGCGTCGAAGATTATCAATCACCTCCTAGTCGCTAGACCCTTTCCACCCCACCATGTCAATGGGAAGCCACACCACCTAGCAAAGCGAACTGGCCACCTTGGCATCAATACCGTCTCCCACTGGAAGGATAGCGACTTTGGATCTCAAGGCCTCCCCAAAGACGTCAAAAGTAGGGGCCCAGACCGGATAAGTTTTCGTCCTAGGAAGATCGGAATCTTGTTGGGCCGCAGCAGGGTCAAGGACATTTCCCAGTAATGTCATTCTGGGTTAAGGGGGCGGACACACTCCACTCAGAGAGGAAGGGCGGGATGAAGCTGGCGGTTTAGCCTTAGCCTCAGGCTAAGATGAAGAGCCCCGTTCAACTGCCTTCCTCTTTCTAGGGGGATTTTCATCAGGTGCGGCAACCTCCACTGCTGAAGTGGGACTGGGAGGAAGAAGATTCTTTAAACTAAACCCCACCATGAATCTGATATCGTGATGGGGAGCGGGCTGGTTTTCAACAATTCTTGGGTAGCCACTATATTTGTCACCTTCCTACAAGACAAAAACGTCTTTATAGAAGTGATGTAATGGAGAAGGAGGAAGGCAGAGTGCGGTTATCTAAAATCGTCCATAAAGACTTTGCTGTCATAAGCGATCCTGAGGCCTCCGGAGTCAATCTACCGTTCCCGAGGCTTCCGCCGTTCGTTATCTGCACATTAAACACGGCAATGTCAACCAAACTAAAACATTAACCAACAAATAAAATTATAAGAATCTTGTTCATAAGCCTAACCTGGTGTCCTATCTCTAGTCGGGCAACATTGGTTGGGGTGATGCCAAGCTCCCGAGACCAAGAGATAGTCGTCTGACATATCCTTGTTGGTGCCTGGGAGGTCGTTCACCAGAGTCTTATCAACATCGTGCGGCCTCAAAGAATAAGCCTCGTTTTTCGTACTATACAATGTGTACGTGGCCACGATGTCATGCACAGTTAGCGATAAGCCTAACTGGCGATTAAGCTCCACTACCCCCATGACTATCCTAAATATGTTAGGAGAGACTTAGGTGGGAGCAAGATTAAAGTAATTCAAAAATTCAACCAAGAGGGGGTCCAGGGGAAAACGGACTCCCTCCTCGATGATGGCAACCACTGGAATGCAAAGGTCACCCGATTGCTATAAGAGCGCATCCTCCTAGAAACGATATTCCAGCCTCACCTCGCCTGGAATGCCATAATAGTGACGAAAGGTAGCCATTGTTTCTGGCGTATTAACATACTTAGCTAGCCTACCATAGTTCTTTTTCTTTGCCATATCAGTGATACAGGAAACGAAAGAGAGGAGAAGAAGACTTACAAGAAAAATGGAGGCAAACGAAGAAAGACAAGAGGACGAGGAAAGCAACGACCAGACAAAGTATCAGAAGAGAAAGGAGAAGGCAACAACCAGGTAGAGTATCAAGAGGAAAGTGAAAGAATGGCAAGGAAGAAAGAGTAGAGGCATGCACAACGTTACTCCAGCCTTTATAAAGACGACGGCCTCAAATACATACAAAGAACATTTAATGAGGGCTTTGCAGAAAGTTCACGTCCCGATAAATGAAGAGGCAGAAAGGATGATGTGTGGTGTCAAATTGTATTAGGGCCCAAAAAGCCCAATCATTATGTATTAGGGCCTAACCCATTTAAGTTAGACCCAATTACTTGTTTACCTCTCTCCGTATTTCCCATGTAACCTATATAAAAGCCTCCCCACTCTATTATAAGGAGAATGGCCAATGATGAGTAAGAAAAGACTAAGTGGACGTAGGCCCCATTGGACGAACCAAAGTAAATTCAGTGTCATTTTTCTCATTTTTTCCTCAACCACACCAAAGTCCAAAAATGCGGTTCCGACCCTAGAAATAAATTGGAGGAGCTATTTTGACCTCCTATAGATGATAATTATGATCTCCAAAGTCACCACATGCACTCTCACACGGCACAAAAAACAAGAAATTGGTACAACATCATAATCTAAAAAGTCCTTAGAAACAAACTGTCATACCAACACGTGTCATAACGGCCTTTTCGTGTCAGAAAATCCGTCCAAACAACAAATTCCCCTGGACAGGCAAAGTCCGTTCTGAGGGGCTATTGTGGGAGGAAAATATTTTTATGTGAGCGAACGCTGGACAGCTAATGGGGAAACAGACAAATCCGTTTCCCTGGGACACACAAGTGGACAATCTATAAGAACAGAGTGCGGTTACTCCCAGTATTCGAGGGAAGCATTAATTATGGTGGTTGGGGTATTAATTACCCCAACCAAGATCAAGGGCCTCGAGACGCCCGCCTCGTGACAGTCTAGCCAGAATCATTAAATACACAAGGGAACAGCCGTTGTCTGACTAAGAGTCAACGTCACGTCAGTCATCTGTGATCTGTCACTTGTCCTTTCACCATCAAAGAATGTCATTTACAACTGGATATTATCATGAGGGGATTTGATCCCAGAGTCTCTTATAAATAGAGGGAGAATGAAGCTGAAAATAGGTATATGTGTGTGTGTTCGTATTACTTACTAGAGAAACTATTATCCTAAAATAGTGAGTCACTGACTTGAGCTTCGGAGGGTAATCGGCGTTCATCGCCACTACCTTTACGTAGTCTTTCTTTGTTTTGCAATGTCATCTTCCTGGTCATCGTCTACTTGATCCCAACATCTCCTGGTACCTTTCTCCATCTTATAATATCATAAAAAATTACGCCACACAATACTTAAGTATGGTTCAATGCTTAATCTGCAAGTGAATGATCTCTCTAAGCTCATGTTATTCTGGCCGGCATTGTGTTTCATCAAATACGGTTGGTTCGAAATAAAATAAAAGAGGAAGGCATGTCTGATGATGTGAATAAGTTGGGTTTGATTACTAGTTGTTCCTGATCATCCCGGTTGCGTTGATGAGTTCAGGGAGATAGACATAGTGTGTTACTCATATGATGCATGAGAGAATGAGAAAGAAGGGAGAGACAAAGCGAATATATTTGAGTGCTTGCAAAATAAGCTGCAAAGATAAGGGTTCAAAGATATCCTGTGAGTTGTGACATCACTTAATTGACACAAAACTGAATTGTTAATTTTATTAGACAGATAGTACAAAACAACGTCGTTTGAAGCGATAGATGATCCACATGGCAGATGCTGTGTCTAAGGCCACGTATAACTTTGCTTCCCTTTGGTGCTGAAGAATATTCCCTTCATCCTTCCCAAACTCTCTTTCTCTCTCTCATCCCCGCCATCCTTGGACCTTGGACCTTGCTTGGTGCTGGTGGCTCCGATACAAGATATGCGAATGGCATTAGCTGCAAATAGCATCATAATATCCCAAAACAGAACCTTCACTTCTTTTGATTTCCCTTCTTCAAAGCTTCTCTCAAATCGTCATTCCCATAATATATATTCACACTTCCAACGTATTCCTCCAATTACAATCACCAGTACCACTCCCTCTTCTTCCATCGCCAAGGCCACCCTCTCAGATGTTCAACTTCAAGACAACAAGAAGAAAAATACTATCAATTCCACCTCCACCACTAGTAAGTTTAAGTTTAAACAATACTACAACTGTGTTCAATATTTGATTCTTTTCTTTTATTGGAGATTTCCCAGTTGTTAAACTATGTTTTATTTGTTCAAGCATGGTTAGAATTTGCCAGAAATGTCTCTGGTGAATGGGATGGTTATGGAGCAGATTTCTCAAATGAAGGGATCCCAATTGAACTTCCTGAATCTGTAGTCCCAGAAGCCTTCAGGGAATGGGAGGTGGAGGTATTCGATTGGCAAACGCAGTGTCCAACTCTTGCTCAAACAGAGCAACAACCCCTTCTTGTTTACAAGTCAATAAAGCTACTTCCCACAGTTGGGTGTGAAGCCGATGCTGCCACGCGGTACAGCATAGATGAAAGAAGCATTGGAGGTGATCAAGATGATGAAAAAGTCTCTGCCTTTGCATATCAAGCTAGTGGAAGCTATGTAGCTGTATGGCCTAGTGATCAGGATAATTCATTGTTGGAGTTGGAGTATTGTTTGGTCAATCCTCAAGACCGGGAGTCCCGTGTGAGGATAATTCAGGTTCTCAAAGTTGATGATGATATGAAGATGGTGTTACAGAAAGTTCAAGTCTTTCGTGAGCAATGGTATGGACCTTTCAGAAATGGTGAACAGTTAGGTGGATGTGCTATTCGTGATTCTGGATTTGCTGCCACGGGTGCCATGGAACCTTCACATGTTGTTGGTGTTTGGCAGGGCCCTCGTGCTATTGCCAGTTTCGATGCTTTTCAAACTGTGAGTTTTGGAATATCCCCTTTGTTCTCGTTTGGTCTGTTTTTTCCATGAATCCATGACCATTGTGAACTTAATCAAAACCCAACAAGTTTTCTAACAAAGTAACTTGGCTGCATTGGGCAATAAAGTAGAAAGAAGCTGGCTTGAACAATTTGTAACAATGAATATATTGGAAATTTGGCAAAAGTGAAGAGTATCCAACTTCCAAGCTAGGTGGTTAAGTGGTTGAGTATATGTTTCTTGCACCATCACTCTCAGGCGATTGATATGCTTGAATTTGAATGAATAATATATGATTCCATGCATGGCCAGATTAGTATGCATTCTTTCTGACCTTGCCTTGACAAAACCAGGACTTACTTCAAGAACTTGGAGATGAGAGTGTCCAGAAGTCACTAAGAGATGAATGTGACCTCATATTGCTTCCCAAGCAATTGTGGTGTTCACTTAAACAAAGTACAGATGGTGAAACTTATAGCGAGGTGGGATGGATCTTTGATCATGAACGTGCAATCACATCAAGGTGTATCTTCTCTGCTACAAAGTTGAAGGCAAGTTTAGTAATAATGTTATTTTCAAATTCAATCAGTGATTTGGTGGTCTTAGGTATTAACCAATTATCAGCCATCAGGCCTATTGAGCTAATGGGGAAAAGAATCTATTTTGACTCTATCATAATACATAGATGTTGTGATGGAAGCAAGGAAAAGAAAAGCAAATTACCAAAAAAAATGGAAAAAATAAGCAAACTTATTCTCATATTCAGAGGCTCATATAGTCATATGGCAAAACTTATACTTGAAAATTGAAATGCCCATTTGCTTGGGTACTAATTTTTAAATCTAGCCATATTAATAATCAAGCTGAAAAATCAAAGGCCTTGTAGTTCTCCTTTGACGATTTTTCATTTCAACTGTTGGTTCTTTTGCAGGGAGTCTCCATAGCATGTGAAACAAGAGCTGCGGAGGTGGTGTACTAATTAATTACGATTCAGATCAGCTTCACCTAAAAAATAGCACTTCATTTGACTTGTACATTAAATGCAAGTCAACTTCAATCAGAAATATGTCAAGTTGTAATCGAAGTGTATCTCACTATTTCTTATTGCCTTTATATTACTTTGATTGAAAAGTGAGGATAATAATAGTATGATATTTGTAACACAGCCCATTTTCACATATTCTTGGTATTTCTCTATAGAATTCTCTGCATATAACGT
This sequence comes from Fagus sylvatica, assembly GCA_907173295.1. NCBI lineage: Eukaryota > Viridiplantae > Streptophyta > Magnoliopsida > Fagales > Fagaceae > Fagus > Fagus sylvatica. The sequence goes on along the minus strand of OU015767.1, from coordinate 2,965,621 downwards.
AGTCGCCAACTCGTAAGTTACTACTCACAACTGCATACAATCTAGGCTACAAAAACTTAGGTACAATAATTAAATTCATATATTAACCAACAAGCTACACCAATTGATAACACTATTTGTATTGCATCATTCAATACACTCTCCTCTCGTGATTAAATCTAATTAGAAAACCTCCTCTAAAATATTTAAAAGACTACCTAAGACTTTCCTCAATCTATATGCTTCAAGAATGAACTTCAATTTCAAAAACAGCACCCTAGTGCCAAAACAAAGCACTTTGTTCCCCAGCTACTTTCTCATTTAGAATATGAGCCACATGTTGCTTTCTCAATTCAGAATATAAGCCATTTTCTCTACCAGTTACCACTTATAAATTATGAAAAATTCCAAGAATAACTTTTACTACAACTTGTTAAAATACAGTGATTGGTAGAAAATAAATTAATTGATAAAAAGTAAAGTTGGTACCAATTATAGGACCTTGTGATAACGATTGTTTACTATACACTACTTGCCACTTCAACAAGTTATTGAATAAGTTGTAGCAAAAACTGTGTCCGGATTGATAAATTATACAAGTTACCTAAGTTTTTTGAAACCATGGTGTAATGACATTGACTGCTGCAAAGCATATTAATGTTACGTCGGTGATTACCTTATATTCTTCAATCTACCTAGCAAGTTAAGTCTATTGTCAGAGGCAAAATAGGGCTCTCAATTCGCCCAAAACTACATTCAAAAGACAACATAAATTTACATCCTCAAAATCAAAGCAAAGCCCAAAGTACAGAGACGTTAAGAACAGAAACCCCCAAATGAAAGCAGCTTACAATAATTTAGCAACTTGAACACTTCACTCTGAAGTCTACAAAGCTAATAAAAAAATTTCTTGGGTCATACAGCATCATAAAGGCATCACTCCATAAATGCTCAGGCACAGAACATCCAAGACCCTAATCTTGTGTTCGACATAATAAGGTTTCGGAACTAGGGAAGAATCAAATATGTTTCTCAAAGCTTCATCACTAATTTTCTTCTGGCTTTGCTGTACAACCTGCCAATTGCCAAGTCAGTATAAGTGTATGGAACAGCTTGATAATCGCATAATTAAACAGGTTAAAATGACCCCCATATAAGGCATAATTAACCTAATTTTTGGGTAAAAAAATGCAATTTTATATGAATTCATCCAGTTTCCCAATGTTTCTTATTTCTTTATCATACATTAGTTGAAACTAATCCAAATCATTTGATTATAGAATTGTAAAGTGAAGCTAGTTTGAACCTTCATCAGTTTGCTTACAGAATTTAATGATTAGAACAGTTTCCATTCGACATTATTTCAGCTTTAAATTGAGTTTGATAATTCATTGGAATAGAAGACCCTATAGATGAATTTATTTTGCTTTTAAAACTCAACTATCTAACGAAGCACATGATGTTGAACTAGAACAAGCAAAGGATCCTCTCAAGTTCCATGATACTTAAAATGAACTGAAAGAGGGGAACAGCTCAGATAAACAAAGATAAAAGTACCTATACATGATAAGCTTGTTGGGAGCTAATGAGCACCAGGTGCATCTCTCATGCTCAAATTCAAACTGTTTCGCATAGTCCGTCTTCCAATTCCAGCATTGCCCTTTTGCATCATAGCAACAAATTCACCATAATCGATCGTTCCATCCTAAAACAACACACATACAGCAGAACATCAGAGCTTCATCGAGAACAATTGAGGCGAGCCAGACCCCCAAAAACACACACACAAAACAACAGTAAGCAAGGCAAATCTGCTTGCCAACCTCTGCCCGTTTTATCATATGAATTTGGATCCCTATTTAGTGCTGTAGACCACATACTTATAAGCCTAATCTTCAAAAGTTGCACGCACACAAATAGGAGAGAGGATAAGGGGGGCAAGCCTCATTTGACTAAAAACAACAGCAAGCAAGGCAAATCTGCTTGCCAACCTTCCACCAATTTTATCATGTGAATTTCTATCCCACTTTTAGTTGTGTAATATGTGCTATAGCCAAAATACTTATAAACCCGACATTCAAAAGTTCTTGATATGTAAAAACTTGATAGGAGAATCCAGATGAAGATAATGCTTAATGTCCCATTATCTAATGCACAATGGTAGAGTAAAATTCAATTCCTTGCATGCATATTATATAATCATTAAGATGAGTACTCGAATTGATTTTGATAATGAATACAGATTTAAAATCTTTGACAAGGCATTTAAAACTTATTAGCTCAAGTTTAAGAGAAATTAAAAAGGAGACAATTATTTCAGAGTGCATAAATGTTTGCCGACCTAAGGTTCTCTGCGTAAAGGGTAACAGATTTAGATGACTTACATTATCTTGATCAACTTCTTTTATTATATCTTCAATAATAACATCATTTATGTTATGGTCTTGACAAGCTTGCTGGAGCTCATCAACTGTAATATGACCGCTATCATCCTTGTCAAAGTATCGAAATGCTGCAATGAGATGTTCCTCGCGTTCTAGTTTGTTAAGATGAACTGTTGCAGCTATAAATTCCCCATAGTCAATAGTCCCACTGTTGTCAATATCAGCCTGCATACAACTAAAATGGCTCAGCTAAAGGGAACATAATGAATCCATGAAATAACATTATAAGCACAATAATCCAATGGGAAATGTCAACTCCATTTTAAGCTTCACTGATACTTTTAAAAGAAGTTACAATAAAACTCCTTTATCATAAAGGATGATGGTCTTGTCTGCTGATTTCCTATTATGATAAAGGAAGGAAGAGACATGATAACTTCTTAATTTGCCAAAATGCCTTATTAAGGATGCAAACATTATTGGTTTCTGAGTATGCAAATTCCCAAACAGAAAGAGACACTAAATGACCTATATACCCATGATCTCAACTTCCTTGTTGATAACACATTTCTCAAAAACAAGACACTTGGCACCGCAATTGGTCCATATTCCAAAAACGATCTTATGAAATGGATTGGAAAATCCTCTATTTTTCCACTCATGTTTTGTTCCATTTAAAACTCTTCATTTAGAATATTGACACAGAGAATATGATACACGTTTAAGAGTGGCCTACTCCTCATAAGTGGTATTCACTTTACACATACCACCAAACCTATTAAAGTAGAATGTGGGAAAAAAAAAAAGTTCTAGCAGATAACATTAAAGGAATGCCACTTTTAGGATCAACTTTATTGAAACATGATTTTCCAAATTCTTCATCTAACATGACATGACAAACTCTGATATCAATATAAACTATGAACGTTAATCATTTAAAACAGTGAATTAATGTGGATTCCACCATAGCAAATTGAGCAAAGTCAGCTCACAGACATGCAATATATCTGAACATTCAAGTAATGATGAACACAGACCAGGCAACTGAAGCAATAACAAAAAGAAATAGATGATGGGGAAATACAAAACAAAGACAATAAGCACAAGTATTAGCTATCTTACCGCTTCCATAAGATCACGTATTTCAGTATCCTTCAAGGTAGAGCCATATCTTCGCAAACCAGCTTTCAGTTCATCAAACGTAATTGAACCACTGCTATCAGTATCCATTGCTGTAAACATTTCTTTCAAACCAGCAATCTCCTCCTCGGAGAGGCTTTCAGCTATTACCTGATAGCACAAAACAGACATATAGAAGTTCTGTCAATATGAATACTAGATTTGGATTGAAAAAGGGGCACACCAAAAGTCAACATCAATGCTTTTTCAAATAAACAGCCATACTGATATAGAGTGCAATGTTGTATCTAAAAACTTATTCCAACTCATAAAACTCTCTTTCTCTCTCGTTCTCTTTAAATTTTTATATCTGTGTCATGCCCTCATACTTACCCGTAAAGCCATCTTCTTTAACTTATTCATTGCAGAGAACTGCTTGAGACGAGAAAGTACAGCTGGATCCAATGGTCTGTCAGGAGCAACTCCATTTTCACATATCCAAGGATGGCCTAAATAAACAATTAAGATTGATACACTTCAATATAAGGAAATTTGTACAAATAACAAATAAATGCAATAAGGCAGCCAACTACATTAACAATTATGGTAAATTCCCAATTTAGCAGATTTTTTTTATTATCTTCCAATTTAAAAGCTGCAACATGTAAATAAAACAATAAATTCGTGTACTTGATACATGATATGGTTAATTCAGCATAGACTATTATGTCAAAGTACATTTGCAGCAGAGGCAAGGACAACGTAGCATTTGAGTCTTCAAACATTGATTGCATAATAGATCAACCTGAAAACCTACTTTAGAAAGTCCACAGTTCGCATTGGAAAATACCAAAATTGGAGTGCCGCAGCAAATTTACACAGCCTTTACATAATGATGGTAATGCTTGACAGTCATGCCTTAATAGTAACATGGAGAACAAACATCAAAAAATAAAGAGCAGCTTTATCCATTCCATCCATAATTAAATGGTCCAAATAATTTGGTAATACTGTGGAGAAAATGACAGAAGGGTTAAACATACATAAAACTTCATGAGCAGTCAAGCGTTCTGAAGGTTGAGAACATAGCATTTTCCGGATTAGGTCTTTTGCACTGTCAGATATTAGGGGCCATGGGTCTGATTCAAAGTCAATATGTCCCTTCAACACCGCATCAAAAATTCCCTGCTGTGTTTCTGAATTGCAAACAGATAAAGCTTAGAGTACAACCACATAGAATGAAAATATCAATTGTGTTTAGTAGTATACCAAAAGACACATACCTGCCCAAAATGGTGGCACACCACTTAGCAGTATATACAGCATGACCCCCGCCGTCCATACATCTGCCTCTGGCCCATAATGCTTGAGGAGTACCTCAGGAGCCACATAATATGGGCTTCCAACCACATCAGTGAAAACTTGGCCTGAAGTAGCAAGCCACATATAATGTTAAACATCTCCCATATACACCACAAGAAAGGTTTAGCTCTTTTAACATTTTTCTGAAGGCAGTAGCATTAAGTTCACAAAAGTATCTTGCAAGTTGTTAATTACAAAATGCATCTCCCCACTTTGTTCACATTTACTAGATACATATGCACAATAAAACATGGAACCTTAAGACATACAAATGCTCCATTACATTTAAGGTACAATATTATGACATAAATAATTTCAAAAGAATGCCTAGGAACTAATTCATATGATTCAGCTCCTTACTTTCCTAGGTTCACCTAAAAAGCAAAAATTGAAGAGAGAAAGGCACAGGAACTTGTAATTTCACCTGGTTTAAAGAAAACAGAGAGGCCGAAATCAATGGCTTTGAGAGAGAAATCATCATCCTTGTTAACCAACAAGAAATTCTCAGGCTTCAAATCTCTATGCATAACCCCAAGCGAGTGGCAAGCCTCAACAACCCCTACAATGATCTTTGTCAATTCAGCAGCCCTACTCTCACTGTAGTGTCCCCTCTGGATGATCCTGTCAAACAACTCACCCCCAGCACAAAGCTCCATCACAATATGCACATACAATGGGTCCTCATAAGCACCCTTGATGGTCACAATATTCTTGTGACCCGCCAAATGGTGCATTATCTGAATCTCCCTCCTAACATCCTCCACATCCTCCTTAGAAATCAACTTCCTCTTTGAGATTGACTTGCACGCATAGTCATTCCCCGAGGCAATCTCGGTGCACAAATAAGTAGTCCCGAATTGTCCCTGTCCTAATTTCCGACCCAACGTGTAAAGATCACGAATGTTGGCAGTCTTATGACCCAACACATAATAAGCTTGGCTATCACCGCCACGCTTCATGATGGCTTCTTTCTTGGAGGGACTAATTGCAGGTAAGTTGTTATTATTTTTAGGGTATTCTTTGGACAACTCTTGGGAGATTAGCTGCTGGGAATTAAAGCTGGTATGGGAGTGATCAGAGGTTGAGTTGGGCTTGGAAGTGGAAGTGGAAGTGGAAGTGGAATTCGAATCTTCGGGCTGGTTGTTGCCCTGAAAATATTTTCCTTTGAAAGATCCACGGCATGTATTGCCCATCAAACAACTACAATTCCCCACGCTTTCTTCAATCACCTCTCATCAATGTAATTCACTGCAAAAATTAAAGACCCATCAGCACCTAATCCTAAATTAATAAACTTTGAAACTGAATATCATAAATATGCACTCAAAAACTTCTTCTTCTTTTTTCTTTTTTGTATCAGATCAGACTCCTACACCTCCTTTCTTGTCTCATTTAAACATTATTTCCAATAAAAGCAAACAATTTCAATCTTCCCATTTTGTCTCACCCTACTTTACAATGAAAGCATCAAACTTGGCATTATTTTGTTGGGGTTAAAAATTAAAGACAAACCCAAAAAAGAAAAAACAGTCTTTAGAACCAAAAATCTGTCTTTTCCCAGGAATTTTTTTCTAACAAAACAAACATAATCAGACTGCTAATTAATATCGAAAGATCAAACACGAAATTACAGAAGAAATGAATAGATCAACATGAAGACGTGTACATACATAAGAGACATACATATCCATATTATAAATACAAACACACACAGAGATGGAGAGAAAAAAGGGAAGAGAGAAAGAGAGGTAGTACCAGTTGGTGAAAATGAAAGAAAATATGTAAACACAGCCAAAAGTTGAAGATGTTTAACATCAATATTTCTTCCTCTCCTTGTATTTTTTAAAAAATAATAATAATTTTTTATTAATTTCGGTTTGTTGTTATTTTAGGATGGTGGTGCTGAGAAATATCGGAGGTTTGGTGCTGACCAGCTATCTTTTGTTTTTTAACTTAAAAATATATTTTAAAAACAAAATACAAAAAGTTGTACCATTTGACCTGTGGGTGGATCTGGGTTTAATGGTAATTACAAGTTGTGAGATTTTGTCTGAATACTAAGGCAGTGAAAACAAACTCCCATATTCCTGCTTTTTGATTGGTACGTATGTAACACTTGCTGTTAAAGGTAATGGGTCAAAAACTTGGAGCTGAATTTTCTGGTGTAATAGGATAGATCATTAAATCTTAGCAACTAAATTTAGAGAAGGCTGTTTTGGTTTTGGTTTTGGTTTGTGTGGCACACGCTTGCTCACTATTGTGTATCGGTCAATGGGTCTTTGAACCAATGGTCTACTTTTTATTTGCCATTTCTGGAACTTCCCTGGTCTAGTGGTCACTATTACTAAGCTTTTCTATTGTCCAAAATTACCCTTTATTCAAGGCGGCCATGCTTCGTTGCTTCTTGCTTCTTGCTTCTTGCTTTGAGAGATTCATTTATTGATTATTGTAAAGAAAGGAATTAGATTGATTGTAATAAAGGATTACAAGTAATACTTTTCTTGCTCATGGTATTTACTATTTAGATTGTAATAAAGGATTACAAGTAATACTTTACTTGCTCATGGTATTTACTATTTAGCTTGTTCATATTATTGACAACAAGAACAAGTCAATAACTTTTGTACACCTTTAGCTTTTTTATTTTATCAAAGTGACTTTTAAGCGAAAGCATGAAACTTTTTTTTTTATTAGATTTTCGAGGATACGTCCAACAAGGCCACCACCAAAGTTGACCCGCCTAAAACACACACACATGACACATATAAGAAAAATCCGAAAGTGAAAAATGTCGTAGAGTATAGAATCTAATATTAAGCAATGTAATACAGCTGTGATGATTGATACTCAATAATACAGGTTTCCAAATTTCCCTTTTGTAAAGGAACATAATGTTTATTTGCAAAATATTTCAAACGAGATTCAAGCCAAGAATCATTCAGCACCTCGGGCAATCTCAACAGCTTAATTACATAGTTGTAGTTTCCATCTTCACATATGGAATGGACTGAGGTGATTGCAAGGCGGAGCCAAGAATTCAATTTAGGGTGAGCCCTTTTGCTCAAACTTTAATAGGTACTAGTGGCGAATCCGTGCGTCACACGGAAAAAATTTATATATGTTAGTAAGAAACTGATAAAAAAATTAAAATTAAAAATAGTCCATTGTGATGACTAAATCAATTTCAGAAATTAACCTGATATTATTCCAAAGACCAGAAAAAGAGCACTTGAATTTAAATGACAATCTTTTTTCATCTAACAAAATATATGATTTAGCATCAAATCAATATGTAACAATTTTAAAGATAAAAAGCTTTTTAAAATCATTGCATTCAAGCCAGTAACAATTTATTTCTGAACAGCAAAAATCACATCTTAATAAAAAGATTAAAAATAATAATAATAACAAAAGGATTAAACACTTTGCTACACATACACGGTAATCAACCTCTATTGGCTAACCTATGCACTTTTAGAAGGAAAAAAAATATTATTATTATTATTTTTTTTTAAAAGACCTTATTAAACACACCTAAACAAATCTATTTTTTAAAATAAGATTCACATTAAACCATCACCAATTCATGTATGATGTATCAATACAAATGGGATTACAAACCTTGAAAAGAAGATAATATCCACCCTTTGGTCAAATATCTTAAAGCCCCTTGATTATAGTCATGGATATTTTCTATAAACTTGGATAAGGCAAATCAATTTCTGCTTGTGGAAAGTAGCAAAAAAATTAGATGGAATCAATTTTTCTTGTCAAAAGTAGCAAAAGAATAAAAATTGGGCCTTTGTTGTTTTTGTGATTTTATTTTTGAGCTAATTTTTGTTTATATGATATTATTTGGGTTTTTTTTTTTTTTTGTATTATTGGGGTTTTTTTAAGTAATTTTGATATATATATATATAGAATAAAAAACAATTTAACAAAAAATTGAGGTGGGCACTTTATAGAATCCAATTATTTTTTTTTATATTTATACCTAATAAATTTTTTTTATACATATTTAACTAATATATATATATATATATATATATATATATATATATATATATATATATTTTAAATATGAGGGTGAGCACGTGCCCACCCTGGCCCTTGAATAGATCTACCCCTGGGTGAATGTATATACACAATTAGATCCATGAGAAAATAGAAAGATTTCCAAATAAAGAAAATTATATTCCAAGTGATTAGGTCTATATTGTTGTGTAGACTAAAATCTTTTTTATTATTTGAGATATTGGCATTTGGAAATCATCAAAAAAACCAAATAGGCCCTTCACTTCTTTGAATCTGAGCCCCAAATAAATTCCTCAAGCACTAAGTTATCTGTTCAAAGTTCAACTACCAAAGACCCATATATATATATATATATATATATATATATATATATATATATATATATATATATATATATATATATATATATATATATATATATTATAATTACTATTAGTTAATAATTTTATTAGTTATAATAATAAAAGAAATAAATAATTAACAAAATTAGAATTTCATAATAATCCACTTAAAAAAAAAAAAACAAACACCATGATATCTATAATCTATAATATCTATATAATATATAAAAGCAGAAGACATGAGCGTTAAAACCTAGAATGTCTCACATCATGACAAATGGCATGTCTATCTATCATTTAAATTTCTGAAGTGATACGTTGTTTAAATTTCCTAAGTGGTTTACATGTTTATCTATCGTTTAAATTTCTAAAGTGATACGTTGTTTAAATTTCCTAAGTAGTTTAATTTAATAACTGTCAAACACTTTTAAATAAAAATAGATAGTAAAAAATTCTTGATAATAAGTCTCCTACTACTAAAAAGATATCTTAATAAAATATCATAATAAAAATATTTAAAATAAAAACAGATAATAACAAATTCTTTAAAATAAGTCTCCTACTACTAAAAGACATCTTAATAAAATATCATATTAAAAATCTTACAATTATGACAATCTCTTAATACTAGAAGACTTTTTAAAGATTATAAAAAAATAAAATAAAATAAAAAAATAATCATACGTTGTTTAAATTTCCTAAGTGGTTTGATTTATAACTGCCAAACACTTTTAAATAAAAATAGATAATAACAAATTTTTTGTGTTAAGAGTACTCTTTTAGTGAAAAGGTATTGATTGGTGAACAATCACTTAAGATATCATTTGGTGAACAGATATACTCCTTGATAGAAGGAAGATAAATAGAGCACGTTAAATTGAAGGTTCTTCATTCTTCCATAATCTGCTTACGTAACATCTAAACAATGGTAATCTGGTACAAGTTTTGTTCTTCTACTTCTTTTTATTTTTTATTTATTTATTTTTATATCATGATCTATTTTTATTTTTGTGTTTTTATACGTTTATATGACTGTAAGGGGATCTAAGAGGCAATTGAACTAAGGTAATATTTTTTTTTTGCTTGATTCTAACTTATTTTTTGTTTTATCAATTAAAGATAACTATTTTTTCTCAATTATTATACGCTATCTAATTCCTTTTATTTTTCTGTTGTTGGTGCAATTCCATCTATTTGTTATTATCAGTTTTATTTTTTTTATGGAACATATTTTCCATAAAATAATTCTGAATATATATTTTGATCATATACACATTATGTGTTTATATAAAGTTTTTTCCGTGCTTTGCACAGGTTATATGCTAGTATCAGGCCGCCCAACCCTTAGGCGAGTTAAGCCGCCGCTTTAGGCCCCCAACCGGAAAAAAAAAAACCCTTATAAATCAAGGCCCCCAAATTATAAAAAAAGAAAGCAAAGCACAGAGCCCCATAGACAAAGCTACATTAAGCTAGACTAAGGCTCCTGCCAACATCAGAAGGGAAAAAAAAAAAAAAAAATCACAGAGGTCACAAACATTCTGATGGAAGAGGGGAAAAAAAGGAAGAAAAAAAAATCACAGAGCTCACAGCTGAAGGTCCCTCAATCTGTGAGGGTGGATTGAGGGGAAAAAAAGGAAGAAAAAAAAATGGTGGAAGAGGTCAGTGAGGGTGGGTTGAGGGGAAAATAAAGAAGAAGAAAAATGGTGGAAGAGGTCAGTGAGGGTGAGGATTGAAGGGGAAAGAAAGAAGAAAAAAAATAAAATGAAAAGAAATAAGGGGAAGGGGTCTTTTTTTTTTTTTTCTAACCACTTTGCTTCTACTGAACCTCCAAGAACCCGAGAATTCAAATCTTCCAAGAACTTCGTTGGAGGACCTTCAAGCAATGTATTCACTGATGCAAATTGAAGAACACTAATACATGCATGAATCTTCGGATGAACTACTGAAGATTGGGGATTGAGGAGGAAAAGAAAAGAAGTAAAAATGGAATGGGTAAGGTCTGAACAAGTGAGGGGAAAAAAATGGAGTAAGTGTTTGGTGGGGGAAAAGAAAAGGGAAATGAGGGAAGGGGTAGTGGGCCACGTGTGTGGTGGGGAAAAAGGGTGACCAAAAAAAAGAAGAAAAAAAATTGGTGGAGGGGATAATCCTCTACAATATATGTAAATGCAACCCATAACTTAAATTGAAAACAAACTGCCAAACAGAAAAATTTATTTAAATTGAGTTTCAAAATGTGACTTGAAAATAAGGTATCAAACATAATTTTTTTTCAAAAACTAAATTCAAACAAGTTTCAAATCTCAATTTGAAAAGTTGAAAAAAGTTATGATTTGAAAACACAAAATAAAAACATGTACCAAACAAGCCCATATTGTTTGCTATAAGTTTAGCATTTTAATTGGGTTGCCTTGTTGTGCAATGTGTATTAATGCGTAACACTACTTTGTTTTATTTAGTAAGAAATCCGTTGGACAGGCAACAACTGGATAAGACCCAATACTTAGAACTAACATTGTATAACACAATAATTTTTATATATGAATAGAGGAAATAAAGATGTGGAAAACGTTGTTATAGGAGAGATGATACCTGTCGGTACGGGATTAAAATGAATAGTTTCAATAAATATATATATTAATTATATATATATATATATATATATATATATATATATATATATATATATTATATATATATATATATATATATATATATATATATATATATATATATAAAACATTAATTTAATTTAGCATTGAATGATTAAGGCCTCAATTTAAAATTTTGCTTGAAACCCCTAAAATAATTAGGCCGGCCCTGGCTAGAATATATAAAACTAAAGAAGTTTGACTTTTAATTGACCTCATAATATTTTGCCATGTAAGTTTTTGATGTCTCACATTTTTTTCATATCATGATTCTAATATATATATTGCAAATTTATTAGGATTTCCAATGAACTCATATATTTACCACTTCCATTAGAATCTTTCCTATTTATAAAACCTCATATATCTACCCTCTCCATTAGAATATTCCCTTCCTATACAACATATTTATGTATCTTTGGTAAAATATCTTTGAGATGTTTACTCTGGAGGCTTGGTAACCATGGCAGAAGAGAAATCAAGGAAAATTAAAACTATAGTTGTCAATTTCATTTCATTCCGAGACTGAAACTTCTTGTACTGATATCTAAATCGGAATGAGGAATCCCTTCTTTCCACCTCGGCCCAAATTCCAATTCTAGCTTGTTTAGGGCAATTTTGAGCAAAATGATTTTGCACCTTTAAACTTGAGAGGGGGGGGGGGGGCATGTGTTTCAAATTTCAAACCGCCACCCAATGACGGATAAAAGAAATTTATATGAATATTAAAAAAAAAATAAACACGAAACAAGAACATATTCATTATATTGTGTATTTTCGTTTATCTCACGAATTAGTTGATTTTGAAATTTTACATAGTCAAAATTTCACTTAGGTTTCTTATGAAATGATTTTTGTTTAATACATTTTAAGTGAGGCAGAAGATATTTAAATTATAAACGTCTTTGTTATAAAACCAGGAAATATCAGTTGACTTAAAGATCATTGCCCGTATAAAATGATTTTTAGTTGTTTTATAGATTTCAACTGCAATTTACTATAAACATTTATGCACCTAAAATTTCAAAATTTAAACCTGAAATAATATTAAACTAGGTCGTTTCTTTTGTAGGTATTCCAAGATTTATTTTGGGGAATTTCAAGCACAATCGAATCAAAATCACAAAAAGGAGTTAAAATGCATGGTGATATCTTATAGGTGCTACTGGGTAACTTAATATATATACCTTGTAGTCCTAGGTTAGTTCATTTCTATGTTCTGCAAGACATGATATATTATACCAAACAATTAATAACTTCAATGAAATTAGCATCCTACAATTCTGAGTGGAATCATTAATTTCTCAATCATCCTTTGCTTTGTCAAGAGGAAAGAATATGGAGGAAGAAAAGAAAGCTTGTTACAAATATGATTGTATGAAGAGAGAAAAAGAATCCTTTTATGTAACCCCCAAAGCCATCCTTTCTCTCTCTCCCTGTCTCTTCGTAAAACTTGCCTATCTATAAAATCTAATGTACTTTCTTCCATGACACACACCCTTAATTAGAATCATACCCCAAAACCAATCCTCTCTTTGTCTCGTAAACAATGTCTTTAACCGGTCGTCCTCGTGTCACTGTTGAATGGAATCCGAAGAATGAGAACCTTCCATTACTTCTGGTGTCAAATTTGCCTACGTACTGTTAGGATTTCCTCCACAAACCCATATGAAACCTTATGTCCCTATTGCTTTAGAGAGTTACGTATTGAGCTAGACATATCCAGGCCTAGGCTTTTCACTAGCCTCACAGCCCTTGACACCTTGGCTCGCATGCTCGACCCATGGTCTATAAGGCGTCCTACTCCTACCAATGATTTTGGTAGGAGACTTGAATGGGGATCAGAAATTGAAAATATTGGTCCAGTTCAACAATCATGGATTACTCTCCAATTTGTTGAACCACCAAGACCCATTTCTCCACCACAAAATGTGTCTCTCCAAGACAACAATACAAGCGATGTCATGTTTGGGAATAACACGTTAAATGAGTTCATCGAAGGGATGACAATGCTGAATGGTCGGCCTGGTCCGCCTCCTGCACCGGCTTCGGCTATTGGAGCTTTGCCGATGGTGAAAGTCACGGAAACGCATTTGGATAACGACCCGAGTTGCCCTGTATGCAAGGAAGAGTTTGTGGTTGGTGAAGAAGTGAGAGAGATGCCATGCAAGCATTTCTATCATGCTGATTGCATTGTCCCTTGGCTGAGCATCCACAACACTTGTCCTGTTTGCCGCCATGAGCTGCAAATATTGCAAGACACTACTTCTAATTATGACGATCTTGAAGACACAACTGATGAAGATTTTCGGTTTGAAGATGAAACAAATGGCCTGAACTGGGGGTGGAGTCAACTGTTTTCTTTGTGGCCTTTTCGTGCACTGTCAGATTGGATACACCGCTACCTTGATTTTCAAGATACTAGTTCTCATGAGGGTAAGAGATTCGAATCAATACCTTCTAAATATTGCAAATATATTGCCATGAATAAGCTGAGTCTAGGAATTAGAGAGAATTTTCTCTGCTAAATTCTTGCCATAGTCTTATGCAGACAGCTCCTGGTGGCACTCATGGCTTATTCTATAGCTTTCTATGTAAATTACTGCAGCTGGTGCTAAAAGAGGCTCATACGTACATGTGAGCTTTATAATTACATTATTTCTAAGGCAGGTAAAAATAAATTATGGTAATTATTTTCAAGATAGCCCTGTGGAAAAGATGTTCAAGCTTAGCAGGTACGTACGTTACTATATCCTATATCTAAATTTTACTTAATGACAAATTCCACTGAAGTTCATGCATGTTATTAGGGGGAAAAAAACAAAACTTATCATCCTAACAATTTAAAAAAATAAATATATATTCCAACCTTTAGTGGCCTTTTCGAGGCATCATCCTGCCAATCGGAGTCTATTACCAAAGCAAATGTATGAAGTTGTCACATAATGTAATCCATAATTATTAAATCGTGAAGATATTATTTGTTAATTTTTGGTACCTGAATCTGTCGTTGATGTGGGAACAACTATTTCAATTGAACAATTTCATTTGAGCTTGATCTCCAAATTCCATCCAATAATTCAATGATCTTTTTATTATCTTCAATCGGTGACACTTATTTTTTATCCTCTCATGTTGCAGTTTCTCTCCACGGAAGCAACGTAAACCCTGAGATCTTCATTTGCTTGATGGGTTTAGTTTTGAAAACGTTCACGTACGTACCTTAGATGAAGTTTGATGGATTCAATCTAAAGTGAAATTATACCACTAACCAGTTGATATGTATAATCTTTATCTCAACCTTAACCTCTAGGAATGGGAGCAACAATAGAGTGTAATGTTGGAGATATTAAGCCCAAGATCCGAGCCTATTATAGCTAATCTAGATTTAATATGAATTAGTACTCCTCATACCATACTATATTGTTTGCTTTAAGGTTTCAATGTACAATTATATTTGTTAATTGATAAATTAATATAAAGACATTAATGCAATTTTGATGATAATTAACAAGGATTCAATAAATCAATAAATGAAATTTTCTAGCTTGCTAATGGTTTAAAGTTTTAAGTGATAATTATGACAAGCTCATCCTTGAACCATCATGGTCAACAAAGATCAAAGAATGCAAGAGCAACAAACTCAAATGTTGAACATCACAAAGTTGCATACAAAGTCAAGAAGTGCCAAATTAAAGCTCAACTTGGAAAGACATTGAAGACCAAGCTATTGGAGTTAAAACCAAAGAAACAAAGAAAATCCTTAAGCATCATGTTCCTATGTTATGGGGCGAGTGCCTGTTAGGTTTTGTAAAGTCTATCTTGTTTTGATCATCATGGCTCAATGACTTAAAACCAACTCAAAACGACTAAGAACTTAGATCAAGCATAACTCTAATAATATCACGAAAAATGTTATATATGGACTTATACTTGTTTAGTTCATAACCAAGACTTAAGATAAAAAATCTAAGTTTGGTTATGTTCAATCTAAACTTTGATAAATTCAAAAGCAAAACCTGCTTCATCTAGGCAACTGAACCACAATTCAGGCACCTATGTCTTGATCCAGACAACTACATTCCAGTTTAGGTGCCTAGATCATGAAATCGGAAACTGGATCTGATTTCAGTTGACTAAGCCATGTTGGCAGTACCTTTCTACTTTGTAATCCAGGCACCTAAATCATGATCTAGGCGCCTAGATTCATGAGCCTAAACAAAAATAACGGCTAGTTTTGACTGACAACTTTTGTGGTTTTATGTATAACGACTAAAAAAAGACTATAGCTTATTTTATACTATATATACTCACATATATGAACTCTTACTGTAGAGATTCATGGCAAACATCATCTAAGATCAAAATCCAACAATTCTTGAGCTTACATTTGAAATCATTCAAATATCTAGATAGAAATCCAAAATTCTCTAAATAGTTCTTGAGCCATTTTGATCTATTCTTGATATACTATTAGAGTGAGTTTATTTGTGTACATCCTACTCTTTGAAAGAGTTTAATAATTGTACAACGACTACTCATCTTTCTTGAGATTGAAAGTTAGGGTTTGTATAATCCTAAGTAGTGAAAATGGGTTTTTCACTTGGAGGTTACTCTTGACCATTCAAGCAAGATTGTAAGGTTTTGTCTTCACCTGTAAAAAGATTTTGTTAATGGATTTAAAAATCCTCAAAAAGTGCTCTTGAGGCGGGGATGTAGGCTAGGAGCCGAACCTCGTTAAATCATCGAGTTTGCTTCTCTCTCTCTTGCACTTATATTTGTATATATTTATTTATGCTTGCCTTATATTTCATATATTGTTTAAAATCTAAGCCTTGAATTTAAACTTGTTTTAATTCCGCATTTATCTGAAATATTTTTGCTTCAACCTAATTCACCTGTCCTCTCAGGTTAATATTTGGGTAACACACACAATACTTATACTACACACTATATAACTCTACCTTGGAGTTAATTCCATAATTAACCTAAGTTTTTTTATTATTTATTTAGAGAATTAACCTATATATGGTTAATCTCTTTATGAATACTATTGTAATACAACAATTTAATATAGTAAATATATATAGTCATTCAAGACTTTCCACTATGGACATAAGCTTACAGGTCGAACCACATTAATTTTGTTTTTGCTCTCTCTCTCTCTCTCTCAAGCGCAACATCCATGGTGAAGCCAGAGATTTTTTTCTTCAGGGAGCCAGGCACGCACACACACATATTGTCCTTTAAATTTCATAATCAATATGCTTTAAACATTTAAAACCAAGCTGTTTTTTGTTATATAAATTAAGGATTACACATTATAGTATAACAATAATTTTTGAAAACATTCAATGTTTATGATTCAATAATATAAGATAAATTCTATCGTTTTCTTTCAAAAAAAAAAATAATATAAGATAAATTAAATAATAAATGTCACTTTTATATGGATGATAAAGTAGAACATGTCCCTTGAACAATAAAATCATAGTATCTTTTCTTCTAATGAAAAAAAAAAAAAAAATAATTTATATTCCCTAACTCTTTAAATGCAAAATGAAAAAAGTTTGTTTTTGGAAAAAAAAATAGATTTTACTAAATAGATTTACTTATATATTTTTATGAATATATGCTTTAAATGCTCCTAAAAATAATGAGATATATATGGGAAAAACAAAGTGAATATTAAAAGATTGAAAGATGAGACATTAATACTTTAAATGAGTATTTGTATAACTTTTTTAGGGCAAATTATAGTAGCGTCCCTTGAGGTTTTACGAAATGACAATACCCCATCCCTCCTATTTTAGAAAATAATACTCGGCTCTCTCACATTTGTTAGAAAATGACATTCTGCCCCTTCACCTTTGTTAAAAAATGACACTCTGCTCCCTTACATTTGTTAAAAAATGACACTATTCCTTTCATGAAAAAGGAAATAGCCACTGTCATTTCGCAAAACCTCAAGAGAGATTGCCATAATTTACTCTTAAAAAAATTATACAAAACTCATTTAAAGAGAGGTTATATCAAGACAAATTAATAATTGCATGAACAATTAGAAAATGAACAAATTGATACCTTTGGAGATCTTTGAGTGAGTTGAATCCCTTGCAAAAAAGAACAATAAAAAGAGGGGTTATTAAAGATTGGGGCTTTAGAGAGATTTAGAGAAAGATTGGGGCTTTTGAGAGATTTAGAGAAAACTATTGGGGGTTTCAGTAGAACTCGGATCTAAAAAAAATTGGGGGTTTCAGTTAGAACCTAAATCTAAAAAATCAAGAGAGTCATTTGCTATTATGGGTTTTGAAACTCATTTGAGAGTGAGACAAAGATGACGGTGCAAGAGGAAATTACATGAGAGCCACCGCCGTGAACCTGGGTATTGCTGTGTATAACCGCATCTCCGTGCACTTGATCACTTTGGGATGGCCACAAAATATGGATTTCTCTGTCTAAATCCACACTGAGAGCAGCACTAATAGAACCAAGAGAATTAAATGAACTCATCTTGGTTGTTGGAGAGGGAATGAAGGAAGAGTAATGAGGGTAGGCGAGAGAGATGAGCAGAGTTGTATTAAAAGAGAGAGAGAGAGAGAGACCGAGGTCGAACCACATAGAACGGTTGACACAGTGTAAAACCTTCTACTATTGTTATGAAAAGAAAGCAAGATTAAATTGATTAAGTTGTTTTCCACTTGAAGATGAAGCAAAATATTATGAAAACTAGAATTAAAAGTAATTAAATAAAATTTGTGGAAATTAATGGAGGAAGGCACTAGGGTTTTAAGGATCCACCTAATATATTCCTATGTGAACTTGGATTATTATTTTACTCGATTAGGTTAGAGAGCTCACTCGCCTAGTCGGAAGATTTAACAATAAAACACTTGATAAGGTAGTAGATAGTGTATGGGTTGATTTAGCTAATAAATTCAAGAGCATGCTACAGGGGAGATTAAGCATTTAGTATATTTCAAATCATAACAAATCATGGGATTTATGCATTTGATATATTAAAATCATACTAAATCAAAATAACTTGTCAATACACAATGATTTCAAATAATGAATCAATCACACTACTAATCATTAATTCAAATAAAATACATCCTTAAATCCAAGTTACACATAAAATAAAATATTAGGGTTCACCTCTAGCTTAACTAGAGGCTTAGCTACTCATAGAATTGAAAGACATGCTAGAAACAATAAAGAAGATACAAATCCCCCTCATAATTTTGGCTAATCTCCTCCTTTTTCTCTTCTTCTCCAGCAGTCCCAATTTTCTCTACTCCACTGTACGCGCTGCCTCCTTTTCTGCCTTTTTTTTTTTTTAGGTTATCAATTAACCTATTTCGCATCTCCCCCTTGGCCCACGTGCACATCTCCTTTCCACCCTCAATTTTGGTTATTAACATAACCTTTTATTTTCTTTCTTTTTTAAATCCACGTGCACTCTTTTCTTTCATTAAGTCCCTTAGGTATTGATGATAAAGTCACCCGCCTGGTAATCCTCCAAATCCTTTTAAAACCAAAACTCCTTCCACATGACTTTCTTTTTAGACTTCTTGGTCATCTCCCTTTTAGGCCGCCACTTTCCTTTAGGTTATCTAATAACCTCTTTATATTCCACACCCAAATCCTTAATATATATGTTTCCTTAAGTGCAATCCGATAGGCTAGGCAATAGAGAAAATAAAATGGATCTGCATCAATAAATTAAATCTAAATAAGACATGTAGAATTTTTAATGAAATAATACACGTAAAAATATAAATTTCATGTTATGCAATGGTACGAAAGAATTGTCATAATTTATGTGTAATTAAGAATTTGATGCAAGGAAATTCCATTAAAACCATATGAAAATAAGGTTAATGAGTCATAATTCATGATTCATCAGTGGTTTTGGAATGGCAGATCACACGAGAGTGGGTTTTGTAAATAATGGTAATTGTGTAAATATTACATTCCCAATAATAATAAATGTTGAAAACAAGTTATTTTCAGAATAGGCAAAAACAACTCATGGATGTTCTGAAAAACGGTGTGAGACCCACAAAAAAAAAAAAGAAAAAAAGTTTTTGAGAATGAAACATGAAACTAGTGTGCCAAAAGCAATTTTTTGCAGTGAGACCAGCAAATTTTGTTTTATAAATATGAACACGTTTTAAAAACGGTGTACCAAACAAGTGTCTCATTTTTTTTCTTTCTTTTAATATTCACGTTTTTGCCATATAACTCATTATTGTTAGGAGCATTTAAAGCATAATTCATAAAAATATATAAGTAAATGTGTTTATGGATAAGGATCCTCTCCATTTGGAAATCCCTCCATTTGTCCATTTCATGGTTCAGATTTTATTTCACAAATCTAACGATATACAGATTGCCTTGTCATTTAAAATTTTAAATGACGTGGCAGTCTGTACATTGTTAGATCTGTGATATTTAATCTGGGCCATAAAATAGAGACTCTCCATTTTATTCCAAATGGAAAGGATCCTTATCCGTAAAAGATGGCTACAAACTGATTTGTTACCGGTTTGTTACATCCCATTACGTGGTAATTAATAAGATTATCTATATGTACTTTAGTCATATGACCTATTTAATGAGTCATGTGACTTTTTTAAATAATACATATAAATAGTTTTATAATCTGTCATATAATAGGTTGTAGCAAACGGATTACAAACTGGTTTGTAGTCAACCTTGCCTGTTAATAAAAAACCTCTTCTTCTTTTTAAAAACAATACGTTTTTTATAACCTGAAGACTCAAAAGTAAAATGTGAGAGAGATAGAAATGGTGGGTTCAGCTTTGCCACAACCATTCTGGTTCAGTGTATCGGAGGTGGGCCCCACACACCAAACCCTTAATCTGATCACCACCGCAGGTTCTTTCCACCTCGGCCACCTTCTCCAACACCGTGTTACCCATCACCTCCGCCTCGCCTCTCTTTTTCATTCCTGCTTCAAGGTTTTAACTTTCTCAAATTCAATCGTTTATTTTATTTATTTATTTTTCATATGTTGAACGCTTCCCTTTTTAGCCTTTTCATTTTGTGGGTAAGTCATAAACTAAATTTAGTATTTTAAAGAAAAAAGACCCAGCTAGTTGCTTCTGTGTGTCTTGAATTTATAATGAAACTGAGGGTGTTTATGCTATATATGTATGTATGTGTGTGTTTAATTTGATGAATATGTGAAGGTAACTAAGCAAAGCACAGTGCTCAGAAATGGCCTTGGATATGTCTACAATGTCTCTACATGGACCTTGTGTACTTTTTTTGTAATGACTAATTGCTTCTATTAATATCATGAATGCCGCTGGATTTACCCGGCAATTGGTTCTGCCGGGTGGGGTCAGTTGCTCGTAGGTTTTACTGCTTAGGCCTTAGAGACGAGTCCAAAGGGCTCTTCTTTAGAAATGTTTCCTACTTTATTAACAAAAAATCATTTTTAACCTGAATTCTAAACAAGCTTGCTTTATCTCTTTTCAAATTTATTGGGTTTTGTAATGCATTTGTACTTGGTTATTTATGTGTGACTCCTTGTGAAAATTCAATAATATGCGTTGATTCCGGAAGAAGTTCTATTATCATATTGATAGTATTTGAAAACTATGAATTGTTACACATGCTTTCATTGTATTTTGAAGTTGCTTTACCTTGATTTTATGGAAGATTATAATTTCAATGGGTGGACATGAAGGGGCTTTTGTTGTTTCAATTGTAATATTAATGCATGGGACACAATTCTAAAAATTCTTAAAAGATTTTCAGAATTCTCTGGCATTTGATTTCTTATTGAACAGAAACTCTCTCGTCTTGATCACGTGCCTAGATTGAAGGATGTATGGTGTGAAAAGGCCCTCCAATTCAAGGGGTTTAATTTTCTTCAGTTATCAAAAGATACTATGACATCCACGTACTCAACTTGTTTATGCTTCTTTAATGGGGGAGAAACTAGAAAGGACTTTGGAAATGATAGGCCACCTCACTCAAACATATCGACTAGAAATTCATTCAATGGAAGAAGATGGACCAATATGCTGCTTGCTGTTAATGTCTTGTGAGTATCATCTTGTCAAACAAGAATAATATTAGCATGATTCATGGATACAATTCAATAATCTGTTCTGCAAATAATAATTCAATTCAACAACTTTTCCACAGAAAATTTTGCAAAATAATAATTATTTAAATTGGTATTGTTTTGAAGTTATTTGGGGATTTAGCATTTTTCTTAAAATCGTGTAAAATTCTAATGAATTGGCATAAGCTGACTGAAATCGTGTTTTAAACACGATTTCAAGTGCAGAAAATGGCTACATCCTCAAATAACTTCAAAACAGTGCCAATTTAAATAATTATTATTAAAATAATATTATTTTGCAAATTTTGCCACTTTTCCACTTCCAATGCATCAAAGTAAACAGCTTATTGTTTATTAAATCATGTTCGCAGAATTTTTATTGCACAAACTGCAACACAGGGGCAGCTACTATTATGGGGAGCTAAGGTAACAGCACAAATGGAAATCTAGATATGTTCCCTCTTTAATATTAAAATTTCATTTTGTAGGCACCTTACCTTGTTGATTAATTCAAGTTATATACAGATAAATAGTCTCATTGACAAAGGACAATTGTGGAGGCTGGTCACTTCTTCATTTTTGCATGCAAATATTGGGCACCTAATGGTCTGGTTTAAATCTTACTGCTTGATATTTCTCATTTATTTTTGGCTTAGCCGTATCTAGGTCTGAGAAAATTTGTCCTTTTTAGGTTAACTGTTATTCTTTGAATTCAATTGGTCCTAGCGCGGAGAACATCAGTGGTCCTAGGAGATTTCTTGCAGTTTACTTTGCCTCAGCAATTTCAAGTAACAGCTCATAAACTCTCTGCACTAGCATGAAACTTGCTTATCCAATTGTATTCTGATTAAGTAATTTCAAGAAAATCAGGTTCTGTGATGAGTTATTGGTTCTGCAAAGCGCCTGCAGTTGGTGCTTCAGGAGCAATCTTTGGATTAGTATGTCTCTTGAACTCTGTTCTAGCCAACAATATTAGCCTTTGTAGGTGCACAATATTGCCCTTAAAAGAAACTTGTAATACATTAGAACCCTAGAGAGCAAAAATTTCAGTAAAGTGAGTTTCAGTGACATGCTCCTAAAATTTCAATTATAGTGGACTTAGAACCATATATATCTGTACTTAATCAAGAAAAAAAGAAAAAAAAAGAAGCAATATAAGGCTGCAAAATGCAGTTTTTCCTTGTTTTCTCCATGGTTTATTTTTCCATTTTCAGAAGGCTAAGTGCTTCATCTTGATAGTACTCCTTTTGGGGTGGGTTTAGGACTTATGCATATGGGGCTTCTCCTTCCCTCCAATTCTGCTCATATTATACTTGAATTTTACAATGTCAACTACCTCTGTAGTTTAACCTTTCCATTGGGACCTAATTGTCAGAATGTTGATTGGCTTTGTACAATATTAACAAAAAAATTTCTGACCCCATGAAATTATGAATTTCATCTTCAAATGAGATATAAGTTCTGGTCTTTTTTTTATTAACACCCCCCCCCCCCCCTTTCTAACAGTCAAAGAGAAAACGATGCAGAATTTGCTGCCCTAAATAAAGTTGGAGTATTTTGTTGAGACTAAAAATAACAAGCTATATCCAACATGTTTTGCTTTTCTTCTTCCTCCATTTCTTCTATCTTTAGTCAAACCCCCAGTGCTTGATTCAGGTTGGAGCAGTTGCTGTGTTTGCCACAAGACATAGACAACTGGTTGGACGTGGCAAAGAAGATCTGCAACAAATAGCACAGGTTATTGTTCTGAATATGGTATGATCCTCACTTCCCTTGTCCATCTTAAATTGCTTAATGTTTTGCAATTTATGTTCAGAAAATAAAAAGATACAGGGGAATCAAACAGTGACAGCTGAAACTATTAGAGATATTACACCATGAGGCCCAAACCTAGTGTAGGCCCATATACTTGTATGTAAACCAAGTCTAGGTTTCTCTAGTATAAAAACCCTACGTTGGGGACATTGTAAGAAATAAAATACATAGTAAAGATGTAGCCGTCAAAGGTTTAACCCCCTGTAGACGTAGGTCTTCGTGACCGAACCATGTTAAAACCCTTGTGTCCTTTCTCTCTTTCATTTCCGCTTTGCTTTCTTGATTTACAACATGGTATCAGATCACTCAAATCCTGTGCCTTTGATTTGTTTGTTCTTTAAACTCTTTCGATTGGGCATTTGGTTACTGTGCATTTGTATGGTGTTGCATTACTACTATGTTTGGTGGTTCTCGATAGCCTCTTGGTTAATCCTGGTGGTTGTCGATGGCTCAGTGGCTCTTGGTGGTGATGCAGGACAAACTAGAAATTCAATAGGAAAAATTAAAGAACTGGAAAATAAAGGGATATGACCTAGGAGTCGGCACCTAAGCCTTGCTTGGAGTCAGTACCAAGCGGAAAACCACTAGGAGTCAACACCTAGGGTTGGACTGGAGTTGGCACTAGGCCATGGAAACAATTACAAAAGAAATATTTTTAATTCATCAATAATAGCTCTTATACAAGAATACTAAAATCTAATTTTAAATTGACATAGGAAACCCTAATTCTAATGGGCTTGGGGAAGCCCAATTATTGAATTGCAAAACTAACCTTGACTTTAAATAAAAATACTAATAAGCCTAAATACTAGGACTTCCTAAAATACAACTGACCAATAAAAATATAATTAACTTGTAAAATTAAATAATACTAAATTAAAATAATTATTTCTTTGAATGTTTCACATCATTCTCCCCTGGTTGGAGAAAACTTGACCTCGAGTTTTAAAGTGTCGAATGATCAAACTTCTGGCACTAGATGCATGCTTGCTTCAAGTCTAGAACCACAGTTGGGAGAAAGGAGAACATAGAAGTCGTGGATTCCATCTCTTCATTAAATTGCCAGGAATTACAAATTCAATGTGTGGAATCGGTGTTGGAATTGAAACCACCTTTTCGTCATCAAGTACAGTAGAGTCTTTCTACTCAAGAGTAGGCAATAAATCTAACTCTACAACTAACTTGAAAGTAGCATCCACAACTTGGCCAATTTTGGTAGGACAAAATGTATTTGAAGCAACACCCATAAAGCACATTGCTTGTTGGAGATAAGGTTTAAGCTTAACAATACAATTAATGATTACTTTCTCCCCCAATTTCCACGAAATAGATGAAACAACCTTAGTTACCTTTCTTAGATATCAAAAAAAAAACCTTAGTTACCTTTCTTACACTAGCTAATAGCGACTAAGAAGATTCAAGGAAATGTCTTCACGTTCATCTATGACCATTGTCATAATTGTTTCCGTGGCTGAAAATGTATCATGTGGATGGTTGGAACTAATGATTTTTAAGAAAGTTTGAAACATCTCGACAAACAATGCATCACACTCAAGGTCCAGCATCACCAAACACGACTTGACCGTTGCAACGGTATCAAGAATGGAAACAACCTTTGTTTTTTTTTTTGATAAGTAATAATTCATTAAAAGAGAAAAGGACATAGTCCATGTACACAAAGCGTGTACACTAGATATGTCAAAATTACAAAGAAAAGGAGCAAAAATTAACAAAATCTAGCATAGGAGAGTCAAAAATAAATCCCGAAGCAGCAGCCCATTCCAACAGAGTATAGAGAAAATGCTTCTTCAAATCTTGAATAGTTTTCTCACACCCCTCAAAACATCTAGCATTCCTTTCTCTCCACAAGCTCCACATGATGCAATGAGGAATTATATGCCATATCGATCCTATAGCCAGCAAAACAATAATCCCATAACACTACTCGGCATCACCCAATGTACCCCAAACAAAGAAAAAGCTAAATCCCATAATTCTCGCGCCATTGGACAATGAAGAAGCAAGTGGTCATTGGTTTCTCCAACCCGTTTACACATACAGCACCAATCAAGTACAATCAGACGTCTTTTGCGAAGGTTATCCATTGTGAGTACCTTCCCCAACGCTGCTGTCCAAAGGAAAAAGCTCACCTTAGAGGTATTTTGGATTTCCAAACAGATTTTCCAAGGGAAATGATGTGCTGCACCAGTGTGGAGAACGTTATAAAAGGATTTCACTTCAAAAATATCTCGAGAGGAAGGGTTCCAGCACAATACATCATGCTCGTCACTACCTATCTTCACTGAGTAGAGTAATGCTATGAATTCAGTGATAGATTCCAACTCCCAATCCTGTGCTTCCCAGAAAAAACAAACATCCCAATGTAAAGTAATGTTGTGATAAGACAACAAATCCTTTACCGAGGCATCCTTGTAACTAGCAATCCGATACAGATCAGGAAACCGAACTCTCAAAGAAGACTCGCCACGCCACCTATCCGTCTAGAATTTGATAGACGAACCATCTCCAACCTTATAACTAGCAAACTGTGACAATCTATTCCACCCTTTGCTAATGTTCTTCCAAAGACACACCCCATAAGGGCCGGAAACGTTGCGAGAGCACCAATTCCCTCACATACAACCATACACTTAAGAGAAATAACTCTCTGCCATAAGGCTATTTTCTCAATGCCAAATCTCCAAAGCCATTTGCCTAGTAAGGCCTGATTAAAGAGAACCAGGTTACGAATTCCCAAGCCACCATAACAAATAGGGGTACAGACCTGATTCCAATTAACCAGATGGAATTTAAACTCTTCTCCCATACCACCTCATAAGAAATCCCTTTGAATCTTCTCTAAGAGATGCGCAACCCCTTTCGAAATAGGGAATAAGGATAAAAAATAAGTGGGTTAAGCTAGAGAGAGTTCTCTTGATCAACATAAGACGTCCCCCTTTTGAAAGATACATGCGTTTCCAGAATTATTTTTTAGAAATGGAATGCATGATGCACTCTTACCCTCAATGAAAACACTGATCACTAATGAACTTTTAAGGCATGCTGAATATATAATAGCAATTGGACACAGGACACAAATTTTCAAATGCTGCTACAGTGAGCTGAAATATTTCCTTCATTTTCTCATCACCATATGGGGCATCTAGTGTTGTTATCCTCTTAATCTCGGAAATGCAAGATATAACTGAAATTTCCACATCCATTCAGCATGCCTCAAAAATTCATTAGTGATCAGTGCTTTCATTGAGGGTTAAGAGTGCATCATGCATTGATATTGGATGGTGCTTGCTCCACATTTGCTAACAAATTTTCAACTTTATCAATAAGAGTGAGGAGGTCATCAATGGAGGAAAGAAAGTTAAGGAGGTCATTCCCAGCCTCTTTAAGCTGGTCCTCAAGGTGTGTCTTAAAGGAAGTAGGTGGCTTGAAAAATATCATAATTCACTATAATAATAAGCTTCAACAAGGAATTCTAACAAAAACCTTGATTGATGAACTTATTGCGTGACTTGGTGCTCTGAATTGATCATATTGTGAGACTTGCACTGCTGAAAGATAGAAGAAAGTCACGGGTTAGGAGTCTGCGCTATCTCTCTCTTTTGTGTTTTTTTTTTTTTTTTTTTCCTAATGATTCAGGTGGGGTTAAAAACTGGGTTGGTTTAT
Organism: Fagus sylvatica; assembly: GCA_907173295.1. Lineage (NCBI taxonomy): Eukaryota > Viridiplantae > Streptophyta > Magnoliopsida > Fagales > Fagaceae > Fagus > Fagus sylvatica. The sequence goes on along the minus strand of OU015767.1, from coordinate 2,938,149 downwards.
TTCTTGGGGTTAATTGGGTCAGGTTGTGGTGTAAAAAAAAACAAAAGGGATAGGTGGAGTGCTCCCCTTTTTTTTTTGGGGTCGGTGGAAGAGGCGGGTCAAGTTAAAGCAAATGTTTGTTTGAATGTTTTTCGAGTGAGTAAGCAAAGTTGAAGGGGTTACCTTCCCAGATTGGGGATATGGGTTTGGCAGCGCTGTGCAAGATCATATGCTTCCGGTGGTGACGCGATGGCGCAGCATGAGGCCAGTGAGGTGATAGTAGTGCGGCATCGAGGAGGAGGGGCTGGGGGACAAAGCTTTCTTGGGTTAGGATCTGGGCAGATCTTAGCTTTAGGTTGGAGATGGTGGTGCAATGTCGAGGAGTGGAGCTATGGTAGCGGCGTGGGGCTGAGTTACTATGATTCTGAGTGGTTTTTGAGGGCGTGATCTGGCCTTTTGGTGGTTTGATAATGGTTGCTTGGAATCTCTCTTTTTTCTTTTTTTTGGTTTTTTCTAGTACACGTAGGTAGCGACTCAATGTTTTTTTTTTTTTTTTTGGTTTAGTTTATGGAGTTATTGTGGCGTGACAGGTGTTTGGGTTGCGGGTAATTTTTGCGGGTTCCTGTTTGGATGGAAGCTAGGTTTTCTGGTGTGTAGAGAGGAGGATTTATTTATTTCTATTTCTTTATTCTAGTTGTGATCCATGAATGCTTCAAGAACTTGATTGAATTTTGCTCTGATACCAATTTGACACTTGACGAAGGACAAACTAGAAATTCAAGGAAAAAATAAAAAATTGGAAAATAAAGGGATATGACCTAGGAGTTGGCACCCAGCCATAGATACAATTTCAAAGAAATCTTTTTAGTTCATCAATAATAATTTGCTTATCCATAGTACTACAATAATCTTATATAGGAATACTAAAACCTAATTTTAAATTGACATAGGAAACCCTAATTCTAATGGGCTGGGAGAAGCCCAATTATTGAATTGCAAAACTAACCTCTTTAAATAAAAATACTAATAAGTCTAAATACTAGGACCCAAAATACAACTAACCAATAAAAATACAATTGATTTGTAAAATTAGATAACACTAAATTAAAATAATTATTTCTTTGAACGTGTTGCATCAAGTGGGTCTTGTTTTTTCTCGGTGGCATCTCAGTGCTTCTCGGTGCTGTCTCACTATTTGTCGAAGCTTCTCGATGTTGTGTCTCGGTATTTCTCGAGCTTCTGGATCCAAACAGAATGTTCTGGTGCAGGAGTTATGATTTCAAAGCTCCTTTGAGTGTCATCAGCTGCTTGCTTGTCAAAATCGAGGTTGAAGGCTCTTGTTTGGAGCCGGTCTCGCTCGAAGCTTCTCCACATGATAGATTTGAGGCCCACTTGGATCTCCTTTGGCTCTTGTTTTGTCATTACCGGCACCTGGAGACGTCGCCGGTGAAGTTATTGTCCAGATCGGCCACTCCAACTCATTTTCCGGCAGTTTTGACCATGTATCTGCCAGTTTTTCCCCTTTTCGGCCAATATCGACCGATTCACCCCTATGGCCCTATTCTGGTTGGTTGGCCCGATTCTCAGTCGGTATATATCTATTTCGATCGATTCTTAGTTCATCTCTGTATTTCTTCTCGGCTGGATTTGTTGTTTTTGGGGTTCTTTTGACATCTTAGTGGTTGTTTCTTCATATTTTGACGTGACCCATCTCTTGACGGAGTATTGAGGTTGTTGCTGTTGCTGCTTGTGGTTGTTGTTGATGTGGCTTGCTGTTGTTGATCTTGTGAAGGACCTTGATTGGACCATTGTTTTTTATATTCCTATCCCAATAGGAATAGCCCAATCAGTCAGTTCCCTGTTTGTTTCTTGGTTGGTTATTGGATTGGGTTAAATTTGTTGTCTTGTGATGATGCTACTACCATCTCCAACATTCTCATCACGTAGTTGTTGTTTTGTGAAACAACAGCACCACATATTGTGGTAGTTGTTTATGGTTGTTGGACTTGTTTATATGTTGCAAGCTGGCTTATATGATATATAAGCTCCAGCTTGAGGGGAAGTGTTAGAGATATTATATGGCCCATGAGGCTCAAATCTAGTGTAGGCCAATGTACCTATATATAAACCTAGTTTAGGTTTCTCTAATATAAAAACCCTACATTGGGCACATTGTAAGAATTGAAATACATAGTCAAGATGTAGCCGTCATAGGCTTTCCTCCTGTAGACATAGGTCTTTGTGTGACCGAATCACGTTAAAACCCTGGTGTCCTTTCTCTCTTTCATTTCTGCTTTACTTTCTTGATTTACAACAGAAACATTTATGTTTCTTCTAAGCCTTTTGAATCAAGTCCATTAAGTTGTATGAGTCTAGGTCAATGTCTTAACGTGATTCACCTGAATCATTGCTCTACCCAAAATTACATGTAGTGCACATATGTATTATGATTGTTACAAGAGCATATATGAAATGTACACGCTTTCATATCATTCACCAAATGGCATATTGGGAACAGGACACTGTTATTTCCTCTCTCTCTCTCTCTCTCTCTCTCTCTCTCGTGTGCGTATTGGTTGAATTAATGGCATAAAGTATATGTTATGTTATGCAGGTTATTGGGTTATTGGCCAAAGGCATTGATAACTGGGGACATGTAAGTATAATATCAGCATTTTTTTCTTCCATTTATTTTTGTCTTTTCTGTCTTCTTTAAACATTTTTTGATAAGATATGATAAGAATAAATGACATAATAGTAATGTTATTATAAAATAATTCATTCCATTTCAAAAAAAATTTAAGAGAATGAAGTCCAACTAATTGATGACCATATAAATAATGTAATGTTTGTGAATGCTTCAGTTAACAGCACATTACATAGATTAGGCGTGCTGTGCAATCAATCTTAAAGAAACAATCTTTCCTTGATATCATTTTTTTCTTTTTCAAATTTATTCTCCAATAGTGTTATTGTAGCTTCATTTTATACAATTTACTTTTCTACTTATCAAAAAAAAAAAAAAAAAATTATGAATTTTATGGTGTGCACTCTTACGTGGTTCATGGGTAACTCATCTCCAAAATTAAGTTTACGCACATTGTTGAGTGAATGAAAAAAACTATGCCAGAACTTATTCCGTATGTAGATTGTAACTTCAATTGAAAATCTTAGCAATAAATCCAAGTATGACAGTTTCAGATGGACAGATTCTAAGTAGACAAGACAGCTAAGTTTATCTAGGAGCATTCACGAAAATGAATCAAAATATGGAAACTTGCATATGGTTCTTTCCATGGATTTCAGTTGATTACTATGTTATATACAACTTCAGTTTGGAGGCTTTCTTGGTGGAGCTGCTGCATCATGGCTTCTTGGTCCTGTATGGAAGTATGAGTCCATGTCGAAGGATGGTCGAAGAATTTTTGCTGACAGAGCGCCAATATTCTACCTTATCAAGAAGAAAAGGGAACCTAAGTGATTCCGTATTGGTTTCTAGGCAAAGCAAACTCTTATTGCTTGTAATGAGACTCGTAAAGAAAATTATTATACAGGGAAAGGGTGCATTTCTGGTTGCTTACTTATTCTTTAACTACAATGAGATTACAAGTTCCCACATAGCTGTATATTTACTTATATTAGCTGATTATATTGTCTGATTATTTGGGGACAAATTCTTTAATAATCGTTTTTTCAAGCTTTGAAACCAAGTGATAAGGTGCAAAATTCATGCATTATTGAAGAATAAATTTGTAAAAAGGGATTGAAGTATGTTGCATTGCAGAAGTCAATAGTGTCAGTTGTCAAAGGAGTTCGAGTTTTCTCTTAAAAAGGGAATTGATTGCAGGAGAGACTTCTGGAATACTGGTTGTTAGAGTTATTGTTATTATTTTTCTATTTCACTTGTTATTTCATAGTAGCATAAGGGTATTCTTGTAACCTTGTTATATCACTCTAATATAATATGTGCTAAGGTGTAGGTTTGACTAACGATGCTCTAAACCTTTTCTTTCTTCTCTCTCTGTGTTCTTCTCTTAATCCTAATTTATCATATCTTAAAACTCAACTTGGTATTAGAGCGTTCCGATCCAACCCTAGAAGCCATTAAATCACTTTGGAAACACTTTTTAGATAACAGCGGATGTTGACATCAGCATTTGTCTAATGATGTCATGCTGATGTCAATGTTGATACAGACACCTCGGTCTGACGATCACATGGTTAGGCTCGTCTCTCTATCCTGGTAATTATGGTGATTTTTGTGGAATTTTTTGAAGCCATTTAGAATGACTTCTATTTTCCAATGTTTTTTGGATTTCTCGACATAATATTTCGATCTGCAATTCTGGAGCTTTTTTGCTGTTTTTGATGGATGGGTTTTGTTCCCTAAGGGCCGGAGAGCTTTGTAACAATGGTAATACCACAAGTACTACTAATAGTAGTAGGAGAAGGACTACTTTAATTTCTCCAAATGGACTTCCAGAATTTGAAGGATTTATGGAGCCTCTACGTGACCGTGAGGCCATTTTGTCTTCTCCCTGTGTGACACCTAGTTGTGAGGCTATTACCTTAAAAGAAGGTGGAGAAAAACCTGAATGATCTTGAAGGTGAGAATTTTCCATTCTCCTTGGACTCTTTTAGTGGAAATGTTATGCGAACCCCACAATCAGACTCAAGCTCAGGTAGACTTGTTGGCTTATCATGGTTAAATGAAGACAGTTACAAGAAACATCACTTTGAATCTGAACTCAATTCGGTGGCTGACATACTTCATATGCCAAGCTTGTCTCCCAAGAGCCATTTATCAACAGAGGATCCTGTTGATTCAAGTTTACAGTTTGATTGTCTAACTACTACTTCCAACTTCATTGATCTTACCCATTTTCTGAAAGTTTTGGATGATCGGGCTTCATGGCTTTCAAATTCTACTTTTGATAATGTGTCACAATCCTAGATGAGAATATCGTGGAGGGAAGGATTAGTTAGCCAGATTTATGAGATGGATGAATTTGATTGTTGCAGATGCTTATCAGATGAAGAGGAAGATGCCAGTGGCTGCAATGGTGACCGGTTAAAATCCCATTGGAGTCCTGAGGCCAATGTTGATGTAGCAAGTAATCAGAAATTAGCTAGCAACGCTATGTCTACCGAATTTGTAGATAATGACCAGGCACTAATGGGAAAGGTAAAGAACAGTTTCCATCTCAATTACGATGTTCCTGTGCAGAATCCATTAGCACTGATGGAGGTGGCCTTGAAGCTTCAAAGGATTCAGATTGGAGTCTATGCTACAAGAACCACTTGTTTGAAGTGTAATCTATTACCTTCTCCTTTATGCTTCTAATCCTATTAAAGTAAGTCTGACTAACCTGAGTTCAAAGGTGGTTTTTCTTGGTGGTAACTGAGAATACTACTTTAGGACCACTCCCACTCTTTAATTCTATTCTTTTAGTAATTTGATTTCAATTGTGTTTTACTTGATTTTCTTCATTTAAAGCTTTGTTCTTCATTATTTTATGTAGAATGAATTATGGTTTGCCCTGATGATGTGAATAAAAACTCATTTGCGAACTTCTATCATTGCTTGTATCTTGAGGAAAAGTAAAGAGGCCAAAAATTCTGTCATAGTTCTTCTGTGAACTAAAAATTCACATGATCAAGCTGCAAATTAGTAATCAAGATGGTGCTAATTCATTCAATTTGTTAGAATTTCCTCATGTGTAAATTGCCAAACTACGTATGATGTCATAATACAACAATACTTTGGCTTGGTATTGGCCTAAAAAATGGAATTCAGTGGTGAACATAACTGAAGCATGAGGATAGTTAGGTTCAAGCAATTGAGACAAAATGGAAACAAGTGGTGGAGTTTCCAATCCTTCCAATAAAATATCGTGTTGTGGAACTGAAAGAGAGAATGGGAAGATTTGATTAAGATTGAGATTTGGGAAAAAAGTTGTAGTGATTCCTTGTAGGAAAATTAGATACTAGTGAATGACAAGGTAGAAACTAATGCTTTCCTTCACACAGGATGGTTCATTACTAATTCTGTATCTTTAGAGAGGGAGGAAGGATTAGTAGAAGGGAGAATTGGGTGATAATGGAATGTTTTCTTTAAGCTCAGATGAGCTGAATACACTACCAAATCACTGGAAATTGTTGCAGAGCTTATTGGTAATGCTTGAGAAATATGGGAAAATGGGTTATATATTTTGGGACTAATACTAGGGGGCCTGTCAGTTGTCACTTTGTTTATTTTTTATTTGTATAGAAGGCAACTAGTAATGTCAGTTGCATCTTTGAGGCTAATTAGTATTATGCTTTTTATGTTGGGCTCTTCTCTTCTTCACTATGCTTATGCTTGCGAATTGTGGTCTTTCATTTTCTGTCTGTTTGGCATGTCCTGGGTTATACCAACTAGAGTTATTGATTTAGGGGGGGCCGTGGTTTTCGTGGTGGACATGGTGACAAGAGATGTGATCATTGTGGTAAGACCAATCATACTGAGCTTTACTATTGGGTGAAAAATGGCAAGCCAGATTATTTAAATCAGGTGATTGATGGTGCTACACAACCATTATCTACTTCTACTCCATTTGGGCATGCTGCTTCTAGGCCTGGTTCTTATGATGCTCTCATTACTCAGCTTAGCGAACTGGTCCAGCTATTGCGCGTCGCACTTTCCTCTTCTTCCATTGCTATATTAGCTGATTCAAGTAATGTTGTAGGTGTGGCCCATTTCTCTCTATCTTGGGTCATTGATTCTGGCACTAACAAACATATATCTGGTATATTATCTCTTTTCTCTGATTTGCTTCCTATTAAACACCATATTGTTTTAGCTGATGGCTCTTTTCGGCCTGTTCTTGGAAAAGGCGTTCTTCATCCCACTTTGTCATTATCCTTACCCTCTAGTCTTTTTGTTCTTGATTCTCCTTTTAATTTGCTTTCTGTTAGTCAATTGACTAAAGCCTTACAATGCTCTATCACCTTTGATCCCACTTCATGTGTTTTTCGAGACCTCAAGACCAAGGAGATGATTGGTTTGGGACATGAGAAAGACGGGCTATATTACCTGGATCCTGATAATTCTGCCTCCCACGCCTTCTCGGCTTCGGCTTTGAGTGCTACCGTAGCTCCTCTTCAATGGCATTTTTGTTTGGGGCACCCTTCCTTGGCCAAACTTAAGTTTGCCATTCCTACATTGAGTCATGTGTCCAGTCTAGAATGTGAAGCTTGTCAACTAGGGAAGCATCATCGTAGTTCTTTTTCTAGTAGTGGTCCTAGTCGCCAATCTGAGTCCTTTGATTTAGTTCATACGGACATATGAGGTCCTTCCCGCATTTCTACTTTGAAAGGATTTCTTTATTTTGTTATATTTGTGGATGATTATTCTCGAATGACATGGTTGTTTCTGATGAAAGAGCGATCTGAATTGCCTCGTATTCTTTCCACATTCTATAATGGAATATTCGTTCAGTTTAATAAACGCATTAAGATTCTTCGATCTGATAATGCATCAGAATATACTCAGTCTGTAATGAATTCCTTTTGTGCTGATCATGGTATTATTCATCAGACCAATTGTCCTCACACCTCTCAACAAAATGGTGTGACTGAACGAAAACATCTTCATTTAGTAGATGTTGCTCATACCTTGTTATTCCATATGCGAGTACCTAAACACTTTTGGGGTGATGTTGTTTTTACTGCCTGTCATCTTATTAATCGTATGCCTTCTGTTGTCTTAAATTAGGAGTCTCCATTTTTTGTTTTATATCCTGAACGTGCTCCATTCTCACTTACTCCTCGTGTATTTGGTTGTGTTGCCTTTGTTCATGTCCTTGATCCTAGTCGTGATAAACTATCTCCTCGATCTCGTAAGTGTATTTTCCTTGGATACTCTCGTACTCAAAAGGGCTATCGTTGTTACAATCCTCAGTCTCGTCGATATTTTGTTAGTGCTGATGTTACCTTTTTTGAGTCCACCCCTTTCTTTTCCTCACCTGGTCAGTGTTTGTCTCTTGATCTCATCTCTAGTTGTGAGGGGGAGGGTTCCTTTCCGTTTCCTACTCTTCCAATTCCTTTGGTTTCTCCTCCGCAAGTACCTTTGGCTTCCACACCTAACCCTCCTTTGTAGGTTTATAAGCGATCTCAAGATTGGCACGTTGTATCTTATCGCCCCGATACTACATCTTCTTTGTCAGAGGTTCCCACTCCCTCATCCTCTATTCTTGAGACTGATGATTTACCTATTACTTTATGACGAGGTAAACGTACTTGTACTCAACACCCAATTGCTCATTTTCTGTCTTATAATCGTGTTTCACCTTGTCTACATTCTTTTGCTTGTACTTTGTCATCTATCTCTATTCCTTCCTCTTATAAGCAGACTTTATCTTCGTCTTGGATGGAAACATGCTATGGATGAGGAAATGAGTGCTCTTCATAATAATCAAACCTAGGAGCTCACTGCTCTTCCCTCTGGGAAACAAACAGTTGGTTGTCGTTGGGTTACACTATCAAGTACCTCCCTGATGGATTTGTTAAGCGCCTTAAAGCATGGTTGGTTGCTAAAGGGTACACGCGTATGGTGTTGACTATTTAGAGGCCTTTTCTCCAATGACCCGTTTCAATTCTATTCAGATCTTACTCTCTATTGCAGTTAGTCGCTCTTGGCCTTTGTATCAACTTGATATCAAGAATGCCTTGCTTCATTCGACCTTAAAGAGGAAGTATACATGGTTAGGAAGTTAATTTACCTTATCGTTACTTGCCCTGACATTACTTATGCGGTTGGTGTGGTCAGTCAATATATGCATGCTCCGCGTCAGCCTCACTATGAAGCTATTTACCGTATCTTGCGTTATTCGAAAGGTGCTTCTAGACGAGGCCTATTGTACAAACCCTCTGCTTCTTTGTTTGTGGCAAGTTTTAGTGATGCTGATTGGGCTGGTAGTCGTTCTGATCGGCGGTCCACTTCTGGCTATTGTACCTTTGTTGGTGGTAATCTTGTTACCTTGGCGCAGTAAAAAACAGAATGTTGTTGCTCGTTTTAGTGCTGAAGCTGAATATCGTGCTATGGCTCATACTGCTTCCAAGATGTTATGGGTTTGCTCTCTTCTTCATGACTTGGGTATTGATGTTCCAACTCCTATGCAGATGTTTTGTGACAACCAAGCCGCTATCTTTATTACTAACAATCTTGTTTTCCATGAGCATACCAAACATATCGAGGTTGATTGTCACTTTATTCGAGATTTATTGATGCAGCAATAGATTGTCACTCCCTATGTTTGCTCTGATGATCAACTGGGTGATATTCTCACGAAACCATTAGCTCATGCCTCTTTTTAGCGAATGTCTTTCAAGTTAGGCATGTTTGATATCTATGCTCCAGCTTGAGGGGGAGTGTTAGAGTTATTGTTATTATTTTTCTAGTTCACTTGTTATTTCTTATTAGCATAAGGGTATTCTTGTAACCTTGCTATATCACTCTAATATAATATGTGCTAAGGTGTGGGTTTGACTAACAACGCTTTAAACCTTTTCTTTCTTCTCTCTCTGTGTTCTTCTCTTAATCCTAATTTATCATATCTTAAAACTCAACTCTGGTGTTCTTTGAAGATTGTCTAAAATATGTAGCACAACCTCTATAATTCAGAAAAGATGATGCTTAAAGATATTCTCAGGGCCCATTTGGCAAAATCCAATCTTCGAAGACTACTACGTAATACAAATTATAGAAGAGGTTTAAGAATTGCAAACACCCATCCATCGCTTAACTGCCTGTCAAAGCCAAACAATAGTTGAAATAAAGGCAGAGAGAAAGAATGAGAGAAATTTTATAATCTCTTATGCTTAGAAATTAGTTGAAGTAATTTCTTGGCTGTCTAAAATATATATATATATATATATATATATATATATTGAAAACTAAAAATTAGTAAAACTATCATTTTGTTGGAGTTAATGTTGCAAATTGGACGGAGGTAGACAAAAAGTATTACATTAGAACAAGATGAAGTTGAAGGACTCAATTGAGAAAATTGAAACTATAAGAACAAAAAAGATTACTAACCAAATTTAAAAGGTGTAATTTGTAATTTAGTCTGTAACAAATGTCATAGAGATAATCGATCCATAACAAAGATCACAAAAGGACAAATTTAAATTATACCAAGTTTTAATAATGAGCTAAAAAGTAAAAACAATGATTCCGAATTTATTGTATCCATTCCATTCGTTTTTTTTTTTTTTTTTTTTTTAGAGAAACCCATTACATTACATGAACACTAAAATGCACGAACATAGTACAATATATGAACATATGGCATTGCACAGGAATGCATAAACAAGTAATGATACATGAGAAACAAGTTTTTTCAACCCAAATCTTTATCATTTTATATGAATTTTCATAATTTCTATGTGATAAACCTATTATTTATGCACAAACATCACTTTATGTGAAAAAATGAAAGTAATTCTAAGAATTAATACATGATCATCATGTTATAATGCATGTGAAGATGAAATATATTAAAATTCAGGGAACGTTTGGTTGGCTAAATGTTGTGAACATTACCATCACTTTCTAGGAATATGAGATATTATACCATGTTTGGTTTATGAATTACGCACATTACCAACTTTATGGTAATGTAATCATCCATGAGATAAAGGTAATCTCATATTCCCATCCATGAGAATGCAAGAACTTATGTTAAATCACTAGTCAAGTGTCATCTTCAATAAGATTTAAAAAGATTAAAATGACTTTGAAATCTAGAAAAATGACCAAATATCCTTAAAACCTATCAAATAACTAAAACCTCTTGAAACATTGAAAATGATCAAAATATCACAAAAATTTCCAAAAAATAAAAATAAAAATAACCTCAAAACTTTCAAAATGATCAAAATAGTCTTAAAACTTTTAAATGATCAAAACACACCCAAAATCTATAAAAGACCAAAGCACCGTTGAAACCTATTAGTGTGCAATAGGAGGAAAATAAAGAAAGAAAAATAGGAAAAAATGTTTTTTTTTTTTTTTTTTTCTTACGTGTACTGAAAACAAAATAACGTTGTTTTAATTTTAGTTAACATTTATGACCTTTTCAAAATAAGGTTGTTTTAATTTTAGTTGACATTAATGACCATGTAAATAAATAATAGAATTGGATTAAAGAACATTAAAAAGGCTATCAAACGTTGGGGATTAAAATCAAAATTTTTAAATTTCAAGGACCGAAATCTTTATACTACAATTTGGTCTAAATGATGATATAGCAAATTTGGCTTATGGATTATACATGAAAATGACTCATTGACACAATCACTTTCTCTACAACATTTATGGTGTGTTTGGATAAGATATTTGTAGCCGGAATTTGGTGAAAAGCCGGAATTTTAGGATAGAGTTTATTAATTCCCTAGTTTGGCAATACTAAAAGAGAAATTCTCAAATTATGTGTGGGATTTATTGCTGGGATTTGTAACCCAAAAATACCGGCTCAAAATCCCTTCTAAACACATGGAATTTCATATTTCCACGTGACACGGGAGATTTCTTTTTGTCTTGCGCAACTCTCCTAGAGCTTTTTACGTTTCTATTTCTTCCCCTTTAATTTTTTCCTCACTTCATATTCAGATTTTTTTTCACATTCGTCTTTGTCCCACTCTCTTTGTTATTAGCCAAATTAAATCTTTTGCACAAAAGGGGAAAATCTGGTTGGATAGCATAGGGTCGTCGGGAGAGGCCACAAGGTTGCTAGTATTTTCATCGGAAGAACAAGACCCATTTGGGCCACGCAGGTCGGCACGACTTGGCTTGATTTTCCGAGCAATATGGTTTGAAGGAGTAGGGAACTTGGACTTTTGGAGAAGTTGGTTCTTGGGTCTGCGGGTGGTGACTTTTAGACCACTGCAAGCTTGAGTTAGAACACTGCAACCCGGGTGGAAGGACCTCTGTTCCTAATGCCTTTAGTAAGGTCCGTTTGAGGGAGCTGTTTGAAAAGAACGTTTTTAAAAATAGTGATTTCAAACTGAGCGTTTTGGAATCACAATTTTGAAAATCACAATTAAGTGTTTGGTAAAATTGTGAAAAAATGCGGTTTCTATTAATAAGCGTTTGGATAATGTTAGTTTAAAACTGCTATTTCTGGTGCAAATGATCAAAAAGGACTTAACTATACTGTTAAGGTTATCTTGTCATTTAAAAAATAAAAAATAAAAAAAATGCACTCAATATTTTAAAGTGTTATAATAAAATTATAATAAAGCTAGTAATAAATTCATACACAACAATACATTAAATAAATTAAGATATTTCATTCAAAATACTATATAACCAATAAAATCTATGTTTCATAAAAAAATAACATCCATATGAATTAATACGTTAAACCAAAAAAATTCCAACCAATACATAAGAAAATATTCCACAATAAAAATAGTAAAAATATTTTTTCTAACCCACAAATGGATCGAGCTATGTTGTCACGAATAATTTTCATCCCTTCATCTTGTATATTCTCCATGCTTTCTTGAGCATTACGATGTGTTTCACCAGCATTGCTTTCTTCCCACTTAAATCCCTCGTCTTCTCTATCATGTATTCTAATAAAATTATGCAAGACACAAGTAGTAACTACAATATTATGCATAAGAATTATAAAAATTATGCATTAAAAACATATCCTAACAACTATTCACCAAAGTAACATATCCTATCCTGACAACTATTCACCAAATTTACATCTACCACTTGTTAAAGTCAATGACCAATTTACATCTACCACCAACACTTTTCAGCTAAGGATAGTCATGGCAAATTGGAAATTCTTGCATCTTGAAAGGGCAATGTTAGTGTTAAGGACAGTTGCAAGTAGCTGGCATTCATTGAAAATTAAAAAAGGTGTAAACGTGGAGGGACAAAGGCCACACAAAGTGACAAAATAAAATCAAAAGGCCAAATACAAACTCGGCAGACAAACTCACAAACAGAAGGAGAAAAGTAAAAAATTTGAAGAAGAAAGAAAAGGAAATAGAAGGGGATGGGTACAAAGAAGAAGAAGCAGTGAAAGAAATGAGCCAAACCCAACAATGTGGGCGAGTGCCAATGAAGCTTTTTTTTTTCTAGTACACTAGTAAAAAAAATTTGTACACTTAAGCTTTGCATTCGAAGGAAGAAAGCTACTCGACCAAAGCAAACAGCAAGCTGAAATTAGAGTCTTCTCGTGCTTCAACCACTTTAGATTTAGTTCTCCTACTCTAAGTTTTGTAAGTGTTGTTAGCTCTATTCCCTATTTTATATCTTTTTACAAAGTCATGAAGTATACAGAAACAATCCAATAATTTATATTTGAACTTTAGCCACAAACTGATGAATAATTTCTTTTGGATACCTGAGATTTTTGAAGCAGATGTGCAGGAAAAAACCAGGATTGAAATTCTTAACACCAACAGTGAGTGGCACAGTATAGTAGAAAGAGTAGAGGAGAAAAAGAGAGGTTTTTTTATTCATTTATTTATTATTATTATTATTATTATATATACCTGCTTCTAGGCTTTTGGTCAATCAACAAATATTTGAGGTCAGTGTAGTAATCTAACAGGTGAAAAAATTGTGACGCGCAAATGTTAAAACCACCGTTTTCAAAAAAGCTGGATTTAGCTTCGGTGTTAAAACGCTAGAATTTGGCGTTTTTAAAATCACAAATTCTTATAAATTGCTGGCCCAAACTCATCCCATTTTGCGATTTTGGTTCAAAATGTTGTTTTGTTCCATGCCAACCGGGGGCCAAATGGAACCTAAAAGTTTTTTTTTTTTTAGACATGGTAATGTCTGACTAATATTGAAACTTGCCAATTCCTCTACTAAACTTTTTTTTTTTTTTTTTGATATGATATGTCTGACTAATATTGAAACATGCAAATCTTTGGATACAAGAGAATATAACTAGACTGGTAGATCTGATGTCCAGATACAAATGTTTGCTATATCCAAAGTATAGCCAATGCATGAGCAACTTGTCTACGAGTATGAATAGAGGAAACCTGGTTTACTCGTAAACGCCCACAAAAATGACACCTTAGCATATATGGTCGGTCCCGAGATTTGGGTTGTCAAAACCCGTCCCAAGTCTGATTACTCACTTACTATTAAATTTTTTAAAAACAATACAAAAAAGTCCAAATTTTATTTTTATTTTTTATTTTATGCAAAATCAAGGTTACATTGTCATTTTAGCTTGAGTTACACACAAACAAAAAAAAAAAAAAATGTATTCCCAAATATGGTGTTTTATAATTAGCACGACTTAAAGAAAACAACTTCTCCTTGCATTTTTTGAAGCATATTCAATAAAAAAAAAAATCCAAACTAATATCTATTTAATATTATTATATGTCTAATAGTTTTTTAACTAAAAAATTCCTTAGTGTTAATAACAAATATATATATATATCACATTCTACAAACCACAAAAAACTTAATACAAATAATAAATTAAAATTCATAGAAACCCATTAAATAAATATGTGAACACATACACGACAACATAAAATAATGGCTTGCCTTGCTACGCCCACAAACAAAAACACATGGCCAGTGACCACATCCACGTCAAGACAAAATTTTCAAACAAATTAGTAAATCAGACTGTGGAGACCGAACTCATTCATACAAATACTAAAACACATCACATATACCTCATTAAAAAGCACAACACTCCCATAAAAATAATAATAATAATTATTATTATTATTATTATATGAGTACTAATAAAAAAATTTCTTTTATCTATGCAGCTAATATATATATATATATATATATATATATATATATATATATATATATATGTTACCCCCTTGGGAGGGTTGCCCAAGCCCAAGGGCTTGTGGGGCTTACCCCAAGGCCGACATTATTAGCATATCTCTCGTGGTATGACATTGCATCTTTAAATTGGCTTGGTGATCCGGAATGCCAAACCCACTTGTTTTCCAGAGCATGCAACATCTTACTGATCAAAAACTGGTTCCAGCTACCACCCCATGACCCCATTGGGCCCCTAGGATTTCGGAGGAAGAGACCCAGTCTCTTGTAGCTCATGTCACTCCTAGGGATATTAAGCTTAGCCTTTAGTCTTTCAAACCTTTCAAGGCCCCTAGCCCTGATGGGCTCCACCCTGGTTTCTTCCAAAGGTGTTGGCAGTTGGCCAAGTGGAAGACTATGTTGTTAAAGAAGTTCTCTTTATTTTTAATAGTTGTAAGATGCTTGAGTATTTGAATATATATTATATTATTATATATATATATATATATATATTAATAGTGGTAAGATGTCTAATTATTTAAATAAAACTCTTATTGATTTGATTCCAAAATGCATTGATCTCGAAACATAGGGAATTTCATACCTATTAGCCTTTGTAACACCATTTATAAAGTTGTCATCAAAACCATTGTGAACCGTATTAGGCCTCTTCCTAGTAATATTGTTTCCCCCTACCAAGTTGTTTTGTCCCTAGCAGACAGGGGATTGATAATGTCATTATTGCTCAGGAGTTAGTCCACTCCTTGCATAAGAAAAAAGGTAGGTTGAGTCAACTTGTACTGAAAATTGATTTTGAGAAGGCTTACGATAGGATGGAATGGAGTTTCATTGGTGAAGTCCTCTTTTTCTTTTAGTTTTCCCTTAAACTGGTTAACCATATATGAGATTGTGTTTCTTCATCCTCCATATCCATCTTGTTTAGTGGTGGCCAAATGGATGTTTTTAGGCCTCTAAGGGTATACATGGTGATCCTTTATCCCCCTATTTGTGCATTATATGCTTTGAATATTTGAGCCTTAAGATATTTGAAGACTTTCATATCAAATGTTGGAGGCCTATTAAAGCTTCTAGAAGTGGTCCTGTTTTTTCTCATCTTTTCTTTGATGATGACCTTTTAATTTGTGCTCAGGCATCAATTAATTGTTGTCAGTCTATCTCTGAGGTTCTTGAGGATTTTTGTTCCCAATCCAGACAAAAGATCAACTTAGATAAATCTAAGGTTTTATTTTCCCCAAATGTAAGTCATGACCTGCGGTCTAGCCTTTGTGGGATCATTGGTATTTCTAGCACCCTTGATATAGGGTAGGTACCTTGGTTTCCCCTTAAAATCCAATGGTAGGAATTCTAGTGACTTCAACTTTGTTGTAGAGAAAGTCCAAGCTAAGCTCTCTTGTTGGAAAGCCAAGTTGCTTTCTCCTTCTAGTAGAGTGGTGTTAATCCAATCTATCACCTCTGCTATTCCTGCCTACTACATGCAGAACATTGCACTTCCTAGCAAAGTCTGCTCTGAGATTGATAGATTAAATAGAAATTTTCTCTGGGGTTCCTCCAAGGAGAAGAAAAAAAATGCATATAGTGGGTTAAGACAAAGATTGTAGACTCAAAAGTAAAGGGGGGCTAGGCCTTTATTCAGCTAATCCTAGGAACATAGCTCTCCTTGCTAAACTCAATTAGAGACTTCTTGAGGAAAAAGACTCCTTATGGGCTAAAACTTTAATGGCCAAATATTGCCCTAGTGGTCCTACTTCTAACTCTAAGAGTGTCATGTTAAATAGAGGTGCTTCCAGTAATTGGATGGGCCTAAAAATGGGTCTGGAGGCTTTAAAAGAGGCATCCGTTGGGTGGTTAATAATGAGCATCATGTTTCTTTTTGGTATGATTGATGGATTAGAGATATTACCCCCAGGGAGGTAGTTCAAGGCCCCTTACCTCTGCTCGAAGACCTATTTCGGGTTTGTGATGTTGTTGAGGGTGTGTGGGGACATGGGATTTTAGCAAACTCTCCTTAAGTATCCCTCCTAATATCCTTGGCTCCATCAAAGCTACTTACGTTTGCACTGTTAGTATGACAACTGGGGTGATTTTAGTCTTAAGAAAGCCGTCCAGCTAGCTAGCAAGCACCATCCTACTACATGTAATCAAAGGGATCCATCTTCGATTTGGAAAGTTAAAACTAGCCCTACAAGTTGCTTCTTTCTCTAGCAATGTTATCATTACAGTGTGCTGGTTAGATATACACTTGCTTCTCGTGGTTTGAATGTATCCTCTGCTTGCCCTCTCTATTTTTGTCCAAATGAAACTCTATAAGGCATGCACTAAGAGAATGTGCTGACTCTATTTCCTTTTGGAATAACATTATAACTCATGTCTCTTGCAAGTTGCAACCATTCTTTTTTTACTTCCTTTTGCCAAGTGGTTGAGTTTCAATTGTACTTCCTCTAGAACCCATGGTAGCAGTCATTGCTTGGCAAAATG
Organism: Fagus sylvatica; assembly: GCA_907173295.1. Taxonomy (NCBI): domain Eukaryota; kingdom Viridiplantae; phylum Streptophyta; class Magnoliopsida; order Fagales; family Fagaceae; genus Fagus; species Fagus sylvatica. The sequence continues at coordinate 2,920,853 of OU015767.1, read as the reverse complement.
TTTTTTCATTTGGTGTGTGGAATCTTCGGCCGCAAAGGAACCAGGTGGTTTTCAATCCTTGTCAAAAAATTCTAGACCCGATTGTAAACACTCTTTGCTTCAGAATTCTTTTGCCTTATGGGTGACAGTATTAAGTCAAATTCTAGCACCACCCAGGCCCCAACTCATGTGCTGGAGGCGCTGATTTTTTATTGTTCTGGCTCTACTTGTTCTCGTTTTATTAGTTGTTAATGAAGTTTGCTTTCAACCAAAAAAAAAAAAGGACCCACTTTTTACAAATTTATTCTCT